>JAKOOJ010000027.1:2337500-2662500 GCA_022577455.1 Arizona elegans | reverse complement strand
ATTTGTTTCCTGGATTCACTGTAAGCGACAGGGTGGCAGAACCTGGGTGTCAGGCGTGCCTCCGTTCAGAACTCAAGAAAGGAAAACCCTCGACTCCATGTTGGTAGAGAAAGGTACATTTTACTGAGCATGAACTGGAAGCAACAAAAGAAAAGCAAGATCCGACGCTAAAGGCGCGAAAATTACATATTGAAAGTATTCCCAAATCCCTCCCCCCCCACAAGGACCCTAGCTGATTGCCCAATCCCCAGCCCCCCCCCGGTGTCATGTGGGGTGCATCTTCAGGTGGCCCCATCCATCTGGTTTGCCGAGACGGTTGACTTTGACTATCAACAAGTCCATTCAGCTGCGCAGTAGACAATGAGAGCATCCCTCCCTTTTCGGTCACACCACCAGCTCTCTTCCCCACCCAAATACCTTCTCCCCCCCCTCCCCTTGTTACTATGGCAACCGATAGCAAGCAAGCATCATGGAGGCTGATACTGGGGGTGGAGTTAAACACTGGGGGTGGAGTTAAAAGAGGAACCAGCCTAGAATCCTTACGTAGTCACAAGCGAACGAAGTCCAATTCTCCCTTGGGTGTCTTTTGACCTCATCTAACTCTAAGCAATTTGGTATGTGGTGGCTCAGTGGCTAAGATGCTGTTGATTGAAAGGTTGGCAGTTCAGCGGTTTGAATCCCTAGTGCTGCCACGTAACGGGGTGAGCTCCCGTGACTCGTCCCAGCTTCTGCCAACCTAGCAGTTCGAAAGCACGTAAAATAAAAATGCAAGTAGAAAAACAGGGACCACCTTTGGTGGGAAGGGAACAGCATTTTCCGTGCGCCTTTGGCGTTGAGTCATGCCGGCCACAGGATCACGGAGACGTCTTTGGACAGCGCTGACTCTTCGCTTTGAAACAGAGATGAGAAGCGCCCCCTAGAGTCAGGAACGACTAGCACGTACGTGCGAGGGGAACTTTTACCTTTTAAACTCTAAGCAGGTGTTGATGGTTGAGAAAATTCCTCTACTTTTTTTTTTTTTAATTTGATTTATATGCCGCCCTTCTCCAGAGACTCAGGGCGGCTTACAATGTGCTAAGCAATAGCCTTCATCCTTTTTTATATTATACAAAGTCAGCTTATTGCCCCCACAAACTGGGTCCTCAATTTACCTACCTTAGAAAGGATGGAAGGCTGAGTCAACCTTGAGCCTGGCGAGATTCGAACCTGCAGTAATTGCAGGCAGCCAGTCTTAATAACAGGGTCCTTTAGACCACTGTACTATCAAGGCTCTTTTTCTTTTAGTATTAAATCAGTTTAATTCAATCTTCACTTACGGACCCTGGTTTTTTTCGAGCCCAATTTGGGGACCGAAGGCATCCACTATCTTGTAAATAAATTCACTCCTTACGCCTTCTTTCTTCTTACCCAAGAAAGAAAATCAACACGTTCACATCATTTATCAAGTAGATTCAGATCTATTTTCTGCTCAAAACCGGAACAAAGATTATTTAAAAAAAAACAAAAAACGTCCTTTTCTGCTGATCCCAAACCCAGTCACAAATTTTCTGCACTTTCTTGTAAGGTGGCTCTATAAATTGAAATAAACAAAAAGACGCACACGGATATAATAAGGTACAGACATCACTTTTGCATCCTCCTCCCAAATCCCAAATATTCAGTTGGGGGTCTTGCAAATAATTCCCCTTAGGCAGCGTGCAAAAATGCTTGACAAGGACAATCCAAAGTTTCTTTCCCAGTAGTAACTTTGCTCATGATTTTCCTACTTGGGAATTGATCAAGTTCCAGATGAAAGACACAGCGGTGGGGATATCGGGGCATCCCCGCATCAAAGAGGACTAGCACCTTGCAGAAAGCACGAGATCAGGTTCCAGATGGAAGACACAGTGGTGGGGATATCGGGGCCTCCGTGCGTCAAAGAGGACTAGCACCTTGCCGAACGCACATGTAGGGAGTCGAAAACTCCCTTAGCACAGGCGTGTTTGTGTGTGTGTGTGTGTAGGTATTTTTTTATTCTTGTGAACACGCGGTTCCTTTGGGAGACCCTAACTGAATGAACTCTGGTTGTGTTTGCAGACCTTATTCTTTGATATGCGGATTAGGTCCAGGGGACTTATTTGTTGGGGTGGATGGGCGCTCTTGAGGAAGGGTTTTTCCCCTCCTGTTTGCAATTTTTACTCGATAATTTACTTTCAGCTTGACTGCTGAATTGCGTTCAGTTGCATTCAGACCGCACCCCAAAAGCCCTGGCAATGCTCCTATTTTGAGTTGCTTCTGAAGCCCTTTTAATTCAATATTTTTTTTAATTTTGCAAGCTGTCAGCTTGGTGAGGTTCTTGCCTCCTCACCTTCACACCACAAACCGGCCATCAGACTTGGGATCTAAAGATCTAAACAGCTATCAGGAAAGAAGAAATATTTATTCCTAAAAGCAAAAGAATTCACCTGTAGGGACTAGGCTGCTGAGAAATGGGGTACAGCAGCAGAATTTTTTTGGGGGGGCGGGGGAAGCTTGTCCAGAGTGCCATGTGCTGATTCCGGGGTGACACTTGAGGTGTGTGGGTGTGTATTTGTGTAGCTAAGTTTATTCTTGTGAACACGCAGTTCCTCTGGGAGGCCTAATTTAATGAACTCTGTTTGTGTTTGCAGACCTTATCCTTTGATATGTGGATTAGGTCCGGGGTAACTTATTTTGTGTGTGTGTGTGTGGGGTGTTTGAGGAAGGAATTTCTCCCTGTTTGCAATTGATTAATTTAGTTGCAGTTTGACCGTCGAATTGCCGTTCGGTTGCATTCAGACAACACCCATCCGGGTGAAGGATTCGCAGGGCCTTCGCCCAAATTTCTCGTCGATTCCTTCCTTCTCGTCTTTTTGTGGCTAAGAACCCCTCCCTGTTCGTTAAATGGGGATCCAACGTTCTTTTGGGAGCGATGAAAAAACGGGATAAACCGGGACCCCGGTTTACGAGTGGTGTGAAGATGTCAAGGCGGGCTTGGGAGATTCTCTGAATTTCCAGACCCTGAATTCGAGATTCACACGCAGCAGAAGAGCCCATACCAGAAACCGGAGAAAAGGACCGATCCCCGATTTCCCCCTACTCCCTCTTCCATCTGATCTTTGGGGATCAGATGGAATGGATGACACCCCCCCCCCACCTCTCGGATGTCAAGGAAAGACGACAATATTTTGACAGTCGACATCACTCTTTCTCTTGATTGACAGCTCCCGGTTCATCTCCGAGTCAGGCGTGTTTACACTCGGGGAGCTGTTCTCGTGCGAAGGAAGCGAGAGGATTTCGTGCAATGCAGAACAAACCCAGGCAGGGGGAAGGGAGAACAGGTGAGCCGATGGTGCAAAACCTCTGGGGGGGGACTCACACAGGGCAAACTTTTCCCGGGGAAGATTTTATTCCAAGAGTTCTGGATCATTCGAGGAAGGAAGCCAGTCCTGTTTTTCCTCTGCTGCAGCTCCCAAAAACTTCTGCCTTGGAAAACAAAATGTGTTTTGTTATTTTATTTTATTTTTTTTTTTTATTTTATTTTATTTTTATTTATTTTATTTTATTTTATTTATTTTATTTTATTTTATATTTATTTATTTTATTATTTTATTTTATTTCATTTCACCTTTTAGTATTTTATTTTATATTTTATTTTATTATTTCATTTCACTTTTTAATATTTTATTTAATATTTTATTTTATTTATTTTATTTTATTTTATTTTATTATTTTATTTTACTTTATTTTATTTTATTTTATTTTATTTTATTTTATTATTTCATTTCATTTCACCTTTTAGTATTTTATTTTATATTTTAATTTATTTTTATTTGCTTTGTTATAATTTTATTTTATTATTTTATTATTTCATTCTATTTTTTATTTTACTGTTTTATTTGTTATATTTTATTTTATATTGTGATTTTTGTGATTTTTATTTTATTTTTTATGTTATTGTTTTATGTTAGTATTTTCTTTTTTGTTTTCTTTTTTGGTTTTTTTTTGTATTTTCTTTTGTTTTTTGTTTTATCTTATTTTTTTATGTTATCTTATTTTATTTTTTATTGTTCCAGTTTACTTTAGTATACAGACCGTCCTTGGACTTACGACCATAAAATAGGAAGAGGGGTGGAGGAGGAGAAGAGGAGGAGGAAGAGGAGGAGGAGGAGGAGAAAAATAGGGATGGAGGAGGAAGAGGAGGAGGAGGAGAAAAACAGGAGGAAGAGGGGGTGGAGAAGGAAGTGGAGGCAGAGGAGGAGGAGGAAGAAGAGAAAATAGGAAGGGGTGGAAGAGGAGAAGAGGAGGAGGAAGAGGAGGAGGAGGAGGAGAAAAAAGGGGGTGGAGAAGAAGAGAAAGAGGAGGAGGAGGAAGAGGAAGAGGAGGAGGAAAAATAGGAAGAGGGGATGGACGAGGAGAGGAGGGGGTAGAGGAGGAGGCAGAGGAGGAGGAGGAAGAGGAGAAGGAGGAAGAGGAGGGAGAAAAATAGGAAGAGGGGTGGAGGAGAAGAAGAGGAAGAGGGGTGGAGGAGGAGAAGAGGAGGAAGAGGAGGAGGAGGAGAAAAATAGGGATGGAGGTAAAAGAGGAGGAGGAGGAGAAAAATAGGAGGAAGAGGGGTGGAGGAGAAGAGAAGGAGGCAGAGGAGGAGGAGGAGGAGAAAAATAGGAAGAGGGGTGGAGGAGGAGAAGAGGAGGAGGGAAGAGGAGGAGGAGGAGAAAAATAGGGATGGAGGAGAAAGAGGAGGAGGAGAAAAATACGAGGAAGAGGGGTGGAAGAGGAAGAGGAGGAGGCAGAGGAGGAGGAGGAAGAGGAGAAAAATAGGAAAGGGTGGAGGAGGAGAAGAGGAGGAGGAGAAAAAAAAGGGGGTGGAGAAAAAGAGAAAGAGGAAGAGGAGGAAGAGGAAAAGGAGAAAAAATAGGGGGGAAGAGGGGTGGTGAGGAGGAGGGAGGGGGTAGAGGAGGAGGAGGAGGAGGAGGAGAAAAATAGGAAGAGGGGTGGAGGAGGAGAAGGAGAAGGAGGCAGAGGAGGGAGGAGGAGAAAAAATAGGAAGAGGGGTGGAGGAGAAGAGAAGGAGGCGGAGGAGGAGGAGAAAAATAGGAAAAAGGGGTGGAGGAGGAGAAGAGGAGAAGAGGAGGAAGAGGGGTGGAGGAGGAGAAGAGAAGGAGGCAGAGGAGGAGGAGAAAAATTTGGAAGAGGGGGGTGGAGGGAGGAGAAGAGAAGGAGGAGGCAGAGGAGGAAGAGGGGTGGAGGAGGGAGAAGAGGAGGAGGAGAAAAATAGGGGATGGAGGAGAAAGAGGAGGAGGAGGGAGAAAAATAGGAGGAAGAGGGGTGGAAGAGGAAGAGGAGAAGGCAGAGGAGGAGGAGGAAGAGGAGAGAAAAATAGGAAGGGGTGGAGGAGGAGAAGAGGAGGAGAAAAAAGGGGTGCAGAAGAAGAGAAAGAGGAAGAGGAGGAAGTGGAAAAGGAGGAGAAAAATAGGAGGAAGAGGGGGTGGATGAGGGAGAGGAGGGTGGTAGAGGAGGAGGCAGAGGTAGGAGGAGGAAGAGGAGAAGGAGGAGGAGAAAATAGGAAGAGGGGTGGAGGAGGAGAAGAGGGTGGAAGAGAAGAGGAGGAGGAAGAGGAGGAGGAGGAGAAAATTGGGATGGAGGAAAAGAGGAGGAGGAGGAGAAAATAGGAGGAAGAGGGGTGTGAAGAGAGGAGGCGGAGGAGGAGGAGAAAATAGGAAGAGGGGTGGTGGAGGAGAGAGAAAGAGGCAGTGGAGGAGGAGGTGAAAAATAGGAAGAGGGGTGGAGGAGGAGAAGAGAAGGAGGAGGTGAAGAGAAGGAAGAGGAGGGTGGAGGAGAAAAATTGGGATGGAGGAAAAGAGGAGGAGGAGGAGGAAAAATAGGAGGAAGAGGGGTGGAGTGAAGAGAAGGGAGGCGGAGGAGGAGGAGAAAAATAGGAAGAGGGGTGGGAGAAGGAGAAGAGAAAGAGGCAGAGGAGATGGAGGAGGAGAAAAATAGGAAGAGGGGTGGTGGAGGAGAAGTGGAGGAGAAAAATAGGAGGAAGAGGGGTGGAGGAGGAGAAGAGGAGGAGGAGATGGAGATGGAGGGCTGAAGCAGGGAGAAGCTGCCGCGATGCTTTCCCTCCGCTGGGAAAGCAGGCAGAGATAGCCACTCCGGCACCCGCCTGCCCAGCATAATCACTTCATTACATTGTCAGATGTTTGCAGTAATTCAAGTTCTTCTTAAAAGGGGGGGGAAAAAAATAAACACATTTTAAAACAATCAACTTATTCTCATTAGGGATGTAAAAACGCAGCGACTGGAGAGAGACGGAGAGGGAGGGGAGGGAGGGAGAAACCCTCATCAACCTGATTTGAAAAGCTGGAGCTTAGCTCGGGGCGCTTCATCCTACCAGCCGCCTGATCCCCGGGTGCCTTTGAGGTGGGAATTATCGACAATGGTGAGCTTCTGCCATAGGCCCACAGACGCCTTGGCATCTCTTCATTGGAAACGTTTTGAACCCTTCCAGAATCAATCCCGCATATTTAGCTGTGTCCCAATATTTGAGGGGCTGCCACCAAGAAGAGGGAGTCAAGCTATTTTCCAAAGCACCCGAAAGCACCACAAGAAACAACGAACTAACCAAGGAGAGAAGCAACCTAGAAACGAAGGAGAAATTTCCTGACAGTGAGAACAATGAACCAGTGGAACAAACTGGCCTCCAGACGTTCGGTGGGGATCTACATGCACAGATAACAGTGATGATGTTACCTGGTTTGGTCATGGAACGTCTGGAAAGAAAACTGGCAAGCTCAGAGAGCACCCCGGAACCCCTCATGTCAATCCCGAAGTACAGATATTCTCCTTTATTGGGGGGGTGAAATGCTGAGATGGCTGAATTGGCTGCTGGGATTGGAGAAAAAGACAATGTATTTTTTTGCTGACTGGGGAAGCCCTGATAAGACATTTTTGCACGAAACGGAGGGGGAAAAAATGAATTTATGGTTTATGGTTTTGGATGATTAGACAGGAGGGTTTTGCGGTAGATATTGAGTAAGAGGTAAATCTGTAGTGGTATTTATACCTGATGTAAAGAAAATTGGAAGCTATTTCTTTGGTGTAATTTTTTTCCCACTTCCTTTTCTACTTTCTTTTTCCTTGGATCCGTTTTCTTGCACTTCTCTTGATTTCTTTTTTCATTCTTTTTTTTTTTTACTTCGTGTTAGTTTCATACTCTGTTTAAAAACAAATCACATGCAAAATGTACACGCAAGCACATATACATATATATTCCGTGTTCCCCTGAAAATAAGACCCTGTCTTCTATTTTTTTGAACCCTGAAATAAGCACTTGGCCTTATTACCATGCGTTCAAAAGCCCGATTGGGCTTATGATCAGGAGAGGTCTTATTTTGGGGGAAACAGGGTATCTATCTATCTCTATCATCTCTATTTATTTATTTATATCTATTTGTTTCTGTCTCTTATCTGTCTCTAGTTCTCTCTCTCTCTCTCTTATCCTATCTCTCTCTCTCTATTCATCTCTCTCTCTCTCTCTCTCTCTCTCTCTATCTTATCCTATCTCTCTCTCTCTCTCTCTCTCTCTTATTCTACCTACCTATCTATCTATCTATCTATCTATCTATCTATCTATCTATCTATCCTGTTCCCCCGAAAATAAGACCCTGTCTTCTATTTTTTTGAACCCTGAAATAAGTGCTTGGCCTTATTGCCATGCACTCAAAAGCCCAATTGGGCTTATTATCAGGGGATGTCTTATTTTGGGGGAAACAGGGTATCTATCTATCTCTATCATCTCTATTTATTTATTTGTATCTATTTGTTTCTGTCTCTTATCTGTCTCTAGTTCTCTCTCTCTCTCTCTCTCTGTATCTTATCCTATCTCTCTCTCTCTCTCTCTCTCTCTCTCTCTCTCTATCTATCTATCTCTATCTCTATCTATCTATCTTATCCTATCTATCTATCTATCTATCTATCTATCTATGTATCTATCTTGTTCCCCCCGAAAATAAGACCCGGTCTTCTATTTTTTTGAACCCTGAAATAAGTGCTTGGCCTTATTGCCATGCGCTCAAAAGCCCGATTGGGCTTATTATCAGGGGATGTCTTATTTTGGGGGGAAACAGGGTACTTTGGAAAGCAAGTTTACCCCCCTCTTCTTTGTGGCAGCTCCTCAAATGCTGGAATATCTGCTATCATGTCCTTCCTAGTCCTTTTTTCCCCTCTAGACTGCCCATACCCAAATCCTTCAACCCAGGGGTGAAATCCAGCAGGTTCTGACAGGTTCTGGAGAACCAGTAGCAGAAATTTTGAGTAGTTCGGAGAACCGGCAAATACCATCTCTGGCTGGTCCCCAAGTGTGGTGGGAATGGGGATTTTGTGGTATCCTTCCCCTGGAGTTGGGAGAGAATGGGGATTTTGTAGTATCCTTCCCCTTGGAGTGGGGTGGGAATGGGGACTTTGTAGTATCCTTCCCCTTGGAGTGGGGTGGGAATGGAGATTTTACAGTATCCTTCCCCTGCCACGCCAACCAAACCATGTCCACCACACCACGCCCACAGAACCGGTAGTAAAAAGAAATTGGATTTCACCACTGCTTCAACCATTCTTCATATATTTTTGTCTCCAGACAAAAGCTTCAGAGCTGGTTTCCCTTCTTCTGTGTCAATGTAGTTTATTCAGTAAAGTTTTATGCTCTTGGTAAAAAAATAATGTCCCAGGAGTTTTGTTTTTTTCCCTGGATTCACCAACTGGACTGATGACAGGAGTCCCGATTAGTTCCAGCTTTTGCTTTCTAAACGAAATGGCATTTTACCTCTCCTTTAAGAAAACCAGCCAAATCACCTGAAGGCCAGACAAGGAAGAACAGATGGAAACTGACCAAGGAGAGATTCAACCTGGAAATAAGGAGGAATTTTCTGACAGTGAGAACCATCAACCGATGGAACAGAAGTTGCCTTCAGAAGTTGTGGGAGCTTCATCCCTGGAGGTTTTCAAGAAGAGACTGGACTGCCCATTTGTCAGAAATGGTGTAGGGTCTCCTGCTTGGGTGGGGGGTTGGATTAGATGACCTCCAAGACCCCTTCCATCATGATTGAACAGAAAAGGGTGTTGGAAGGGATGATTAGGGGACTGGAGACTAAAACATACAAAGAACAGTTGCAGGAACTGGGCCTGGCTAGTCTAGTGAAGAGAAGGACCAGGGGAGACAGGAGAGCATCTTCCAATATTTGAGGGGCTGCCCCAGAGAGGAGGAAGGGGGTCAAACTATTTTCCAAGGCACCTGAAGGCCACACAAGGAAGAATGGACCTTGCAGAGATTCAACCTGGAAATAAGGAGGAATTTTCTGACAGTGAGATCAATCAACCCATGGAACAGAAGCTGCCTTCAGAAGTTGTGGGAGCTTCATCCCTGGAAGCTTTCAAGAAGAGACTGGACTGCCATCTGTCAGAAATGGTGTAGGGCCTCCTGCTTGGGGGGGGGGGGGTTGGATTAGATGACCTACAGGGTCCCTTCCAACTCTGTTCATCTGTTAATCAGCCTTTTCATTCATGCTAAAATGCTTCCATGGAGACACACGGCAGACATACATACACACGCACAGCTGAAACATTTCCTTGACAGCACTTGAATAAAAGGGTGTTACCGCATTAATTGAATAATTGATTTTTTAAAACTAACCTTCTGTCTTTCCATCTATCACCCATGGAGGGGGGGAAAAAAAATCCTTTCCCCGCCAGCCATTAAAAGCCTGGCTGGCGGCGCTCTTGAATTAAAATAAATACGAAATGCATCAGGTTTGCGAGACAACAATTGGATAAAAGACTTGACGGGGAAAACGGGCATGGATCTTTTTCAAATACAATTGCGCCGGCGAATTTCGCTTTGCGCTTCTTTGCTCCGTGCACTTAAACCCATGTCAAGCAAAAAAACCCCAGCTCCATTGGCCAACGTGGCCAACTTGATCTTGGTTAATATTTAAGAGAGGAAGAGGGTTAATGCAACATGCTGCATAACTGGCTTGTGGATTGCTACTGGTTCTCCCCGGTTCTTGCAAACCAGTAGTGGAAATTTTGAGTAGTTCAGAGAACCGGTAAATACCACCTCTGCCTGGCCTCATGCCCAATCTATTCGCTCCCTCCCGATTCCCAGCTGATCGGCTAGAAGGAAAAAATCAGGGCTCGCAAAGAAAAGACAAGAAAAGAAAAGAAAAGAAAAGAAAAGAAAAGAAGACAAGACAAGACAAGACAAGACAAGACAAGACAAGACAAGACAAGACAAGACAAGACAAGACAAGACAAGACAAGACAAGACAAGACAAGACAAGACAAGACAAGACAAGACAAGACAAGACAAGACAAGACAAGACAAGACACTGTCGCTTTAAATTGAGAAGCCAAGAAGCCTCACCAACTGGTCGGCTAGAACTGATCCGCTCCTTGTAAATCGCTCGGTAGTGGTAGATTGGCAATAGAGGCCAAACTGCCTGAAAGCAGTTTCCGATGCTCTCGGTGGTGGCAGAGCGGCAAAAAACTGTTTAAACTCTTGCCGTGGAGCTTCAAAGGGCCGCCCTACAGCTGATCGGCGGTAAAAGGCAGTGTGGTGGTAGACCAGTGCGCTCCAAAAACAAATGGGTAGACTGATACGGCTCTGCAAGAGTTAAAAGCCTGGTAGACCAGTACCTCTGCTAAATCCTAAAAATTTGTTTGTCACATGACTATCAAACCATGCCCACAAAATAAGCCACGCCCAGAGAGCCAGTAGTAAAAAAATTTAGAACCCACCCCTGGGGTCAGTGTGCAAACGCAGAGTTTAAGCCAGGGGTTGGCAACCTTAAATACTCAAAGAGCCATTTGGACCCAGTTTCCTACAGAAAAGAAAACACTGGGAGCCACAAAAACCCTTTTGACATCTAAAATGAAGATAACACTGCATATATCGTTTTTTACCTTTACGCTATGTATAAAAAAAAAATATAATGGATTGCATGTATGAAATCAATGACCTGCTACAGAGAAAACAATTTTTTATTTCTTTTTTTTTTTATTGAAAGAGTTTTACAAATACAGATTTTACCCCCTTTCCCTCCCTAACCCTCCCTTACCCTCCCCTACCCCCATGACTTCCCCAGGGTGAAATCCAAATCCAAATCACATTATATAATACTTTACCGCCCATCTACTCTACCCCCTGTGTACCATACATTTCTTCGTAACATACAACTATTCTACCCCATATATACTATGCATTTCTACACAACATTCAGCTAAAAGTTATCTGGTACTTCCATTTCTCCATTCCCGTACATAAATCTCTTGGATCCGGTCTTTTAGATATGCTGACATCTTCGCCAAAAAACTGGCCGTCTTCAGAGTCCATTCTTCGATAGTAAACATAACATCCCTTTCCCAGTATTAACTAATCAATAACCTAGCTATTATATATTATCACCTTATACAATATCAATTTTATTTCACCCAATAAAAAAACCTTAACTATACCCAATAAAAACAATTGAGGAGAAAATTGGAATTTTTTCCTCAAAACATTTTATATAACCCACCAAATTTTTATCCCAAAAACCTTCACTTTCTTGCAGGTATATATGATAATAGTAACATCCAAACAATCACTTCAGATTAATCCCTTCTTCCAACAGTATATTTAATGTCTTTAATTACCATCTGCCCCCATCATTGAAGAATACTTCCATATATAAACCCCCCCCCCGAGTGACTTTATATTTATATTCCATATGATATGACCAAAATCCAACTACAACAGTCGTCTTTGATTTTTCTTCTGTAATGTCTTTCATCTAAATTGTTAATTCCATCAACCGTGTTAGGGTAACAACCAGATTGTCTGTAAGTGCCCTTGTTCCGTATTCCTCTTGCCTTATAGCTATTCCCTTCAACGCACTCATAGTCCATCTTTCACAAAGTTTGTAATAGAAAGTTTCAATTCACTCGATCACAGGCCTTCTCCTCATCCAAAAACACCAGCACTGCAGCGATCTGTTTATTCCTCTCAAAATAGTCCAATAAATCTATAATTTGCCTCACATTATCTTTCATATATCTGCCTTCTATAAGTCCTGCTTAGTCATAATGAATCACCTCTTAAATAACTGGCAAATCTGTTGGCTAATACTTTTGCAAAAAAATTTTTGATCCGTATTCAAGAAAAATATTAGTCTAAAATTTTTCTGATTTTGTAGAACCTGCTTCCTGTTAAGGGGGTATTTTACCCCCTTGTTATGTTCAGCTTGGCTCCTCCCATGGCTTTGAATTTTTGTGTTTTACCCTTGACTCCCTTCTTGTGTGGTGGCTTGGGTCTCTGCTGTTGTTTTTCTAGAATATGTTTGTAGGCTGAAAGAGTTATACGCTGATCTTTAGCTTTATAGTCCCCTGTGACTCCTTGTATTTCCATTGCCTCCATCTCCATCTGCTTCCACTGGATTTCAATCTCTTGTTCAGCTTGCTTTTCTTTATCACCCTTCTATGTTTCCAACACTGAAGATGTACATGGAAATGTTGGGCCAATTTTTAAAACATTGAGGTAAAATTCAACAGTATTTAGTCGATATCTCTCTCCTTGATACCTCAATATTATGCCAACTGGAGCATCCTATCTAAATAGAATTTGCTGTTTCTTTAATTCCATCACCAACAATCCAAAATCCTTTCTGTCTCTCTTTTTTTTTATTGAAAAGTTTTATGAAAAGTACAAACATTTTCACCCCCCCTTCCCCCCTCAACCCCCCTCCCCTTCCCACCCTCCCTTCCCCTCCCTCCCTCCACCCCCCTCCCTAGACTTCCCAGAACGAGCACAGGGTATAGCATTCACAAACCAAGAACTAAAATGTGCTAACAAATTATTACATTTCATGTTCTCCCTAGGTCCTTAACTCCATAAAATCCTTTCTGTCTCTTAACATCTTGGGTGGAAGCTCTTTATAAATCCCAATCTGCCTTCCATCCACTTGTAAGGTAGAAACAAAAGACTTCTGCAGGATATTATTTCTTATTTTTTTATCTGTAAAGTAGATAACCACATCTCTAGGCAATTGCCTTTCCCTTGCCACCCACGAATTTACTCTGTAAACCTTGTCAATCTTGCAGAAAATCACATCAGGGCTAACCTTTAACATCACGGCCAAGGCATCAGCACAAACCCTTCTCAAATCCTCTCTATTATTTTCCTTTATGCCTCTCAATCTTACAGCAAACTCCATAAATCTAAATTGCATCATTGTTACTTCATTTTCAATCCTTTGCGTTTTATTGTCCACCATTAGAAATTTTATAATCAGCTTCCTTGATTTTGAATTCTACTTCTGAACTAAGTTCTTGCACTCTTTTATCAATTTGGACCACTACTTCTGAGAAGCCAGTTAAAACTGTCAGTATATCTTGCTTCACCTTGTCATACTTTTCTTGAACCACCTCCTTAATTTCCTGTTGAGATTTTTTAAATTTCTGATCCATAATTTCATCTTGTTTCATCAGAGCTGCAACAATAAATTCTTTCAATTCTTCAAAACCTTTATCTCCTTTATCTGGCTGAAAGGCTGCTCTTGTGACTTATGAGTGAGGGAGCCCCCTCCTACAGCTTTAATGCCTAGCTTTGTTTGCTGTAAAGCCATTCTGCCACATAGTCTATCCTTTTCTGAAAAAGAAAAAAGGAAGTCTTCCCTCCCTTTTCACCACCACAAAGTCCTCTTAAAAATTTTCCCCAACTTTAATCAGTTAAGGGAAAAGGAATAGATCAAGATCTCTTTAAAAAAGATTTTTCTGTTTTCTTCTAGCCAGCGTTGTTACTTTAAGTACTTTGTAGCGTATTTTTTTTATTGAAAAGTTTTATGAAAAGTACAAACATTTTCACCCCCCCTTCCCCCCTCAACCCCCCCTCCCCTTCCCACCCTCCCTTCCCCTCCCTCCCCCCCACCCCCCTCCCTAGACTTCCCAGAACGAGCACAGGGTATAGCATTCACAAACCAAGAACTAAAATGTGCTAACAAATTATTACATTTCATGTTCTCCCTAGGTCCTTAACTCCTTATAACTCAGAAAAAACAAACATAAACTACTTAATATTATTTCATTCATAAGCTATATGCATCTTCTTATTCGGATACTTCTTCTGTATGTAATCAATCCATTTTGTCCATTCCAATATATCTCTCTCATTTGAATGGTCTTTAAGATATGATGAAATTTTTGCCATTTCCGCCAAATGCACAACTTTTAGTGTCCATTCCTCAATAGTAGGTGGATCTTCCTTCTTCCAGTACTGTGCCACCAGTAACCTGGCAGCCGTTATTAAGTTCAAAACCAGTTTGGTCTCTATTACAGTACAATCCGTAACTATTCCCAACAGAAAAAACTGTGGTGTAAATTTAATTTTTTTCTTCAAAATATTTTGAATAATCCACCATATTTTTATCCAAAAAGCCTTAATCTTTTTGCATGTCCACCATATATGGAAATATGTAGCATCTTCACACTCACATCGCCAACACTTGGGTTGTAAATTCGGATACATGCAAGCCAGTTTTTTTGGGTCTAAATGCCATCTATAAAACATTTTGTAAAAATTCTCCCTTAAATTTTGTGCTTGTGTAAATCTTACATTTCTAACCCATATCTTTTCCCATGTTTCCATCATTATTGGTTCACCTACATTTTGTGCCCATTTTATCATACAATCCTTGACTAACTCTGTTTCTGAATCTATTTCCAGTAATGCATTGTACAACCTTTTTATGTGCATTTGACCATCATCTCTTATTTGCTTTATCAAATTCTCATCCTGCTGCAAAATACCATTTTTTTGATCTTCTCTCCATCTGGCCAGCAGCTGTCCATATTGAAACCAAGTCTTAATAATCCCTTCTTCTTTTAGTTGTTCCATGGATTTTAACTGTAGTCTGACTCCTTCCTTATAAAGGAGTTCCTTATATGTAATCTTATCTTGCTTTTGCTCTAAATTTATGTTCTCTATCGCGTGTCTGGGTACTGTCCATATTGGTAACCTATCATTTAGTTTATATTTATACTTTTTCCAGACACGCAATAGAGCATTTCTTAATATATGACTTTTAAAAGTCTTATCTACTTTCTTGTCATACACTAAGTAAGCATGCCAGCCATAAACCAAACCATATCCTTCAATATTCAATATCTTTTCTTCCGTTAAGTTTATCCAATCTGTGATTGCTGAGAGGGCAGCAGCTTCATAGTACAATCTTAAATTGGGCATCTTAAGACCACCTCTTTCTCTAGTATCTTGCAATATCTTTTGTTTAACTCGTGGTTTCTTCCCTGCCCACACAAATTTGTTTATGCCCTTCTGCCATTCCTTCAAGTTCTCATCTTTTTTAAGTATAGGTATCATTTGAAAAAGAAATAGAAATTTTGGTAAAATATTCATTTTTACAGCGGCTATCCTTCCCAGCAAAGACAGTTGTAGTTTTTTCCAGTTGTCCAACTCTTTCTGTATTTTATGCCATAATGGTTCATAGTTGTACTGATATAATTTCGTATTTGCAGTCATAATATAAACCCCCAAATATTTAACCTTCTTAACTACTTCAAATCCTGTTAACCTTTCTATCTCTTCTTTTTGGCTCCTAACCATATTTTTAGCTATTATTTTTGTTTTAGCTGCATTTATTTTAAAGCCAGATACTTGTCCATATAAGCAGGTTATATCCATCAAAGCTGTAATTGATTGTACCGGTTGGGTTAAGGTAACAACCAGGTCATCCGCAAATGCTCGTACCTTGTATTCATGCTGTCTAATTTTAATTCCCTTAATTGTATTCATCTCGCGTATCTTGTTTAATAAAATTTCCAGCGTCAAAATAAACAATAATGGGGTCAAAGGACAGCCTTGCCTTGTTCCTTTTTCTATGTTAAAAGCATCTGTTAAACCACCTTTAACTATTATTTGCACTGTTTGTTTTTGATATATTGCCTTAATAGATTGTACAAATTGTTCTCCAAATTGCATCCTTTCTATTAGTTTTAGTAAAAATTGCCAATTCAATCTATCAAAGGCTTTCTCAGCATCCAAGAACACAAGCACTGCGGGAACCTGGTTGTTCCTTCCCAAATAATCTAATAAGTTAACAATTTGCCTTACATTACTCTTCATTTGTCTACCATTTATAAAACCAGTTTGATCATGGCGAATCATTTGCTGCATGACTGTCATTAATCTATTTGCCAAAATTTTAGCAAATATCTTATAGTCTGTATTTAATAATGAAATTGGCCTATAATTTTTAGGATCTGTATCGTCATGCCCTTCTTTTGGGATCAACGAGATAAATGCTGTCTTCCAAGTTGGAGGTACCTTTCCTCCCTGTTGTATATTGTTAAATAATTCTTTCAACAGTTCTATCATTTCCTCCTGTAGGGTTTTATAGTAAATAGCCGTCAAACCATCCGTCCCAGGAGCTTTACCCACTTTCAACTGCTTAATTGCTAACGCAATTTCCTCAGATGTTATCGATTGATTTAAACTATCCCTCTGCTCATTTGAGATTGTATAAATATTCTCTTTCTGCAAAAATCTCTCTATATCTATATCTTTAATTTTATCACCAGTATACAGCCTTGAATAAAACTCTAAAAAAGATTTTTTAATCAATTGTTGCTCATAAACCTCTTTACCCTTATATTTTATTCTCTCTATTGTCCTTGATTTTTGCTTTTTCCTTAACAAATATGCTAACCACCTGCCTGGTTTATTGGCATTGTAAAAAGTATTATGTTTTGCATATCTTAAATTAGTTGCCACTTGATCTGCTATTAACATATTAAATTGACCTTTCAATAAATTGATTGCCTCTTTAATTTTCTTATCCGTTGGGTTAGCTACTAAAGCCCGTTCCTGTTTACTAATCTCATCTTCTAATTCTTTTCTTTTTGTCCCCTGTTTCTTTCTATATTTATTATTCAAATATATCAAAATTCCTCGCATATATGCCTTACTTGCATCCCATACCATTTCCATCGATGTGCCCTTTTGCATATTCATAACAAAAAATTCTTTCATAAATTTTTTACACTCTTTTACATTTTCTTCATACCTAAACAAATTATCATTTAACCTCCAGGACCTCCTAGGCCCTTTCTCATACTCCAATTCCAGCCAAACTGGACTATGGTCTGTCAATGTTCTTGAGCAAATCTTCGTATTTTTCACCCTAGATAAAAGATCGTTAGTAATTAGTATAAAATCAATCCTTGAAAAGGATTGATGTCTATCTGAAAAAAAAAGGAAAATCTTTTTCTTCTGGGTTTCTTTCACGCCAGATATCTCTCAACTCCCAGTCGTCCATCATTTCCCAAAATGCTTTGGGCAATTTTGCTCTTGTTAACACATTTTGTTTAGGTCCCTTCTTGTCTTTTTTAATGTCCAAAACACCGTTCCAGTCGCCTAACAGGATACAAGTTTTATATGCCCACTGTGTCAATTTTGAGTGTAGTAAATTATAAAAGTTTTCTTGTTGTTGATTCGGGGCATAAACTCCGATTACAAGTATTTTTTCTCCTTTTACTAAAAGTTCTATTGCTAAAAATCTTCCTTGATCGTCTGCTTCAATTAATTTAGCAACTAAATCTCTTTTCACATATATAACTATACCATTTTTCTTTTCTGATGCTGCTGCTACGTAAGATGTACCAGGTCTTGCATTAATCAAATATTTTTGATCTTGTATTCTTATATGAGTCTCTTGTAAGCAAATTACTTCATTCTTAAATTGCTTAAGATAGTGAAATATTTTTCTTCTTTTCTGTGGAGAATTCAAGCCATTAACGTTCCAGGTCAAAAATCTAGTTCCCATATCTGGGCCTTTGGAGCCTCTGAAGCAAGTCCTGATGCTCTGATCTCATTTGAGTTTTAGGTCTTGCGCCCCCCACTGCTCCTGTTTTAGTAGTATCTTGAATCATTTCTTGAGTTGCCATCTGGGATTGTTGCTTTCTTAATTCTTCCTTGAGTCTAGCTGTCACCGATTTGGTCTGTCTTTGATCCTTTGGTAACTGCGAGAAATCAATCAGCGCCAACTCTTGAGTAGCCATTTGGATTTGTAATATTTCTTCTTGATCAGCCAAAGCTCCCCCCTGAACTACTGTCAAGAGCTCTTCTGTCTCAGCTTCCATTACGTCTTTCTTTCTTTTGCCTTCTGGTGATTTAGTTAGTTTGGGTGTGCCAGCCTTTAATACATTAGTATAAAAATCTCTTGCTTTCCAAAGTGTATTAAGCCGATATCTCTCTCCTGAGTAAGTCACCACTAGTCCAGTTGGCGCCTCCCATCTGTACTGTATCTGACGTTTTCTCAGCTCATCCACCAGAAAGGCATACTCCCTTCTAGCTCTCAAGATCTTAGGGGGGATTTCTTTCATTGTCATTACTTCCTGGCCTCCCACCCGAAGCTTGTTTTTAAAAGTAGCCTGTAAAATTTCGTTACGTACTCTCCTTGTAGTAAAATATATCACAATGTCTCTTGGTAGATGTTTCTGTCTAGCAATCCAGAAATTAACGTGGTACAGCTTATCCATCTGCCAGCCCAGCTCATTTTTTGACTCCCCCACCAGCGGTGCCAATGCCTCAGACATCATTTCTCTCAAATTCTCTTGTTTATTCTCCTTCACGCCTCTGAATCTTAAAGCAAATTCCATGTCCCTGTATTGTATCATTATTACGTCATCCTCAGCCCTTTGAATTCTGTTTTGAGCTTCTCCCTTTTTACTATCCAAAATTTCAGAAGATTGTTTAATTTCCTCAACTCTATCATCCACCATCTCAATATTGCCTGCCAGACACTTGAATGCCATTAATATATATATCATTCCTTATCCCCTGATTGTGAATTGCAATCTCATCTGACACAGCCTGTATCTTTTCGTTAGTTTCCTTAATTTTTTCATTAGTTTCCTTAATTTTTTCATCAATCACATCAACAATTTTATTTTGGGTGATTTGGAGAGCTTGTTGCAACATTTCCAACGTTAAGGTCTGTGGATCCGCTGGAGGAGCAGAAACTTGTAATCTAGGAATATGAGCTGGGGAGCTACCAGCACTCCCAGTTCCTTTAGTAGGAACAGTTTTTACAGACTTTGAGGCCATTTCCAGTTTGAAATTAGTCTTTATATTTAATCAGAGTCAAAAGGAAGAGTTCCTCAAAAGATTTCCCAATATTAATTAACGTTTAAAATCCTCCTTCTGTCAGCACAAAAGCTTATTTTTTTCCCAAGCGAAGGGCTGCCAGCAAAACGAAACTTTTCCTGTAACTTTCCGTTTCCCCCACCCTTTCAAGCTTCAATCGCCATATTGTTGCAAAGTACTAAGTGATTACTTCCGAAGGAGGCTCTAGGCATTGGAGTTAGGTAAAAAATACTTGCAGTCTGATTTCTCCTTGCTCGTTCCGCCTGCTGTTAGTTCAAGATGTTAATTCCCTCATTTCCATTCAGCAAGATTGGTCGCAGCTTTTTTTTTTTTTTATTGAAAAAGTTTTCAAATACAAGTTTTTCCCCCTTTTCCCCCCCTTCCCTAACCCCCCCCTCACCACCCATCCCCCCCGTGACTTCTTCACAACAATAAGCTATTTCATAACTAATTACATACATAATATCTTTCCTTTCCCTTACTCCCTCCTCAGAATACTGACCCTTGGCATATTATTCTTATAACTCTCATTTTTACAATAATCTGCCCTTTTTCTCCTCCCCTAAACTTATAGTATATTATTACAATTTAACATTTAATCTTTTATATATATTAATGTAACATTTTAAAGCGACCTTCTCCCTACATCCAAATTTAACATTTATTCAATTCTATCCAATTCCTCCACTCCCCTAAATATATGACTTGAAATCCTACCATACAATTCTAAATATAATCCACTGCCCACTTTATTAAAATATACACATATCTATATATGCATTCCATTTTGTAAAAAGAAAAAAGACAATAACATTAAATTTATAACCCATGTAATATCTTCTTTAGTGTCTTTCCACTGGATTATTAAATCCTCCACTCCCCTAAATATATGACTTAAAAATCCTTTTTCTTAAACTAATCAATCAATAAACTAACCTATTTCAACCCTTCAGTTCCTACAAAATCATGCAATACAATTCTAAATATAATCCACTGCCCACTTTACTAAGATATACACATATCTATATATGCATTCCATTTTGTAAAAAGAAAAAAGACAATAACTTTAAATTTATAATCCATATAGTATCTTCTTTGGTGTCTTTCCACTGGATTGTTAAATCCATCACCCATAATAGGGTAAAGTAACATGCTGGTGCAACAGTTTGTTCAAAATCTTCAATCATCTTCTGCCCCCATCAGTAGTAGATATCCTCGCATCTGTATAAAAATAAAAACAACCACCCGAGTGACATTATAATTATATCCATATGGTTATAGTTGTGGTATTCATCAGGATTGTTAATTCCCATTATCCTACTGAGTAACATCCAGATCTTCTGCATGCCCCGACATAACTCTCCTGCCTTATGACTATTCAAATCCAACAAAGTGAGGCTCTTTTCACATCCCAAAATCACGGCATTGCAGAGATCTGCCACAATCCTCAGGATAGTATTAAACAATTGTTCGCCTCCACTGTCTTTTCAAATATTCATTCGTTTTTTAAAGTCCCTGGCTTCACTGTTGCATAGTTTAGAAATTGCTGTTTCTATGAGATCTATTTCTTTTCTTTTTCTTTTGCGGGTTGAATTTCCATCCTCGTTTCTTGCCTACCAATTGTGTGTCAGCTGCTTGATTTTCATTCTGCTTTATGGGTTGTTCTTTTTGGGTTAGTTTTATCATCTCATCTTTCTTCTCCGTCACTTGTATATCAACTGATTGATTTGCACACTTGTCTGTGACTTGATGATTCATCAGCTTGGTGTCGGATGACACTACTCTCTTATTTATAGACAGACCAGCTGGGATATCCAGGGAATCCAAAGACAATTTATCTGCAACAGTCTCTGTAATTTGATATTTTCCTTTTGTTTCCAACTCTTTTTGCTTATCCTGTATTATGCCTGAAGGTATTAAATTTATTTTTAAAATTTTTTGATAAAAATCTTCCGCTTTTTCAACAGTGTTCAATTGATATCTTACTCCTTGATATCTCAATATTAAACCAGCTGGGGTGTCCCACCTGAATAGGATATTTCTTTTTTTTAACTCAGTCACTAGAAAGCCAAATTTCTTCCTCTCCATCAGCATTTTAGTCGGGAGCTCCTTAAAAATCCAAATCTTTCTTCCATGAAATTGCAAAGTAGAGTTAAAAGAGTTCTGCACAATATTATTCCTAATTTCTTTATCTGTAAAATAGATCACCACATCTCTAGGCAATTGCCTTTGCTTTGCCAACCAGGAGTTTATTCTGTAAATTCTATCAATCCTGCAATACACTTCATCAGGTTGAACCTTTAAAATCCCAGCCAGAATTTCAGAAGATATTTTCCTTAGGTCATCTCTATTATTTTCCTGCAAACCTTTCAGTCTAATTGCATATTCTGTAAAATTATATTGAATCATTAAAACTTCTCTTTCAATCCTCTGTTGCACATTTTCTTCATTACCAATCTTTTGGTCAACCTCCATTTTAAGTTTGTCTTCTGAGCTATTATCCTGAATGTTTATCAAATCCTTTTTAATTTTTTGAGTCATGTCATCCAAATTCTCCTCAATTTCCTTCATTTTAGTCTCTAATAATTTAGTCTTTGCATCCACCCGAATCAGAAAGTCTGATAAACCATTAGCTGATTTTAAAATCTTTTGGTTCAAAAAGTCAAACTTTGATTTCACCAATTCACCAATTTCTTTAATTTCCTGCTTAAATTTTTCAAATTGCTGGTTCACAATCTCATCCCTTCTTACAATCTCTTCAAGGAGAAATTCTAATATATTAAAATCAGGTTTCTGACACTGGAGAGTTAGAATTTGTTGATGCAGTTTCTTAATGGGGGAAGTCCCCCCCCCGTTTGTCCAGCTGTGTAAGTCCCGATGCCATTTCCCACACAGACAAGATTTAGCAAAAAAAAGAGAAAAACTAGAAAACAGAAGGACTTTCCCTTAAGAAAAGAAAAAAAAAAAACTTCTTTTCAATCAACAGCAAGAGAAGACACAGGAGCGAGGTTTTATCTACAAATGTAGCCAGTGATATTTATTCTGCTACATTGTAGTAATAAGAAACGGAAGGACTTTCCCTTTCAGCCCTTCTCCAGCCACGGCAGACGCCATTTTAAAAGGCTTTTTTTCCCTCTTTCCTCTCCTCTTTTCTCTTAAATAATTTTTGGAAGGGTAAAATACTTGCGATTCAGTATTAAGGGTCCAGCTCGTCTTTTCTTTAATTATTCTGTTAAATTCGCAGGCTTGCTCTTGACGCCTGGCTCTGCATAAGCAGAGGTCTCCCAAAGCCCGGAGCAGCGGCAGGGGATATGGGGCTTCTCATCCGCTCCGTCCCAAAAGTAAAAAAAAAAACTTTTGGGACTCTGCAGAGAGTTCTACCCACCCCTGCCAGCTCTATCTCCGTTTCCTCTTGGAAACGGAGTTTTTTCGAGCCGCCATTCTGCTGTAACGGCGGCTCTGAGAGGCAATGGAAGCTGACGATCCCAGAGGAACATCTGGCGGCGGCCAGCAGCAAACCGGAAGTCCGATTGGTCGCAGCTTCTAATTCCGCTAATTAGCGGAGATGTCCCTGGTCTGGAGCGGCTTGACAGGCTTTTAGGGAACACGCACCCTTCACGCCCCAGGAGTTTTCCTAGGGTGTTCGGGGGGGGTTCTACCTCCACCTGCCTGCTCTTCTCTCTCCCCTTTGCCCAGGGGGAGAATTTCAAGCCTCCAGACAGCGTTTGTCAGCTGCTCTGGGGCTTTAACGGAGCCAGGGAGCGGACACTCTCAAAAGAACGTCTTTCGAGGCTCGCGGAGCCAAGTGGAAGCCCACTTTGTAGCGTATTGAAACAATCATGCAAATCCACTTTCGCTTTCAGCTTTTCCTAGCGCTGAAGCCGGACGCCATTTTAACAAACTTTCACTCTTTCTCCATTCTTTAAATTCAATCACAGGGCTAGTAGAAATACTTGCAGTTTTAAGTTTCAGGTCCAGATTCCACCCTGTTTATTTTGATGATTCTCTTTACTTTCGCTGATAAAGTTGGTCGCGTCGTCTGGCTCTGCTAGGTGCAGAGTTGTCCCTGGAGCCCGGAACCTCGGCGAGCTGGATAGGGAGCCTCATCCTGCTTCCTCCCCAGAAGCAAAAAAAGCAATCTGGGGACTCCACGGGGGGCTCAACCTGATCTCGCCGGCTCTCCTCACGGTTCCAGTGGAACTCGGAGTTTTTTGAGCCGTCTCTCAGCTGTAGAGGTAGCTCTTTACGGACGGCAGGGCTAGTGGTCTTGAGAAGACCATCTAGTGATGACGGCGGCGCCAACCGGAAGCCCAGTCCATTCTATTTCTATTCCATTCTATTTCTATTCCATTCCACTCCAGTCCAGTCCAGTCCATTTTATTTCTATTCTATTTCAGTCTAGTCTACTCCACTTCAGTCCAGTCCAGTCCAATCCAATCTAGTCCAGTCCAGTCCAATCTATTTCTATTCCATTCTACACAAGTCCATTCCACTCCAGTCCAGTCCAGTCCAGTCCAGTCCAGTCCTGTCCTGTCCTGTCCATTCTATTTCTATTCTATTACGGTCTAGCCTATTCCACTTCAGTCCAGTCCAGTCCATACTATCTCTATTCCATTCCACTCGAGTCCACTCCAGTCCAGTCCAGTCCAATCCAGTCCTGTCCATTCTATTTCTATTCTATTACGGTCTAGTCTACTCCAGTCCAGTACAGTCCAGTTCAGTCCATTCTATTTCTATTCCTTTCCAGCCCAGCCCAGTCCAGTCCAGTCCAGTCTAGTCCATTCTATTTCTATTCCATTCCACAACAGTCCAGTCCAGAACAGTCCAGTCCAGTCCAGTCCCGTCTAGTCCCGTCCATTCTATTTCTATTCTATTACAGTCTAGTCTACTCCACTCCAGTGTAGTCCAGTCTAGTCCAGTCCATTCTATTTCTATTGCATTCCACTCGAGTCCAATCCAGTCCAGTCCAGTCCAGTCCATTCTATTTCTATTCCATTCCACTCCAGTCCATTCTATTTCCATTCCACTCCAGTCTAGTCCAGTCCAGTCAAGGCCTGTGCATTCTATTTCTAATCCATTCTATTTCTATTCTATTACAGTCTAGTCTATTCCACTTCAGTCCAGCCCAGTCCGTTTCTATTCCATTCCACTCCAGTCCAATCCAGTCCAGTCCAGTCCAATCCAGTCCAGGCCAGGCCAGGCCAGGCCAGGCCAGGCCAGGCCAGGCCAGGCCAGGCCTGTCCATTCTATTTCTATTCTATTATGGGATTGGACTGTCCCGGACTGTTGGACTGTCCTGGACTGGACTGGACACTCAACTGAAATACATGGGAACTATCCTGGGCTGGATTGGATTCAACTGGACTGAATTGGAGTTGAGTTGAGTGTCCAGTTCAGTCCAGGACAGTCCAGGACAGTCCAATTCAGTCCAGTTGAGTACAATCCAGCCCAGGAGAGTTCCCATGTATTTCAGTTGAGTGTCCAGTGCAGTCCAGGACAGTCCAACTGTCCAGGACAGTCCAATTCAATCCAGTTGAGCCCAATCCAGCCCAGGAGAGCTCCCATGTATTTCAGATGAGTGTCCAGTCCAGTCCAGGACAGTCCAACAGTCCAGGACAGTCCAATTCAGTCCAGTTGAGTCCAATCCAGCCCAGGAGAGTTCCCATGTATTTCAGTCGAGTGTCCAGTCCAGTCCAGGACAGTCCAACAGTCCAGGACAGTCCAATTCAGTCCAGGACAGTCCAAGAGTCCAGGAGAGTTCCCATGTATTTCAGTCGAGTGTCCAGTCCAGTCCAGGACAGTCCAATTCTGTCCAGTTGAGTCCAATCCAGCCCAGGAGAGTTCCCATGTATTTCAGTCGAGTGTCCAGTCCAGTCCAGGACAGTCCAACAGTCCAGGACAGTCCAATACAGTCCAGTTGAGTCCAATCCAGCCCAGGAGAGTTCACATGTATTTCAGTCGAGTGTCCAGTCCAGTCCAGGACAGTCCAACTGCCCAGGACAGTCCAATTCAGTCCAGTTGAGTCCAATCCAGCCCAGGAGAGTTCCCATGCATTTCAGTCGAGTGTCAAGTCCAGTCCAGTCCAGGACAGTCCAGGACAGTCCAATTCAGTCCAGTTGAGTCCAATCCAGCCCAGGAGAGCTCCCATGTATTTCAGTCGAGTGTCCAGTCTAGGACAGTCCAACAGTCCAGCACAGTCCAATCCAGCCCAGGAGAGTTCCCATGTATTTCAGTCGAGTGTCCAGTCCAGTCCAGGACAGTCCAATTCAGTCCAGTTGAGTCCAATCCACCCCAGGAGAGTTCCCATGTATTTCAGTCGAGTGTCCAGTCCAGTCCAGGACAGTCCAACAGTCCAGGACAGTCCAATTCAGTCCAGTTGAGTCCAATCCAGCCGAGGAGAGTTCCATGTATTTCAGTTGAGTGTCCAGTCCAGTCCAGGACAGTCCAACAGTCCAGGACAGTCCAATTCAGTCCAGTTGAGTCCAATCCAGCCCAGGAGAGCTCCCATGTATTTCAGTCGAGTGTCCAGTCCAGTCCAGGACAGTCCAACAGTCCAGGACAGTCCAGTTGAGTCCAATCCAGCCCAGGAGAGCTCCCATGTATTTCAGTTGAGTGTCCAGTCTAGGACAGTCCAACAGTCCAGCACAGTCCAATTCAGTCCAGTTGAGTCCAATCCAGCCCAGGAGAGTTCCCATGTATTTCAGTCGAGTGTCCAGTCTAGGACAGTCCAACAGTCCAGCACAGTCCAATTCAGTCCAGTTGAGTCCAATCCAGCCCAGGAGAGTTCCCATGTATTTCAGTTGAGTGTACAGTCCAGTCCAGGACAGTCCAACAGTCCAGGACAGTCCAATTCAGTCCAGTTGAGTCCAATCCAGCCCAGGAGAGTTCCCATGTATTTCAGTCGAGTGTCCAGTCCAGTCCAGGACAGTCCAACAGTCCAGGACAGTCCAATTCAGTCCAGTTGAGTCCAATCCAGCCCAGGAGAGCTCCCATGTATTTCAGTCGAATGTCCAGTCCAGTCCAGGACAGTCCAACAGTCCAGGACAGTCCAGTGGAGTCCAATCCAGCCCAGGAGAGTTCCCATGTATTTCAGTTGAGTGTCCAGTCCAGGACAGTCCAATTCAGTCCAGTTGAGTCCAATCCAGCCCAGGAGAGCTCCCATGTATTTCAGTCGAGTGTCCAGTCCAGGACAGGACAGTCCAACAGTCCAGGACAGTCCAGTTGAGTCCAATCCAGCCCAGGAGAGCTCCCATGTATTTCAGTTGAGTGTCCAGTCCAGTCCAGGACAGTCCAATTCAGTCCAGTTGAGTCCAATCCACCCCAGGAGAGTTCCCATGTATTTCAGTCGAGTGTCCAGTCTAGGACAGCCCAACAGTCCAGCACAGTCCAATTCAGTCCAGTTGAGTCCAATCCAGCCCAGGAGAGTTCCCATGTATTTCAGTTGAGTGTCCAGTCCAGGACAGTCCAACAGTCCAGGACAGTCCAATTCAGTCCAGTTGAGTCCAATCCAGCCCAGGAGAGTTCCCATGTATTTCAGTCGAGTGTCCAGTCTAGGACAGTCCAACAGTCCAGCACAGTCCAATCCAGCCCAGGAGAGCTCACATGTATTTCAGTCGAGTGTCGAGTCCAGTCCAGGACAGTCCAATAGTCCAGGACAGTCCAATTCAGTCCAGTTGAGTCCAATCCAGCCCAGGAGAGTTCCCATGTATTTCAGTCGAGTGTCCAGTCCAGTCCAGGACAGTCCAATTCAGTCCAGTTGAGTCCAATCCAGCCCAGGAGAGTTCCCATGTATTTCAGTCGAGTGCCCAGTACAGTCCAGGATAGTCCAACAGTCCAGGACAGTCCAACAGTCCAGGACAGTGCAATTCAGTCCAGTTGAGTCCAATCCAGCCCAGGAGAGTTCCTATGTATTTCAGTCGAGTGTTCAGTCCAGTCCAGTCCAGTCCAGGACAGTCCAATTCAGTCCAGTTGAGTCCAATCCAGTCCAGGAGAGTTCCCATGTATTTCAGTCGAGTGTCCAGTCCAGTCCATGACAGTCCATGACAGTCCAATTCAGTCCAGTTGAGTCCAATCCAGCCCAGGAGAGCTCCCATGTATTTCAGTCGAGTGTCCAGTCCAGTCCAGGACAGACCAACAGTCCAGGACAGTCCAATTCAGTCCAGTTGAGTCCAATCCAGCCCAGGAGAGTTCCCATGTATTTCAGTCGAGTGTCCAGTCCAGTCCAGGACAGTCCAACAGTCCAGGACAGTCCAATTCAGTGCAGTTGAGTTCAAGCCAGCCCAGGAGAGTTCCCATGTATTTCAGTCGAGTGTCCAGTCCAGTCCAGGACAGTCCAGGACAGTCCAATTCAGTCCAGTTGAGTCCAATCCAGCCCAGGAGAGCTCCCATGTATTTCAGTCGAGTGTCCAGTCTAGGACAGACCAACAGTCCAGGACAGTCCAATTCAGTCCAGTTGAGTCCAATCCAGCCCAGGAGAGTTCCCATGTATTTCAGTCAAGTGTCCAGTCCAGTCCAGGACAGTCCAATTCAGTCCAGTTGAGTCCAATCCACCCCAGGAGAGTTCCCATGTATTTCAGTCGAGTGTCCAGTCCAGTCCAGGACAGTCCAACAGTCCAGGACAGTCCAATTCAGTCCAGTTGAGTCCAATCCAGCCGAGGAGAGTTCCATGTATTTCAGTTGAGTGTCCAGTCCAGGACAGTCCAATTCAGTCCAGTTGAGTCCAATCCAGCCCAGGAGAGTTCCCATGTATTTCAGTTGAGTGTCCAGTCCAGTCCAGGACAGTCCAACAGTCCAGGACAGTCCAGGTGAGTCCAATCCAGCCCATGAGAGCTCCCATGTATTTCAGTTGAGTGTCCAGTCCAGCACAGTCCAATTCAGTCCAGTACAGTCCAATTCAGTCCAGTTGAGTCCAATCCAGCCCAGGAGAGTTCCCATGTATTTCAGTTGAGTGTTCAGTCCAGTCCAGTCCAGTCCAGGACAGTCCAATTCAGTCCAGTTGAGTCCAATCCAGCCCAGGAGAGTTCCCATGTATTTCAGTCGAGTGTCCAGTCCAGTCCATGACAGTCCATGACAGTCCAATTCAGTCCAGTTGAGTCCAATCCAGCCCAGGAGAGCTCCCATGTATTTCAGTCGAGTGTCCAGTCCAGTCCAGGACAGTCCAACAGTCCAGGACAGTCCAATTCAGTCCAGTTGAGTCCAATCCAGCCCAGGAGAGTTCCCATGTATTTCAGTCGAGTGTCCAGTCCAGTCCAGGACAGTCCAACAGTCCAGGACAGTCCAATTCAGTCCAGTTGAGTTCAAGCCAGCCCAGGAGAGTTCCCATGTATTTCAGTCGAGTGTCCAGTCCAGTCCAGGACAGTCCAAGAGTCCAGGAGAGTTCCCATGTATTTCAGTCGAGTGTCCAGTCCAGTCCAGGACAGTCCAATTCAGTCCAGTTGAGTCCAATCCAGGCCAGGAGAGTTCCCATGTATTTCAGTCGAGTGTCCAGTCCAGTCCAGGACAGTCCAACAGTCCAGGACAGTCCAATTCTGTCCAGTTGAGTCCAATCCAGCCCAGGAGAGTTCCCATGTATTTCAGTCGAGTGTCCAGTCCAGTCCAGGACAGTCCAACAGTCCAGGACACTCCAATTCAGTCCAGTTGAGTCCAATCCAGCCCAGGAGAGTTCACATGTATTTCAGTCGAGTGTCCAGTCCAGTCCAGGACAGTCCAACTGCCCAGGACAGTCCAATTCAGTCCAGTTGAGTCCAATCCAGCCCAGGAGAGTTCCCATGCATTTCAGTCGAGTGTCCAGTCCAGTCCAGTCCAGGACAGTCCAGGACAGTCCAATTCAGTCCAGTTGAGTCCAATCCAGCCCAGGAGAGCTCCCATGTATTTCAGTCGAGTGTCCAGTCTAGGACAATCCAACAGTCCAGCACAGTCCAATCCAGCCCAGGAGAGTTCCCATGTATTTCAGTTGAGTGTCCAGTCCAGTCCAGGACAGTCCAACAGTCCAGGACAGTCCAATTCAGACCAGTTGAGTCCAATCCAGCCCAGGAGAGTTCTCATTTATTTCAGTCGAGTGTTCAGTCCAGTCCAGGAAAGTCCAATTTAGTCCAGTTGAGCCGAATCCAGCCCAGGAGAGTTCCCATGTATTTCAGTCAAGTGTCCAGTCTAGTCCAGGACAGTCCAATTCAGTCCAGTTGAGTCCAATCCAGCCCAGGAGAGTTCGCATGTATTTCCGTCGAGTGTCCAGTCCAGTCCAGAACAGTCCAACAGTACAGGCAGTCCAATTCAGTCCACTTGAGTCCAATCCAGCCCAGGAGAGTTCCCATGTATTTCCATCGAGTGTCAAGTCCAGTCCAGGACAGTCCAACAGTCCAGGACAGTCCAATTCAGTCCAGTTGAGTCCAATCCAGCCCAGGAGAGTTCCCATGTATTTCAGTTGAGTGTCCAGTCCAGGACAGTCCAACAGTCCAGGACAGTCCAATTCAGTCCAGTTGAGTCCAATCCAGCCCAGGAGAGTTCCCATGTATTTCAGTCGAGTGTCCAGTCTAGGACAGTCCAACAGTCCAGCACAGTCCAATCCAGCCCAGGAGAGCTCACATGTATTTCAGTCGAGTGTCGAGTCCAGTCCAGGACAGTCCAATAGTCCAGGACAGTCCAATTCAGTCCAGTTGAGTCCAATCCAGCCCAGGAGAGTTCCCATGTATTTCAGTCGAGTGTCCAGTCCAGTCCAGGACAGTCCAATTCAGTCCAGTTGAGTCCAATCCAGCCCAGGAGAGTTCCCATGTATTTCAGTCGAGTGCCCAGTACAGTCCAGGATAGTCCAACAGTCCAGGACAGTCCAACAGTCCAGGACAGTCCAATTCAGTCCAGTTGAGTCCAATCCAGCCCAGGAGAGTTCCTATGTATTTCAGTCGAGTGTTCAGTCCAGTCCAGTCCAGTCCAGGACAGTCCAATTCAGTCCAGTTGAGTCCAATCCAGTCCAGGAGAGTTCCCATGTATTTCAGTCGAGTGTCCAGTCCAGTCCATGACAGTCCATGACAGTCCAATTCAGTCCAGTTGAGTCCAATCCAGCCCAGGAGAGCTCCCATGTATTTCAGTCGAGTGTCCAGTCCAGTCCAGGACAGACCAACAGTCCAGGACAGTCCAATTCAGTCCAGTTGAGTCCAATCCAGCCCAGGAGAGTTCCCATGTATTTCAGTCGAGTGTCCAGTCCAGTCCAGGACAGTCCAACAGTCCAGGACAGTCCAATTCAGTGCAGTTGAGTTCAAGCCAGCCCAGGAGAGTTCCCATGTATTTCAGTCGAGTGTCCAGTCCAGTCCAGGACAGTCCAGGACAGTCCAATTCAGTCCAGTTGAGTCCAATCCAGCCCAGGAGAGCTCCCATGTATTTCAGTCGAGTGTCCAGTCTAGGACAGACCAACAGTCCAGGACAGTCCAATTCAGTCCAGTTGAGTCCAATCCAGCCCAGGAGAGTTCCCATGTATTTCGGTCAAGTGTCCAGTCCAGTCCAGGACAGTCCAATTCAGTCCAGTTGAGTCCAATCCACCCCAGGAGAGTTCCCATGTATTTCAGTCGAGTGTCCAGTCCAGTCCAGGACAGTCCAACAGTCCAGGACAGTCCAATTCAGTCCAGTTGAGTCCAATCCAGCCGAGGAGAGTTCCATGTATTTCAGTTGAGTGTCCAGTCCAGGACAGTCCAATTCAGTCCAGTTGAGTCCAATCCAGCCCAGGAGAGTTCCCATGTATTTCAGTTGAGTGTCCAGTCCAGTCCAGGACAGTCCAACAGTCCAGGACAGTCCAGGTGAGTCCAATCCAGCCCATGAGAGCTCCCATGTATTTCAGTTGAGTGTCCAGTCCAGCACAGTCCAATTCAGTCCAGTACAGTCCAATTCAGTCCAGTTGAGTCCAATCCAGCCCAGGAGAGTTCCCATGTATTTCAGTTGAGTGTTCAGTCCAGTCCAGTCCAGTCCAGGACAGTCCAATTCAGTCCAGTTGAGTCCAATCCAGCCCAGGAGAGTTCCCATGTATTTCAGTCGAGTGTCCAGTCCAGTCCATGACAGTCCATGACAGTCCAATTCAGTCCAGTTGAGTCCAATCCAGCCCAGGAGAGCTCCCATGTATTTCAGTCGAGTGTCCAGTCCAGTCCAGGACAGTCCAACAGTCCAGGACAGTCCAATTCAGTCCAGTTGAGTCCAATCCAGCCCAGGAGAGTTCCCATGTATTTCAGTCGAGTGTCCAGTCCAGTCCAGGACAGTCCAACAGTCCAGGACAGTCCAATTCAGTCCAGTTGAGTTCAAGCCAGCCCAGGAGAGTTCCCATGTATTTCAGTCGAGTGTCCAGTCCAGTCCAGGACAGTCCAAGAGTCCAGGAGAGTTCCCATGTATTTCAGTCGAGTGTCCAGTCCAGTCCAGGACAGTCCAATTCAGTCCAGTTGAGTCCAATCCAGGCCAGGAGAGTTCCCATGTATTTCAGTCGAGTGTCCAGTCCAGTCCAGGACAGTCCAACAGTCCAGGACAGTCCAATTCTGTCCAGTTGAGTCCAATCCAGCCCAGGAGAGTTCCCATGTATTTCAGTCGAGTGTCCAGTCCAGTCCAGGACAGTCCAACAGTCCAGGACACTCCAATTCAGTCCAGTTGAGTCCAATCCAGCCCAGGAGAGTTCACATGTATTTCAGTCGAGTGTCCAGTCCAGTCCAGGACAGTCCAACTGCCCAGGACAGTCCAATTCAGTCCAGTTGAGTCCAATCCAGCCCAGGAGAGTTCCCATGCATTTCAGTCGAGTGTCCAGTCCAGTCCAGTCCAGGACAGTCCAGGACAGTCCAATTCAGTCCAGTTGAGTCCAATCCAGCCCAGGAGAGCTCCCATGTATTTCAGTCGAGTGTCCAGTCTAGGACAATCCAACAGTCCAGCACAGTCCAATCCAGCCCAGGAGAGTTCCCATGTATTTCAGTTGAGTGTCCAGTCCAGTCCAGGACAGTCCAACAGTCCAGGACAGTCCAATTCAGACCAGTTGAGTCCAATCCAGCCCAGGAGAGTTCTCATTTATTTCAGTCGAGTGTTCAGTCCAGTCCAGGAAAGTCCAATTTAGTCCAGTTGAGCCGAATCCAGCCCAGGAGAGTTCCCATGTATTTCAGTCAAGTGTCCAGTCTAGTCCAGGACAGTCCAATTCAGTCCAGTTGAGTCCAATCCAGCCCAGGAGAGTTCGCATGTATTTCCGTCGAGTGTCCAGTCCAGTCCAGAACAGTCCAACAGTACAGGCAGTCCAATTCAGTCCACTTGAGTCCAATCCAGCCCAGGAGAGTTCCCATGTATTTCCATCGAGTGTCAAGTCCAGTCCAGGACAGTCCAACAGTCCAGGACAGTCCAATTCAGTCCAGTTGAGTCCAATCCAGCCCAGGAGAGCTCCCATGTATTTCAGTCGAGTGTCCAGTCCAGTCCAGGACAGTCCAACAGTCCAATTCAGTCCAGTTGAGTCCAATCCAGCCCAGGAGAGCTCCCATGTATTTCAGTCGAGTGTCCAGTCTAGTCCAGGACAGTCCAACTGTTCAGGACAGTCCAATTCAGTCCAGTTGAGTCCAATCCAGCCCAGGAGAGTTCCCATGTATTTCAGTCGAGTGCCCAGTACAGTCCAGGACAGTCCAACAGTCCAGGACAGTCCAACAGTCCAGGACAGTCCAATTCAGTGCAGTTGAGTCCAATCCAGCCCAGGAGAGTTCCTATGTATTTCAGTCGAGTGTTCAGTCCAGTCCAGTCCAGTCCAGGACAGTCCAATTCAGTCCAGTTGAGTCCAATCCAGCCCAGGAGAGTTCCCATGTATTTCAGTTGAGTGTCCAGTCCTGTCCATGACAGTCCATGACAGTCCAATTCAGTCCAGTTGAGTCCAATCCAGCCCAGGAGAGCTCCCATGTATTTCAATCGAGTGTCCAGTCCAGTCCAGGACAGTCCAACAGTGCAGGACAGTCCAATTCAGTCCAGTTGAATCCAATCCAGCCCAGGAGAGTTCCCATGTATTTCAGTCGAGTGTCCAGTCCAGTCCAGGACAGTCCAATTCAGTCCAGTTGAGTCCAATCCATCCCAGGAGAGTTCCCATGTATTTCAGTTAAGTGTCCAGTCCAGTCCAGGACAGTCCAACAGTCCAGGACATTCCAATTCAGTCCAGTTGAGTCCAATCCAGCCCAGGAGAGTTCCATGTATTTCAGTCGAGTGTCCAGTCCAGGACAGGACAGTCCAACAGTCCAGGACAGTCCAATTCAGTCCAGTTGAGTCAAATCCAGCCCATGAGAGTACCCATGTATTTCAGTTTAGTGTCCATTCCAGTCCAGGAGAGTCCAGGAAAGTCCAATTAAGTCCAGTTGAGTCCAATCCATCCCAGGAGAGTTCCCATGTATTTCAGTCGAGTGTCCAGTCCAGTCCAGGACAGTCCAACAGTCCAGGACAGTCCAATTCAGTCCAGTTGAGTCCAATCGACCCCAGGAGAGTTCGTATGTATTTCCGTCGAGTGTCCAGTCCAGTCCAGTCCAGTCCAGTCCAGTCCAGGACAGTCCAATTCAGTCCAGTTGAGTCCAATCCAGCCCAGGAGTGTTCCCATGTATTTCAGTTGAGTGTCCAGTCCTGTCCATGACAGTCCATGACAGTCCAATTCAGTCCAGTTGAGTCCAATCCAGCCCAGGAGAGCTCCCATGTATTTCAGTCGAGTGCCCAGTACAGTCCAGGACAGTCCAACAGTCCAGGACAGTCCAACAGTCCAGGACAGTCCAATTCAGTGCAGTTGAGTCCAATCCAGCCCAGGAGAGTTCCTATGTATTTCAGTCGAGTGTTCAGTCCAGTCCAGTCCAGTCCAGGACAGTCCAATTCAGTCCAGTTGAGTCCAATCCAGCCCAGGAGAGTTCCCATGTATTTCAGTTGAGTGTCCAGTCCTGTCCATGACAGTCCATGACAGTCCAATTCAGTCCAGTTGAGTCCAATCCAGCCCAGGAGAGCTCCCATGTATTTCAATCGAGTGTCCAGTCCAGTCCAGGACAGTCCAACAGTGCAGGACAGTCCAATTCAGTCCAGTTGAATCCAATCCAGCCCAGGAGAGTTCCCATGTATTTCAGTCGAGTGTCCAGTCCAGTCCAGGACAGTCCAATTCAGTCCAGTTGAGTCCAATCCATCCCAGGAGAGTTCCCATGTATTTCAGTTAAGTGTCCAGTCCAGTCCAGGACAGTCCAACAGTCCAGGACATTCCAATTCAGTCCAGTTGAGTCCAATACAGCCCAGGAGAGTTCCATGTATTTCAGTCGAGTGTCCAGTCCAGGACAGGACAGTCCAACAGTCCAGGACAGTCCAATTCAGTCCAGTTGAGTCAAATCCAGCCCATGAGAGTACCCATGTATTTCAGTTTAGTGTCCATTCCAGTCCAGGAGAGTCCAGGAAAGTCCAATTAAGTCCAGTTGAGTCCAATCCATCCCAGGAGAGTTCCCATGTATTTCAGTCGAGTGTCCAGTCCAGTCCAGGACAGTCCAACAGTCCAGGACAGTCCAATTCAGTCCAGTTGAGTCCAACAGTCCAGGACAGTCCAATTCAGTCCAGTTGAGTCCAATCCAGCCCAGGAGAGTTCCTATGTATTTCAGTCGAGTGTTCAGTCCAGTCCAGTCCAGTCCAGTCCAGGACAGTCCAATTCAGTCCAGTTGAGTCCAATCCAGCCCAGGAGAGTTCCCATGTATTTCAGTCGAGTGTTCAGTCCAGTCCAGGACAGTCCAGGACAGTCCAATTCAGTCCAGTTGGGTCCAATCCAGCCCAGGAGAGCTCCCATGTATTTCAGTCGAGTGTCCAGTCCAGTCCAGGACAGTCCAACAGTGCAGGACAGTCCAATTCAGTCCAGTTGAGTCCAATCCAGCCCAGGAGAGTTCCCATGTGTTTCAGTTGAGTGTCCAGTCTAGTCCAGGACAGTCCAACAGTACAGGACAGTCCAATTCAGTCGACTTGAGTCCAATCCAGCCCAGGAGAGTTCCCATGTATTTCAGTCGAGTGTCCAGTCCAGTCCAGGACAGTCCAACAGTCCAGGACAGTCCAATTCAGTCCAGTTGAGTCCAACAGTCCAGGACAGTCCAATTCAGTCCAGTTGAGTCCAATCCAGCCCAGGAGAGTTCCTATGTATTTCAGTCGAGTGTTCAGTCCAGTCCAGTCCAGTCCAGTCCAGGACAGTCCAATTCAGTCCAGTTGAGTCCAATCCAGCCCAGGAGAGTTCCCATGTATTTCAGTCGAGTGTTCAGTCCAGTCCAGGACAGTCCAGGACAGTCCAATTCAGTCCAGTTGGGTCCAATCCAGCCCAGGAGAGCTCCCATGTATTTCAGTCGAGTGTCCAGTCCAGTCCAGGACAGTCCAACAGTGCAGGACAGTCCAATTCAGTCCAGTTGAGTCCAATCCAGCCCAGGAGAGTTCCCATGTGTTTCAGTTGAGTGTCCAGTCTAGTCCAGGACAGTCCAACAGTACAGGACAGTCCAATTCAGTCGACTTGAGTCCAATCCAGCCCAGGAGAGTTCCCATGTATTTCCATCGAGTGTCCAGTCCAGTCCAGGACAGTCCAACAGTCCAGGACAGTCCAATTCAGTCCAGTTGAGTCCAATCCAGCCCAGGAGAGCTCCCATGTATTTCAGTCGAGTGTCCAGTCCAGTCCAGGACAGTCCAACAGTCCAATTCAGTCCAGTTGAGTCCAATCCAGACCAGGAGAGCTCCCATGTATTTCAGTCGAGTGTCCAGTCTAGTCCAGGACAGTCCAACTGTTCAGGACAGTCCAATTCAGTCCAGTTGAGTCCAATCCAGCCCAGGAGTGTTCCCATGTATTTCAGTTGAGTGTCCAGTCCTGTCCATGACAGTCCATGACAGTCCAATTCAGTCCAGTTGAGTCCAATCCAGCCCAGGAGAGCTCCCATGTATTTCAGTCGAGTGTCCAGTCCAGTCCAGGACAGTCCAACAGTGCAGGACAGTCCAATTCAGTCCAGTTGAATCCAATCCAGCCCAGGAGAGTTCCCATGTATTTCAGTCGAGTGTCCAGTCCAGTCCAGGACAGTCCAATTCAGTCCAGTTGAGTCCAATCCATCCCAGGAGAGTTCCCATGTATTTCAGTCGAGTGTCCAGTCCAGGACAGGACAGTCCAACAGTCCAGGACAGTCCAATTCAGTCCAGTTGAGTCTAATCCAGCCCATGAGAGTACCCATGTATTTCAGTTTAGTGTCCATTCCAGTCCAGGAGAGTCCAGGAAAGTCCAATTAAGTCCAGTTGAGTCCAATCCATCCCAGGAGAGTTCCCATGTATTTCAGTCGAGTGTCCAGTCCAGTCCAGGACAGTCTAACAGTCCAGGACAGTCCAATTCAGTCCAGTTGAGTCCAATCGACCCCAGGAGAGTTCGTATGTATTTCTGTCGAGTGTCCAGTCCAGTCCAGGACAGTCCAACAGTCCAGGACAGTCCAATTCAGTCCACTTGAGTCCAATCCAGCCCAGGAGAGCTCCCATGTATTTCAGTCGAGTGTCCAGTCCAGTCCAGGACAGTCCAACTGTTCAGGACAGTCCAATTCAGTCCAGTTGAGTCCAATCCAGCCCAGGAGAGTTCGATCTATATCAGTTGAGTGTCCAGTCCAGTCCAGGACAGTCCAGGACCGTCCAATTCAGTCCAGTTGAGTGCAATCCACCCCAGGAGAGTTCCCATGTATTTCAGTCAAGTGTCCAGTCCAGTCCAGGACAGTCCAACAGTTCAAGACAGTCCAAATCAGTCCAATTGAGTCCAATCCAGCCCAAAAGAGTTCCCATGTATTTCAGTCGAGTGTCCAGTCCAGTCCAGGACAGTCCAATTCAGTCCAGTTGAGTCCAACAGTCCAGGACAGTCCAATTCAGTCCAGTTGAGTCCAATCCAGCGCAGGAGAGTTCCTATGTATTTCAGTCGAGTGTTCAGTCCAGTCCAGTCCAGTCCAGGACAGTCCAATTCAGTCCAGTTGAGTCCAATCCAGCCCAGGAGAGTTCCCATGTATTTCAGTCGAGTGTTCAGTCCAGTCCAGGACAGTCCAGGACAGTCCAATTCAGTCCAGTTGGGTCCAATCCAGCCCAGGAGAGCTCCCATGTATTTCAGTCGAGTGTCCAGTCCAGTCCAGGACAGTCCAACAGTGCAGGACAGTCCAATTCAGTCCAGTTGAGTCCAATACAGCCCAGGAGAGTTCCCATGTATTTCAGTCGAGTGTCCAGTCCAGTCCAGGACAGTCCAATTCAGTCCAGTTGAGTCCAATCCAGCCCAGGAGAGCTCCCATGTATTTCAGTCGAGTGTCCAGTCCAGTCCAGGACAGTCCAACAGTCCAATTCAGTCCAGTTGAGTCCAATCCAGACCAGGAGAGTTCAATCTATATCAGTTGAGTGTCCAGTCCAGTCCAGGACAGTCCAATTCAGTCCAGTTGAGTCCAATCCATCCTAGCAGAGATCCAATGTATTTCAGTCGAGTGTCCAGTCCAGTCCAGGACAGTCCAACTGTTCAGGACAGTCCAATTCAGTCCAGTTGAGCCCAATCCAGCCCAGGAGAGTCCCTGTATATTTCAGTAGAGTGTCCAGTCCAGTCCAGGACAGTCCAATTCACTCCAGTTGAGTCCAATCCAGCCCAGGAGAGTTCCCATGTATTTCAGTCGAGTGCCCAGTACAGTCCAGGACAGTCCAACAGTCCAGGACAGTCCAACAGTCCAGGACAGTCCAATTCAGTGCAGTTGAGTCCAATCCAGCCCAGGAGAGTTCCCATGTATTTCAGTTGAGTGTCCAGTCCTGTCCATGACAGTCCAATTCAGTCCAGTTGAGTCCAATCCAGCCCAGGAGAGCTCCCATGTATTTCAGTCGAGTGTCCAGTCCAGTCCAGGACAGTCCAATTCAGTCCAGTTGAGTCCAATCCATCCCAGGAGAGTTCCCATGTATTTCAGTTAAGTGTCCAGTCCAGTCCAGGACAGTCCAACTGTCCAGGACATTCCAATTCAGTCCAGTTGAGTCCAATCCAGCCCAGGAGAGTTCCATGTATTTCAGTCGAGTGTCCAGTCCAGGACAGGACAGTCCAACAGTCCAGGACAGTCCAATTCAGTCCAGTTGAGTCAAATCCAGCCCATGAGAGTACCCATATATTTCAGTTTAGTGTCCAGTCCAGTCCAGGAGAGTCCAGGAAAGTCCAATTCAGTCCAGTTGAGTCCAATCCATCCCAGGAGAGTTCCCATGTATTTCAGTCGAGTGTCCAGTCCAGTCCAGGACAGTCCAACAGTCCAGGACAGTCCAATTCAGTCCAGTTGAGTCCAATCGACCCCAGGAGAGTTCGTATGTATTTCCGTCGAGTGTCCAGTCCAGTCCAGGACAGTCCAACAGTCCAGGACAGTCCAATTCAGTCCACTTGAGTCCAATCCAGCCCAGGAGAGTTCCAAGTATTTCAGTCGAGTGTCCAGTCCAGTCCAGGACAGTCCAACTGTTCAGGACAGTCCAATTCAGTCCAGTTGAGTCCAATCCAGCCCAGGAGAGTTCGATCTATATCAGTTGAGTGTCCAGTCCAGTCCAGGACAGTCCAATTCAGTCCAGTTGAGTCCAATCCATCCTAGCAGAGATCCAATGTATTTCAGTCGAGTGTCCAGTCCAGTCCAGGACAGTCCAACTGTTCAGGACAGTCCAATTCAGTCCAGTTGAGCCCAATCCAGCCCAGGAGAGTCCCTGTATATTTCAGTAGAGTGTCCAGTCCAGTCCAGGACAGTCCAATTCACTCCAGTTGAGTCCAATCCAGCCCAGGAGAGTTCCCATGTATTTCAGTCGAGTGCCCAGTACAGTCCAGGACAGTCCAACAGTCCAGGACAGTCCAACAGTCCAGGACAGTCCAATTCAGTGCAGTTGAGTCCAATCCAGCCCAGGAGAGTTCCCATGTATTTCAGTTGAGTGTCCAGTCCTGTCCATGACAGTCCAATTCAGTCCAGTTGAGTCCAATCCAGCCCAGGAGAGCTCCCATGTATTTCAGTCGAGTGTCCAGTCCAGTCCAGGACAGTCCAATTCAGTCCAGTTGAGTCCAATCCATCCCAGGAGAGTTCCCATGTATTTCAGTTAAGTGTCCAGTCCAGTCCAGGACAGTCCAACTGTCCAGGACATTCCAATTCAGTCCAGTTGAGTCCAATCCAGCCCAGGAGAGTTCCATGTATTTCAGTCGAGTGTCCAGTCCAGGACAGGACAGTCCAACAGTCCAGGACAGTCCAATTCAGTCCAGTTGAGTCAAATCCAGCCCATGAGAGTACCCATATATTTCAGTTTAGTGTCCAGTCCAGTCCAGGAGAGTCCAGGAAAGTCCAATTCAGTCCAGTTGAGTCCAATCCATCCCAGGAGAGTTCCCATGTATTTCAGTCGAGTGTCCAGTCCAGTCCAGGACAGTCCAACAGTCCAGGACAGTCCAATTCAGTCCAGTTGAGTCCAATCGACCCCAGGAGAGTTCGTATGTATTTCCGTCGAGTGTCCAGTCCAGTCCAGGACAGTCCAACAGTCCAGGACAGTCCAATTCAGTCCACTTGAGTCCAATCCAGCCCAGGAGAGTTCCAAGTATTTCAGTCGAGTGTCCAGTCCAGTCCAGGACAGTCCAACTGTTCAGGACAGTCCAATTCAGTCCAGTTGAGTCCAATCCAGCCCAGGAGAGTTCGATCTATATCAGTTGAGTGTCCAGTCCAGTCCAGGACAGTCCAATTCAGTCCAGTTGAGTCCAATCCATCCCAGCAGAGATCCAATGTATTTCAGTCGAGTGTCCAGTCCAGTCCAGGACAGTCCAACTGTTCAGGACAGTCCAATTAAGTCCAGTTGAGCCCAATCCAGCCCAGGAGAGTCCCTATATATTTCAGTCGAGTGTCCAGTCCAGTCCAGGACAGTCCAACAGTCCAGGACAGTCCAATTCAGTCCAGTTGAGTCCAATCGACCCCAGGAGAGTTCGTATGTATTTCCGTCGAGTGTCCAGTCCAGTCCAGGACAGTCCAACAGTCCAGGACAGTCCAATTCAGTCCACTTGAGTCCAATCCAGCCCAGGAGAGTTCCAAGTATTTCAGTCGAGTGTCCAGTCCAGTCCAGGACAGTCCAACTGTTCAGGACAGTCCAATTCAGTCCAGTTGAGTCCAATCCAGCCCAGGGGAGTTTGATCTATATCAGTTGAGTGTCCAGTCCAGTCCAGGACAGTCCAATTCAGTCCAGTTGAGTCCAATCCATCCCAGCAGAGATCCAATGTATTTCAGTCGAGTGTCCAGTCCAGTCCAGGACAGTCCAACTGTTCAGGACAGTCCAATTAAGTCCAGTTGAGCCCAATCCAGCCCAGGAGAGTCCCTATATATTTCAGTAGAGTGTGCAGTCCAGTCCAGGACAGCCCAATTCAGTCCAGTTGAGTCCAATCCAGCCCAGGAGAGTTCTCATGTATTTCAGTCGAGTGTTCAGTCCAGTCCAGTCCAGTCCAGGAAAGTCCAATTTAGTCCAGTTGAGCCCAATCCAGCCCAGGAGAGTTCCCATGTATTTCAGTCGAGTGTCCAGTCCAGTCCAGGACAGTCCAATTCAGTCCAGTTGAGTCCAATCCAGCCCAGGAGAGTTCGCATGTATTTCCGTCGAGTGTCCAGTCCAGTACAGGACAGTCCAACAGTACAGGACAGTCCAATTCAGTCCACTTGAGTCCAATCCAGCCCAGGAGAGTTCCCATGTATTTCCATCGAGTGTCCAGTCCAGTCCAGGACAGTCCAACAGTCCAGGACAGTCCAATTCAGTCCAGTTGAGTCCAATCCAGCCCAGGAGAGTTCGATCTATATCAGTTGAGTGTCCAGTCGAGTCCAGGACAGTCCAATTCAGTCCAGTTGAGTCCAATCCAGCCCAGCAGTGATCCAATGTATTTCAGCCGAGTGTCCAGTCCAGTCCAGGACAGTCCAACTGTTCAGGACAGTCCAATTCAGTCCAGTTGAGCCCAATCCAGCCCAGGAGAGTCCCTATATATTTCAGTAGAGTGTCCAGTCCAGTCCAGGACAGTCCAATTCAGTCCAGTTGAGTCTAATCCAGCCCAGGAGAGTTCCCATGTATTTCAGTCGAGTGCCCAGTACAGTCCAGGATAGTCACACAGTCCAGGACAGTCCAACAGTCCAGGACAGTCCAATTCAGTCCAGTTGAGTCCAATCCAGCCCAGGAGAGCTCCCATGTATTTCAGTCGAGTGTCCAGTCCAGTCCAGGACAGTCCAACAGTCCAGGACATTCCAATTCAGTCCAGTTGAGTCCAATCCAGCCCAGGAGAGTTCCATGTATTTCAGTCGAGTGTCCAGTCCAGGACAGGACAGTCCAACAGTGCAGGACAGTCCAATTCAGTCCAGCACAGTCCAATCCAGCCCAGGAGAGTTCCAATGCATTTCAGTCGAGTGTCCAGTCCAGTCCAGTCCAACAGTACAGGACAGTCCAATTCAGTCCACTTGAGTCCAATCCAGCCCAGGAGAGTTCCCATGTATTTCCATCGAGTGTCCAGTCCAGTCCAGGACAGTCCAACTGTTCAGGACAGTCCAATTAAGTCCAGTTGAGCCCAATCCAGCCCAGGAGAGTCCCTATATATTTCAGTAGAGTGTGCAGTCCAGTCCAGGACAGCCCAATTCAGTCCAGTTGAGTCCAATCCAGCCCAGGAGAGTTCTCATGTATTTCAGTCGAGTGTTCAGTCCAGTCCAGTCCAGTCCAGGAACGTCCAATTTAGTCCAGTTGAGCCCAATCCAGCCCAGGAGAGTTCCCATGTATTTCCGTCGAGTGTCCAGTCCAGTCCAGGACAGTCCAATTCAGTCCAGTTGAGTCCAATCCAGCCCAGGAGAGTTCGCATGTATTTCCGTCGAGTGTCCAGTCCAGTCCAGGACAGTCCAACAGTACAGGACAGTCCAATTCAGTCCACTTGAGTCCAATCCAGCCCAGGAGAGTTCCCATGTATTTCCATCGAGTGTCCAGTCCAGTCCAGGACAGTCCAACAGTCCAGGACAGTCCAATTCAGTCCAGTTGAGTCCAATCCAGCCCAGGAGAGCTCCCATGTATTTCAGTCGAGTGTCCAGTCCAGTCCAGGACAGTCCAACAATCCAGTTCAGTCCAGTTGAGTCCAATCCAGCCCAGGAGAGCTCCCATGTATTTCAGTCGAGTGTCCAGTCCAGTCCAGGACAGTCCAACTGTCCAGGACAGTCCAATTCAGTCCAGTTGAGTCCAATCCAGCCCAGGAGAATTCGATCTATATCAGTTGAGTGTCCAGTCGAGTCCAGGACAGTCCAATTCAGTCCAGTTGAGTCCAATCCAGCCCAGCAGTGATCCAATGTATTTCAGTCGAGTGTCCAGTCCAGTCCAGGACAGTCCAACTGTTATGGACAGTCCAATTCAGTCCAGTTGAGCCCAATCCAGCCCAGGAGAGTCCCTATATATTTCAGTAGAGTGTCCAGTCCAGTCCAGGACAGTCCAATTCAGTCCAGTTGAGTCCAATCCAGCCCAGGAGAGTTCCCATGTATTTCAGTCGAGTGCCCAGTACAGTCCAGGACAGTCACACAGTCCAGGACAGTCCAGTTGAGTCCAATCCAGCCCAGGAGAGCTCCCATGTATTTCAGTTGAGTGTCCAGTCCAGTCCAGGACAGTCCAACAGTCCAGGACATTCCAATTCAGTCCAGTTGAGTCCAATCCAGCCCAGGAGAGTTCCATGTATTTCAGTCGAGTGTCCAGTCCAGGACAGGACAGTCCAACAGTCCAGGACAGTCCAATTCAGTCCAGCACAGTACAAACCAGCCCAGGAGAGTTCTAATGTATTTCAGTCAAGTGTCCAGTCCAGTCCAGTCCAGTCCAACAGTACAGGACAGTCCAATTCAGTCCACTTGAGTCCAATCCAGCCCAGGAGAGTTCCCATGTATTTCCATCGAGTGTCCAGTCCAGTCCAGGACAGTCCAACAGTCCAGGACAGTCCAATTCAGTCCAGTTGAGTCCAATCCATCCCAGGAGAGTTCCCATGTATTTCAGTCGAGTGTCCAGTCCAGTCCAGGACAGTCCAACAGTCCAGGACAGTCCAATTCAGTCCAGTTGAGTCCAATCGACCCCAGGAGAGTTCGTATGTATTTCCGTCGAGTGTCCAGTCCAGTCCAGGACAGTCCAACAGTCCAGGACAGTCCAATTCAGTCCACTTGAGTCCAATCCAGCCCAGGAGAGCCCCCATGTATTTCAGTCGAGTGTCCAGTCCAGTCCAGGACAGTCCAACTGTTCAGGACACTCCAATTCAGTCCAGTTGAGTCCAATCCAGCCCAGGAGACTTCGATCTATATCAGTTGAGTGTCCAGTCCAGTCCAGGACAGTCCAATTCAGTCCAGTTGAGTCCAATCCATCCCAGCAGAGATCCAATGTATTTCAGTCGAGTGTCCAGTCCAGTCCAGGACAGTCCAATTGTTCAGGACAGTCCAATTCAGTCCAGTTGAGCCCAATCAAGCCCAGGAGAGTCCCTATATATTTCAGTAGAGTGTGCAGTCCAGTCCAGGACAGCCCAATTCAGTCCAGTTGAGTCCAATCCAGCCCAGGAGAGTTCTCATCTATTTCAGTCGAGTGTTCAGTCCAGTCCAGTCCAGGAAAGTCCAATTTAGTCCAGTTGAGCCCAATCCAGCCCAGGAGAGTTCCCATGTATTTCAGTCGAGTGTCCAGTCCATTCCAGGACAGTCCAATTCAGTCCAGTTGAGTCCAATCCAGCCCATGAGAGTTCGCATGTATTTCCGTCGAGTGTCCAGTCCAGTCCAGGACAGTCCAACAGTCCACGACAGTCCAATTCAGTCCAGTTCAGTCCAATCCAGCCCAGGAGAGCTCCCATGTATTTCAGTCGAGTGTCCAGTCCAGGACAGGACAGTCCAACAGTCCAGTTCAGTCCAGTTGAGTCCAATCCAACCCAGGAGAGTTCGCATGTATTTCCGTCGAGTGTCCAGTCCAGTCCAGGACAGTCCAACAGTCCAGGACAGTCCAATTCAGTCCACTTGAGTCCAATCGACCCCAGGAGAGTTCGTATGTATTTCCGTCGAGTGTCCAGTCCAGTCCAGGACAGTCCAACAGTCCAGGACAGTCCAATTCAGTCCACTTGAGTCCAATCCAGCCCAGGAGAGTTCCAAGTATTTCAGTCGAGTGTCCAGTCCAGTCCAGGACAGTCCAACTGTTCAGGACAGTCCAATTCAGTCCAGTTGAGTCCAATCCAGCCCAGGGGAGTTTGATCTATATCAGTTGAGTGTCCAATCCAGTCCAGGACAGTCCAATTCAGTCCAGTTGAGTCCAATCCATCCCAGCAGAGATCCAATGTATTTCAGTCGAGTGTCCAGTCCAGTCCAGGACAGTCCAACTGTTCAGGACAGTCCAATTAAGTCCAGTTGAGCCCAATCCAGCCCAGGAGAGTCCCTATATATTTCAGTAGAGTGTGCAGTCCAGTCCAGGACAGCCCAATTCAGTCCAGTTGAGTCCAATCCAGCCCAGGAGAGTTCTCATGTATTTCAGTCGAGTGTTCAGTCCAGTCCAGTCCAGTCCAGGAAAGTCCAATTTAGTCCAGTTGAGCCCAATCCAGCCCAGGAGAGTTCCCATGTATTTCAGTCGAGTGTCCAGTCCAGTCCAGGACAGTCCAATTCAGTCCAGTTGAGTCCAATCCAGCCCAGGAGAGTTCGCATGTATTTCCGTCGAGTGTCCAGTCCAGTACAGGACAGTCCAACAGTACAGGACAGTCCAATTCAGTCCACTTGAGTCCAATCCAGCCCAGGAGAGTTCCCATGTATTTCCATCGAGTGTCCAGTCCAGTCCAGGACAGTCCAACAGTCCAGGACAGTCCAATTCAGTCCAGTTGAGTCCAATCCAGCCCAGGAGAGTTCGATCTATATCAGTTGAGTGTCCAGTCGAGTCCAGGACAGTCCAATTCAGTCCAGTTGAGTCCAATCCAGCCCAGCAGTGATCCAATGTATTTCAGCCGAGTGTCCAGTCCAGTCCAGGACAGTCCAACTGTTCAGGACAGTCCAATTCAGTCCAGTTGAGCCCAATCCAGCCCAGGAGAGTCCCTATATATTTCAGTAGAGTGTCCAGTCCAGTCCAGGACAGTCCAATTCAGTCCAGTTGAGTCTAATCCAGCCCAGGAGAGTTCCCATGTATTTCAGTCGAGTGCCCAGTACAGTCCAGGATAGTCACACAGTCCAGGACAGTCCAACAGTCCAGGACAGTCCAATTCAGTCCAGTTGAGTCCAATCCAGCCCAGGAGAGCTCCCATGTATTTCAGTCGAGTGTCCAGTCCAGTCCAGGACAGTCCAACAGTCCAGGACATTCCAATTCAGTCCAGTTGAGTCCAATCCAGCCCAGGAGAGTTCCATGTATTTCAGTCGAGTGTCCAGTCCAGGACAGGACAGTCCAACAGTGCAGGACAGTCCAATTCAGTCCAGCACAGTCCAATCCAGCCCAGGAGAGTTCCAATGCATTTCAGTCGAGTGTCCAGTCCAGTCCAGTCCAACAGTACAGGACAGTCCAATTCAGTCCACTTGAGTCCAATCCAGCCCAGGAGAGTTCCCATGTATTTCCATCGAGTGTCCAGTCCAGTCCAGGACAGTCCAACTGTTCAGGACAGTCCAATTAAGTCCAGTTGAGCCCAATCCAGCCCAGGAGAGTCCCTATATATTTCAGTAGAGTGTGCAGTCCAGTCCAGGACAGCCCAATTCAGTCCAGTTGAGTCCAATCCAGCCCAGGAGAGTTCTCATGTATTTCAGTCGAGTGTTCAGTCCAGTCCAGTCCAGTCCAGGAACGTCCAATTTAGTCCAGTTGAGCCCAATCCAGCCCAGGAGAGTTCCCATGTATTTCCGTCGAGTGTCCAGTCCAGTCCAGGACAGTCCAATTCAGTCCAGTTGAGTCCAATCCAGCCCAGGAGAGTTCGCATGTATTTCCGTCGAGTGTCCAGTCCAGTCCAGGACAGTCCAACAGTACAGGACAGTCCAATTCAGTCCACTTGAGTCCAATCCAGCCCAGGAGAGTTCCCATGTATTTCCATCGAGTGTCCAGTCCAGTCCAGGACAGTCCAACAGTCCAGGACAGTCCAATTCAGTCCAGTTGAGTCCAATCCAGCCCAGGAGAGCTCCCATGTATTTCAGTCGAGTGTCCAGTCCAGTCCAGGACAGTCCAACAATCCAGTTCAGTCCAGTTGAGTCCAATCCAGCCCAGGAGAGCTCCCATGTATTTCAGTCGAGTGTCCAGTCCAGTCCAGGACAGTCCAACTGTCCAGGACAGTCCAATTCAGTCCAGTTGAGTCCAATCCAGCCCAGGAGAATTCGATCTATATCAGTTGAGTGTCCAGTCGAGTCCAGGACAGTCCAATTCAGTCCAGTTGAGTCCAATCCAGCCCAGCAGTGATCCAATGTATTTCAGTCGAGTGTCCAGTCCAGTCCAGGACAGTCCAACTGTTATGGACAGTCCAATTCAGTCCAGTTGAGCCCAATCCAGCCCAGGAGAGTCCCTATATATTTCAGTAGAGTGTCCAGTCCAGTCCAGGACAGTCCAATTCAGTCCAGTTGAGTCCAATCCAGCCCAGGAGAGTTCCCATGTATTTCAGTCGAGTGCCCAGTACAGTCCAGGACAGTCACACAGTCCAGGACAGTCCAGTTGAGTCCAATCCAGCCCAGGAGAGCTCCCATGTATTTCAGTTGAGTGTCCAGTCCAGTCCAGGACAGTCCAACAGTCCAGGACATTCCAATTCAGTCCAGTTGAGTCCAATCCAGCCCAGGAGAGTTCCATGTATTTCAGTCGAGTGTCCAGTCCAGGACAGGACAGTCCAACAGTCCAGGACAGTCCAATTCAGTCCAGCACAGTACAAACCAGCCCAGGAGAGTTCTAATGTATTTCAGTCAAGTGTCCAGTCCAGTCCAGTCCAGTCCAACAGTACAGGACAGTCCAATTCAGTCCACTTGAGTCCAATCCAGCCCAGGAGAGTTCCCATGTATTTCCATCGAGTGTCCAGTCCAGTCCAGGACAGTCCAACAGTCCAGGACAGTCCAATTCAGTCCAGTTGAGTCCAATCCATCCCAGGAGAGTTCCCATGTATTTCAGTCGAGTGTCCAGTCCAGTCCAGGACAGTCCAACAGTCCAGGACAGTCCAATTCAGTCCAGTTGAGTCCAATCGACCCCAGGAGAGTTCGTATGTATTTCCGTCGAGTGTCCAGTCCAGTCCAGGACAGTCCAACAGTCCAGGACAGTCCAATTCAGTCCACTTGAGTCCAATCCAGCCCAGGAGAGCCCCCATGTATTTCAGTCGAGTGTCCAGTCCAGTCCAGGACAGTCCAACTGTTCAGGACACTCCAATTCAGTCCAGTTGAGTCCAATCCAGCCCAGGAGACTTCGATCTATATCAGTTGAGTGTCCAGTCCAGTCCAGGACAGTCCAATTCAGTCCAGTTGAGTCCAATCCATCCCAGCAGAGATCCAATGTATTTCAGTCGAGTGTCCAGTCCAGTCCAGGACAGTCCAATTGTTCAGGACAGTCCAATTCAGTCCAGTTGAGCCCAATCAAGCCCAGGAGAGTCCCTATATATTTCAGTAGAGTGTGCAGTCCAGTCCAGGACAGCCCAATTCAGTCCAGTTGAGTCCAATCCAGCCCAGGAGAGTTCTCATCTATTTCAGTCGAGTGTTCAGTCCAGTCCAGTCCAGGAAAGTCCAATTTAGTCCAGTTGAGCCCAATCCAGCCCAGGAGAGTTCCCATGTATTTCAGTCGAGTGTCCAGTCCATTCCAGGACAGTCCAATTCAGTCCAGTTGAGTCCAATCCAGCCCATGAGAGTTCGCATGTATTTCCGTCGAGTGTCCAGTCCAGTCCAGGACAGTCCAACAGTCCACGACAGTCCAATTCAGTCCAGTTCAGTCCAATCCAGCCCAGGAGAGCTCCCATGTATTTCAGTCGAGTGTCCAGTCCAGGACAGGACAGTCCAACAGTCCAGTTCAGTCCAGTTGAGTCCAATCCAACCCAGGAGAGTTCGCATGTATTTCCGTCGAGTGTCCAGTCCAGTCCAGGACAGTCCAACAGTCCAGGACAGTCCAATTCAGTCCACTTGAGTCCAATCGACCCCAGGAGAGTTCCCATGTATTTCCATCGAGTGTCCAGTCCAGTCCAGGACAGTCCAACAGTCCAGGACAGTCCAATTCAGTCCAGTTGAGTCCAATCCAGCCCAGGAGAGCTCCCATGTATTTCAGTCGAGTGTCCAGTCCAGTCCAGGACAGTCCAACTGTTCAGGACAGTCCAATTCAGTCCAGTTGAGCCCAATCCAGCCCAGGAGAGTCCCTATATATTTCAGTAGAGTGTCCAGTCCAGTCCAGGACAGTCCAATTCAGTCCAGTTGAGTCCAATCCAGCCCAGGAGAGTTCCCATGTATTTCAGTCGAGTGCCCAGGACAGTCCAGGACAGTCACACAGTCCAGGACAGTCCAGTTGAGTCCAATCCAGCCCAGGAGAGCTCCCATGTATTTCAGTTGAGTGTCCAGTCCAGTCCAGGACAGTCCAACAGTCCAGGACATTCCAATTCAGTCCAGTTGAGTCCAATCCAGCCCAGGAGAGTTCCATGTATTTCAGTCGAGTGTCCAGTCCAGGACAGGACAGTCCAACAGTCCAGGACAGTCCAATTCAGTCCAGCACAGTACAAACCAGCCCAGGAGAGTTCTAATGTATTTCAGTCAAGTGTCCAGTCCAGTCCAGTCCAGTCCAACAGTCCAGGACAGTCCAATTCAGTCCAGTTGAGTCCAATCCATCCCAGGAGAGTTCCCATGTATTTCAGTCGAGTGTCCAGTCCAGTCCAGGACAGTCCAACAGTCCAGGACAGTCCAATTCAGTCCAGTTGAGTCCAATCGACCCCAGGAGAGTTCGTATGTATTTCCGTCGAGTGTCCAGTCCAGTCTAGGACAGTCCAACAGTCCAGGACAGTCCAATTCAGTCCACTTGAGTCCAATCCAGCCCAGGAGAGCTCCCATGTATTTCAGTCGAGTGTCCAGTCCAGTCCAGGACAGTCCAACTGTTCAGGACAGTCCAATTCAGTCCAGTTGAGTCCAATCCAGCCCAGGAGAGTTCGATCTATATCAGTTGAGTGTCCAGTCCAGTCCAGGACAGTCCAATTCAGTCCAGTTGAGTCCAATCCATCCCAGCAGAGATCCAATGTATTTCAGTCGAGTGTCCAGTCCAGTCCAGGACAGTCCAACTGTTCAGGACAGTCCAATTCAGTCCAGTTGAGCCCAATCAAGCCCAGGAGAGTCCCTATATATTTCAGTAGAGTGTGCAGTCCAGTCCAGGACAGCCCAATTCAGTCCAGTTGAGTCCAATCCAGCCCAGGAGAGTTGTCATCTATTTCAGTCGAGTGTTCAGTCCAGTCCAGTCCAGGAAAGTCCAATTTAGTCCAGTTGAGCCCAATCCAGCGCAGGAGAGTTCCCATGTATTTCAGTCGAGTGTCCAGTCCAGTCCAGGACAGTCCAATTCAGTCCAGTTGAGTCCAATCCAGCCCATGAGAGTTCGCATGTATTTCCGTCGAGTGTCCAGTCCAGTCCAGGACAGTCCAACAGTCCACGACAGTCCAATTCAGTCCAGTTCAGTCCAATCCAGCCCAGGAGAGCTCCCATGTATTTCAGTCGAGTGTCCAGTCCAGTCCAGGACAGTCCAACAGTCCAGGACATTCCAATTCAGTCCAGTTGAGTCCAATCCAGCCCAGGAGAGTTCCATGTATTTCAGTCGAGTGTCCAGTCCAGGACAGGACAGTCCAACAGTCCAGGACAGTCCAATTCAGTCCAGCACAGTACAAACCAGCCCAGGAGAGTTCTAATGTATTTCAGTCAAGTGTCCAGTCCAGTCCAGTCCAGTCCAACAGTCCAGGACAGTCCAATTCAGTCCAGTTGAGTCCAATCCATCCCAGGAGAGTTCCCATGTATTTCAGTCGAGTGTCCAGTCCAGTCCAGGACAGTCCAACAGTCCAGGACAGTCCAATTCAGTCCAGTTGAGTCCAATCGACCCCAGGAGAGTTCGTATGTATTTCCGTCGAGTGTCCAGTCCAGTCTAGGACAGTCCAACAGTCCAGGACAGTCCAATTCAGTCCACTTGAGTCCAATCCAGCCCAGGAGAGCTCCCATGTATTTCAGTCGAGTGTCCAGTCCAGTCCAGGACAGTCCAACTGTTCAGGACAGTCCAATTCAGTCCAGTTGAGTCCAATCCAGCCCAGGAGAGTTCGATCTATATCAGTTGAGTGTCCAGTCCAGTCCAGGACAGTCCAATTCAGTCCAGTTGAGTCCAATCCATCCCAGCAGAGATCCAATGTATTTCAGTCGAGTGTCCAGTCCAGTCCAGGACAGTCCAACTGTTCAGGACAGTCCAATTCAGTCCAGTTGAGCCCAATCAAGCCCAGGAGAGTCCCTATATATTTCAGTAGAGTGTGCAGTCCAGTCCAGGACAGCCCAATTCAGTCCAGTTGAGTCCAATCCAGCCCAGGAGAGTTGTCATCTATTTCAGTCGAGTGTTCAGTCCAGTCCAGTCCAGGAAAGTCCAATTTAGTCCAGTTGAGCCCAATCCAGCGCAGGAGAGTTCCCATGTATTTCAGTCGAGTGTCCAGTCCAGTCCAGGACAGTCCAATTCAGTCCAGTTGAGTCCAATCCAGCCCATGAGAGTTCGCATGTATTTCCGTCGAGTGTCCAGTCCAGTCCAGGACAGTCCAACAGTCCACGACAGTCCAATTCAGTCCAGTTCAGTCCAATCCAGCCCAGGAGAGCTCCCATGTATTTCAGTCGAGTGTCCAGTCCAGGACAGGACAGTCCAACAGTCCAATTCAGTCCAGTTGAGTCCAATCCAGCCCAGGAGAGCTCCCATGTATTTCAGTCGAGTGTCCAGTCCAGTCCAGGACAGTCCAATTCAGTCCAGTTGAATCCAATCCAGCCCAGCAGTGATCCAATGCATTTCAGTCGAGTGTCCAGTCCAGTCCAGGACAGTCCAACTGTTCAGGACAGTCCAATTCAGTCTAGTTGAGCCCAATCCAGCCCAGGAGAGTCCCTATATATTTCAGTAGAGTGTCCAGTCCAGTCCAGGACAGTCTAATTCAGTCCAGTTGAGTCCAATCCAGCCCAGGAGAGTTCCTATGTATTTCAGTCAAGTGTTCAGTCCAGTCCAGTCCAGGACAGTCCATGACAGTCCAATTCAGTCCAGTTGAGTCCAATCCAGCCCAGGAGAGTTCCATGTATTTCAGTTGAGTGTCCAGTCCAGGACAGGACAGTCCAACAGTGCAGGACAGTCCAATTCAGTCCAGCACAGTCCAATCCAGCCCAGGAGAGTTCCAATGTATTTCAGTCGAGTGTCCAGTCCAGTCCAGTCCAGTCCAACAGTACAGGACAGTCCAATTCAGTCCACTTGAGTCCAATCCAGCCCAGGAGAGTTCCCATGTATTTCCATCGAGTGTCCAGTCCAGTCCAGGACAGTCCAACAGTCCAGGACAGTCCAATTCAGTCCAGTTGAGTCCAATCCGGCCCAGGAGAGCTCCCATGTATTTCAGTCGAGTGTCCAGTCCAGTCCAGGACAGTCCAACAGTCCAATTCAGTCCAGTTGAGTCCAATCCAGCCCAGGAGAGCTCCCATGTATTTCAGTCGAGTGTCCAGTCCAGTCCAGGACAGTCCAACTGTCCAGGACAGTCCAATTCAGTCCAGTTGAGTCCAATCCAGCCCAGGAGAGTTCGATCTATCAGTTGAGTGTCCAGTCCAGTCCAGGACAGTCCAATTCAGTCCAGTTGAGTCCAATCCAGCCCAGCAGTGATCCAATGTATTTCAGTCGAGTGTCCAGTCCAGTCCAGGACAGTCCAACAGTCCAGGACATTCCAATTCAGTCCAGTTGAGTCCAATCCAGCCCAGGAGAGTTCCATGTATTTCAGTCAAGTGTTCAGTCCAGTCCAGTCCAGGACAGTCCATGACAGTCCAATTCAGTCCAGTTGAGTCCAATCCAGCCCAGGAGAGCTCCCATGTATTTCAGTCGAGTGTCCAGTCCAGTCCAGGACAGTCCAACAGTCCAGGACATTCCAATTCAGTCCAGTTGAGTCCAATCCAGCCAAGGAGAGTTCCATGTATTTCAGTCGAGTGTCCAGTCCAGGACAGGACAGTCAAACAGTGCAGGACAGTCCAATTCAGTCCAGCACAGTCCAATCCAGCCCAGGAGAGTTCCAATGTATTTCAGTCGAGTGTCCAGTCCAGTCCAGTCCAGTCCAACAGTACAGGACAGTCCAATTCAGTCCACTTGAGTCCAATCCAGCCCAGGAGAGTTCCCATGTATTTCCATCGAGTGTCCAGTCCAGTCCAGGACAGTCCAACAGTCCAGGACAGTCCAATTCAGTCCAGTTGAGTCCAATCCGGCCCAGGAGAGCTCCCATGTATTTCAGTCGAGTGTCCAGTCCAGGACAGTCCAACAGTCCAATTCAGTCCAGTTGAGTCCAATCCAGCCCAGGAGAGCTCCCATGTATTTCAGTCGAGTGTCCAGTCCAGTCCAGGACAGTCCAATTCAGTCCAGTTGAGTCCAATCCAGCCCATGAGAGTTCGCATGTATTTCAGTCGAGTGTCCAGTCCAGTCCAGGACAGTCCAACAGTACAGGACAGTCCAATTCAGTCCACTTGAGTCCAATCCAGCCCAGGAGAGTTCCCATGTATTTCCATCGAGTGTCCAGTCCAGTCCAGGACAGTCCAACAGTCCACGACAGTCCAATTCAGTCCAGTTCAGTCCAATCCAGCCCAGGAGAGCTCCCATGTATTTCAGTCGAGTGTCCAGTCCAGGAAAGGACAGTCCAACAGTCCAATTCAGTCCAGTTGAGTCCAATCCAGCCCAGGAGAGCTCCCATGTATTTCAGTCGAGTGTCCAGTCCAGTCCAGGACAGTCCAACTGTCCAGGACTGTCCAATTCAGTCCAGTTGAGTCCAATCCAGCCCAGGAGAGTTCGATCTATATCAGTTGAGTGTCCAGTCCAGTCCAGGACAGTCCAATTCAGTCCAGTTGAGTCCAATCCAGCCCAGCAGTGATCCAATGCATTTCAGTCGAGTGTCCAGTCCAGTCCAGGACAGTCCAACTGTTCAGGACAGTCCAATTCAGTCTAGTTGAGCCCAATCCAGCCCAGGAGAGTCCCTATATATTTCAGTAGAGTGTCCAGTCCAGTCCAGGACAGTCTAATTCAGTCCAGTTGAGTCCAATCCAGCCCAGGAGAGTTCCCATGTATTTCAGTCGAGTGACCAGTCCAGTCCAGGACAGTCCAACAGTCCAGGACAGTCCAATTCAGTCCAGTTGAGTCCAATCCAGCCCAGGAGAGTTCCTATGTATTTCAGTCAAGTGTTCAGTCCAGTCCAGTCCAGGACAGTCCATGACAGTCCAATTCAGTCCAGTTGAGTCCAATCCAGCCCAGGAGAGCTCCCATGTATTTCAGTCGAGTGTCCAGTCCAGTCCATGACAGTCCAACAGTCCAGGACATTCCAATTCAGTCCAGTTGAGTCCAATCCAGCCCAGGAGAGTTCGATCTATATCAGTTGAGTGTTCAGTCCAGTCCAGGACAGTCCAATTCAGTCCAGTTGAGTCCAATCCAGCCCAGCAGTGATCCAATGTATTTCAGTCGAGTGTCCAGTCCAGTCCAGGACAGTCCAACAGTCCAGGACATTCCAATTCAGTCCAGTTGAGTCCAATCCAGCCCAGGAGAGTTCCCATGTATTTCAATCGAGTGCCCAGTACAGTCCAGGACAGTCCAACAGTCCAGGACAGTCCAACAATCCAGGACAGTCCAAATCAATCCAGTTGAGTCCAATCCAGCCCAGGAGAGTTCCTATGTATTTCAGTCGAGTGTTCAGTCCAGTACAGTCCAGGACAGTCCAATTCAGTCCAGTTGAGTCCAATCCAGCCCAGGAGAGTTCCATGTATTTCAGTCAAGTGTCCAGTCCAGGACAGGACAGTCCAACAGTGCAGGACAGTCCAATGCAGTCCAGGACAGTCCAATCCAGCCCAGGAGAGTTCCAATGTATTTCAGTCGAGTGTCCAGTCCAGTCCAGTCCAGTCCAACAGTACAGGACAGTCCAATTCAGTCCACTTGAGTCCAATCAAGCCCAGGAGAGTTCCCATGTATTTCCATCGAGTGTCCAGTCCAGTCCAGGACAGTCCAACAGTCCAGGACAGTCCAATTCAGTCCAGTTGAGTCCAATCCAGCCCAGGAGAGCTCCCATGTATTTGAGTCGAGTGTCCAGTCCAGTCCAGGACAGTCCAACAGTCCAATTCAGTCCACTTGAGTGCAATCCACCCCAGGAGAGTTCCCATGTATTTCAGTCAAGTGTCCAGTCCAGTCCAGGACAGTCCAACAGTTCAAGACAGTCCAAATCAGTCCAGTTGAGTCCAATCCAGCCCAGGAGAGTTCCCATGTATTTCAGTCGAGTGTCCAGTCCAGTCCAGGACAGTCCAATATAGTCCAGGACAGTCCAATCCAGCCCAGGAGAGTTCCAATGTATTTCAGTCGAGTGTCCAGTCCAGGACAGGACAGTCCAACAGTCCAGGACAGTCCAATTCAGTCCAGTTGAGTCAAATCCAGCCCATGAGAGTTCCCATGTATTTCAGTCGTGTCCAGTCCAGTCCAGGACAGTCCAATTCTGTCCAGGACAGTCCAATCCAGCCCAGGAGAGTTCCAATGTATTTCAGTCGAGTGTCCAGTCCAGGACAGGACAGTCCAACAGTCCAGGACAGTCCAATTCAGTCCAATTGACTCCAATCCAGCTCAGGAGAGTTCCCATGTATTTCAGTTGAGTGTCCAGTCCAGGACAGTTCAACAGTCCAGGACAGTCCAATTCAGTCCAGTTGAGCCCAATCCAGCCCAGGAGAGTCCCCATGTATTTCAGTAGAGTGTCCAGTCCAGTCCAGGACAGTCCAGGACAGTCCAATTCAGTCCAGTTGAGTCCAATCCAGCCCAGGAGAGTTCCCATGTATTTCAGTCGAGTGTCCAGTCTAGGACAGTCCAACAGTCCAGCACAGTCCAATCCAGCCCAGGAGAATTCCCATATATTTCAGTCGAGTGTCCAGTCCAGTCCAGGACAGTCCAATTCAGTCCAGTTGAGTCCAATCCACCCCAGGAGAGTTCCCATGTATTTCAGTCGAGTGTCCAGTCCAGTCCAGGACAGTCCAACAGTCCAGGACAGTCCAATTCAGTCCAGTTGAGTCCAATCCAGCCGAGGAGAGTTCCATGTATTTCAGTGGAGTGTCCAGTCCAGGACAGTCCAATTCAGTCCAGTTGAGTCCAATCCAGCCCAGGAGAGTTCCCATGTATTTCAGTTGAGTGTCCAGTCCAGTCCAGGACAGTCCAACAGTCCAGGACAGTCCAATTCAGTCCAGTTGAGTCCAATCCAGCCCAGGAGAGCTCCCATGTATTTCAGTCGAGTGTCCAGTCCAGTCCAGGACAGTCCAACAGTCCAGGACAGTCCAGGTGAGTCCAATCCAGCCCATGAGAGCTCCCATGTATTTCAGTTGAGTGTCCAGTCTAGGACAGTCCAATTCAGTCCAGTTGAGTCCAATCCAGCCCAGGAGAGTTCCCATGGATTTCAGTTGAGTGTCCAGTCCAGCACAGTCCAATTCAGTCCAGTACAGTCCAATTCAGTCCAGTTGAGTCCAATCCAGCCCAGGAGAGTTCCAATGTATTTCAGTCGAGTGTCCAGTCCAGGACAGGACAGTCCAACAGTCCAAGACAGTTCAATTCAGTCCAGTTGAGTCAAATCCAGCCAATGAGAGTTCCCATGTATTTCACTTTAGTGTCCAGTCCAGTCCAGGAGAGTCCAGGAAAGTCCAATTCAGTCCAGTTGAGTCCAATCCATCCCAGGAGAGCTCCCATGTATTTCAGTTGAGTGTCCAGTCCAGTCCAGGAGAGTCCAACAGTCCAGGACAGTCCAATTCAGTCCAGTTGAGTCCAATCCAGCCCAGGAGAGTTCCAATGTATTTCAGTCGAGTGTCCAGTCCAGTCCAGGACAGTCCAGGACAGTCCAATTCAGTCCAGTTGAGTCCAATCCAGCCCAGGAGAGTTCCCATGTATTTCAGTCGAGTGACCAGTCCAGTCAAGGACAGTCCAACAGTCCAGGACAATCAAATTCAGTCCAGTTGAGTCCAATCCAGCCCAGGAGAGTTCCCATGTATTTCAGTCGAGTGTCCAGTCCAGTCCAGGACAGTCGAACAGTCAGGACTGTCCAATTCAGTCCAGTTGAGTCCAATCCAGCCCAGGAGAGTTCCCATGTATTTCCGTCGAGTGTCCAGTCCAGTCCAGGACAGTTCAACAGTCCAGGACAGTCCAATTCAGTCCAGTTGAGCCCAATCCAGCCCAGGAGAGTCCCCATGTATTTCAGTAGAGTGTCCAGTCCAGTCCAGGACAGTCCAGGACAGTCCAATTCAGTCCAGTTGAGTCCAATCCAGCCCAGGAGAGTTCCCATGTATTTCAGAAGAGTGTCCAGTCCAGTCCAGGACAGTCCAATTCAGTCCAGTTGAGTCCAATCCAGCCCAGGAGAGTTCCCATGTATTTCAGTCGAGTGTCCAGTCCAGTCCAGCGAACTCTCCTGGCGTCGATTGGACTCAACTGGACAGAATTGGACTGTCCTGGACTGTTGGACTGTCCTGGACTGGACTGGACACTCTACTGAAATACATGGGGACTCTCCTGGGCTGGATTGGGCTCAACTGGACTGAATTGGACTGTCCTGGACTGTTGAACTGTCCTGGACTGGACACTCAACTGAAATACATGGGAACTCTCCTGAGCTGGATTGGAGTCAATTGGACTGAATTGGACTGTCCTGGACTGTTGGACTGTCCTGGACTGGACTGGACACTCAACTGAAATACATGGGAACTCTCCTTGGCTGGATTGGACTCAACTGGACTGAATTGGACTGTCCTGGACTGGACTGGACACTCGACGGAAATACATGGGAACTCTCCTGGGCTGGATTGGACTCAACTGGACTGAATTGGACTGTCCTGACTGTTCAACTGTCCTGGACTGGACTGGACACTCGACTGAAATACATGGGAACTCTCCTGGGCTGGATTGGACTCAACTGGACTGAATTTGACTGTCCTGGACTGTTGGACTGTCCTGGACTGGACTGGTCACTCGACTGAAATACATGGGAACTCTCCTGGGCTGGATTGGACTCAACTGGACTGAATTGGACTGTCCTGGACTGTCCTGGACTGGACTGGACACTCGACTGAAATACATTGGAACTCTCCTGGGCTGGATTGGACTCAACTGGACTGAATTGGACTGTCCTGGACTGTTGGACTCTCCTGGACTGGACTGGACACTCAACTGAAATACATGGGAGCTCTCCTGGGATGGATTGGACTCAACTGGACTGAATTGGACTTTCCTGGACTCTCCTGGACTGGACTGGACACTAAACTGAAATACATGGGAACTCTCATTGGCTGGATTTGACTCAACTGGACTGAATTGAACTGTCCTGGACTGTTGGACTGTCCTGTCCTGGACTGGACACTCGACTGAAATACATTGGAACTCTCCTGGGCTGGATTGGACTCAACTGGACTGAATTGGACTGTACTGGACTGAATTGGACTGTGCTGGACTGGACACTCGACTGAAATACATGGGAACTCTCCTGGGCTGGATTGGGCTCAACTGGACTGAATTGGACTGTACTTGACTGTTGGACTGTCCTAGACTGGACACTCAACTGAAATACATGGGAGCTCTCATGGGCTGGATTGGACTCACCTGGACTGTCCTGGACTGTTGGACTGTCCTGGACTGGACTGGACACTCGACTGAAATACATTGGAACTCTCCTGGGCTGGATTGGACTCAACTGGACTGAATTGGACTGTACTGGACTGAATTGGACTGTGCTGGACTGGACACTCAACTGAAATCCATGGGAACTCTCCTGGGCTGGATTGGACTCAACTGGACTGAATTGGACTGTCCTAGACTGGACACTCAACTGAAATACATGGGAGCTCTCATGGGCTGGATTGGACTCACCTGGACTGTCCTGGACTGTTGGACTGTCCTGGACTGGACTGGACACTCGACTGAAATACATGGGAGCTCTCCTGGGCTGGATTGGACTCAACTGGACTGAATTGGACTGTCCTGGACTGTTGGACTGTCCTGGACTGGACTGGACACTCAACTGAAATACATGGGAACTCTCCTGGGCTGGATTGGACTCAACTGGACTGAATTGGACTGTCCTGGACTGGACACTCAACTGAAATACATGGAACTCTCCTCGGCTGGATTGGACTCAACTGGACTGAATTGGACTGTCCTGGACTGTTGGACTGTCCTGGACTGGACTGGACACTCGACTGAAATACATGGGAACTCTCCTGGGGTGGATTGGACTCAACTGGACTGAATTGGACTGTCCTTGACTGGACTGGACACTCGACTGAAATATATGGGAATTCTCCTGGGCTGGATTGGACTGTGCTGGACTGTTGGACTGTCCTAGACTGGACACTCGACTGAAATACATGGGAACTCTCCTGGGCTGGATTGGACTCAACTGGACTGAATTGGACTGTCCTGGACTGTCCTGGACTGGACTGGACACTCTACTGAAATACATGGGGACTCTCCTGGGCTGGATTGGGCTCAACTGGACTGAATTGGACTGTCCTGGACTGTTGAACTGTCCTGGACTGGACACTCAACTGAAATACATGGGAACTCTCCTGAGCTGGATTGGACTCAATTGGACTGAATTGGACTGTCCTGGACTGTTGGACTGTCCTGGACTGGACTGGACACTCAACTGAAATACATGGGAACTCTCCTTGGCTGGATTGGACTCAACTGGACTGAATTGGACTGTCCTGGACTGGACTGGACACTCGACGGAAATACATGGGAACTCTCCTGGGCTGGATTGGACTCAACTGGACTGAATTGGACTGTCCTGACTGTTCAACTGTCCTGGACTGGACTGGACACTCGACTGAAATACATGGGAACTCTCCTGGGCTGGATTGGACTCAACTGGACTGAATTTGACTGTCCTGGACTGTTGGACTGTCCTGGACTGGACTGGTCACTCGACTGAAATACATGGGAACTCTCCTGGGCTGGATTGGACTCAACTGGACTGAATTGGACTGTCCTGGACTGTCCTGGACTGGACTGGACACTCGACTGAAATACATTGGAACTCTCCTGGGCTGGATTGGACTCAACTGGACTGAATTGGACTGTCCTGGACTGTTGGACTCTCCTGGACTGGACTGGACACTCAACTGAAATACATGGGAGCTCTCCTGGGATGGATTGGACTCAACTGGACTGAATTGGACTTTCCTGGACTCTCCTGGACTGGACTGGACACTAAACTGAAATACATGGGAACTCTCATTGGCTGGATTTGACTCAACTGGACTGAATTGAACTGTCCTGGACTGTTGGACTGTCCTGTCCTGGACTGGACACTCGACTGAAATACATTGGAACTCTCCTGGGCTGGATTGGACTCAACTGGACTGAATTGGACTGTACTGGACTGAATTGGACTGTGGTGGACTGGACACTCGACTGAAATACATGGGAACTCTCCTGGGCTGGATTGGGCTCAACTGGACTGAATTGGACTGTACTTGACTGTTGGACTGTCCTAGACTGGACACTCAACTGAAATACATGGGAGCTCTCATGGGCTGGATTGGACTCACCTGGACTGTCCTGGACTGTTGGACTGTCCTGGACTGGACTGGACACTCGACTGAAATACATGGGAGCTCTCCTGGGCTGGATTGGACTCAACTGGACTGAATTGGACTGTCCTGGACTGTTGGACTGTCCTGGACTGGACTGGACACTCAACTGAAATACATGGGAACTCTCCTGGGCCGGATTGGACTCAACTGGACTGAATTGGACTGTCCTGGACTGGACACTCAACTGAAATACACGGAACTCTCCTCGGCTGGATTGGACACAACTGGACTGAATTGGACTGTCCTGGACTGTTGGACTCTCCTGGACTGGACTGGACACTCGACTGAAATACATGGGAACTCTCCTGGGCTGGATTGGACTCAACTGTACTGAATTGGACTGTCCTGGACTGGACTGGACACTCGACTGAAATACATGGGAACTCTCCTGGGCTGGATTGGACTGTGCTGGACTGTTGGACTGTCCTAGACTGGACACTCGACTGAAATACATGGGAACTCTCCTGGGCTGGGTTGACTCAGCTGGACTGAATTGGACTGTCCTGACTGTTCGACTGTCCTGGACTGGACTGGACACTCGACTGAAATACATGGGAACTCTCCTGGGCTGGATTGGACTCAACTGGACTGAATTGGACTGTCCTGGACTGTTGGACTGTCCTGGATTGGACTGGACACTCGACTGAAATACATGGGAGCTCTCCTGGGCTGGATTGGACTCAACTGGACTGTCCTGGACTGTTGGACTGTCCTGGACTGGACTGGACTCTCGACTGAAATACATGGCAACTCTCCTGGGCAGGATTGGACTCAACTGGACTGAATTGGACTGTCCTGGACTGTTCGACTGTCCTGGACTGGACTGGGCACTCGACTGAAATACATGGGAACTCTCCTAGGCTGGATTGGACTCAACAGCACTGAATTGGACTGTCCTGGACTGTTGGACTGTCCTGGACTGTACTGGATACTCAACTGAAATACAGGGGAACTCTCCTGGTCTGGACTGGACTCAACTGGACTGAATTGGACTGTCCTGGACTGTTGGACTGTCCTGGACTGGACTGGACACTCGACGGAAATACATGGGAACTCTCCTGGGCTGGATTGACTCAGCTGGACTGAATTGGACTGTCCTGGACTGTTGGACTGTCCTGGACTGTACTGGATACTCAACTGAAATACAGGGGAACTCTCCTGGTCTGGACTGGACTCAACTGGACTGAATTGGACTGTCCTGGACTGTTGGACTGTCCTGGACTGGACTGGACACTCGACGGAAATACATGGGAACTCTCCTGGGCTGGATTGACTCAGCTGGACTGAATTGGACTGTCCTGGACTGTTGGACTGTCCTGGACTGTACTGGATACTCAACTGAAATACAGGGGAACTCTCCTGGTCTGGACTGGACTCAACTGGACTGAATTGGACTGTCCTGGACTGTTGGACTGTCCTGGACTGGACTGGACACTCGACGGAAATACATGGGAACTCTCCTGGGCTGGATTGACTCAGCTGGACTGAATTGGACTGTCCTGACTGTTCGACTGTCCTGGACTGGACTGGGCACTCGACTGAAATACATGGGAACTCTCCTGGGCTGGATTGGACTCAACTGGACTGAATTGGACTGTCCTGGACTGGACTGGACACTCAACTGAAATACATGGCAACTGTCCTGGGCTGGATTGGAATGAAATAGAAGTAGAATGGACTGGACTGGATTGTACTAGACTGGGCTGGACTGTACTAGACTGGAGTTCAATGGAATAGAAATAGAATGAACAGGACTGGACTGGACTGGACTGGACTGGACTGGACTGGACTGGAAAGGAAAGGAATAGAAATAGAATGGACAGGACTGATCTGGACTGGACTGCATGGGACTGGACTGGACAGGACTGGAGTGGACTGGACATGGTCTGGACTGGACATGGATTGGACTGGACTGTTTTGGACTAGAATAGAAATAGAATGGAATAGAAATAGAATGGGCAGAACTGGACTGGACTAGACTCGACTGGACTGTACTAGATTGGAGTGGATTGGAATAGAAATAGAATGGAGTGGAGTGGACTGGACTGGACTGGACTTGACATGTACTGGACTGGACTGTTGTGGACTGGAATAGAAATAGAACGGAATAGAAATAGAATGGACTGGACTGCACAGGACTGAAGTGGAATAGAAATGGACTGGACTGGAATAGAAATAGAATGGACAGGCCTGGACTTGACTGGACTGGACTGGACTGGACTGGAGTGGTCTGGAATGGAATTGAATAGAAATAGAATGGACTGGACTGGACTGGACAGGACTGAAGTAGAATAGAAATTAACTTGACTGTTTGTGTCCGTGTGTGAGACGGGGACAGAACACCTTGAATAGGCCACGCTATTTCCCTTCCACCGATTCCGATGGTGGGACACATTTGTTATTCCTTGAAAAGTTGGTGCATAAGCTCTTTTTCTGTCTTGCACTCTTCCCTCCCCCCTCCTCAGCTCTAAGCGTTGTCGCCTGACTGTCACTTTTTAAATTTGGGTTGAAGTTTGCACTTTCTTTCTAACTTTATTTCCGCCAAAGCCTTTAGGGGTTCTCTAGGGAGGGAGGCTAATTGATGCACTGATTCCCACACTCATGGGGCACACACAGCTGCCTGCACCAACCTGATTTCACAATGCTTTTTTTTTTTTTAACACTCCCCACTTCCCTTTTTTAAGTCGTCCTCCAGCCTCCGTGAGCCGCTCTGTTCCTTTGCAATAATATCCGCTTCGCTCCCCAGGAAACGAATGCCGTTCAGGGAAAAGTGGTAGAGCTTCATTTGCAAATAATAATAATAATAATAATAATAATAATAATAATAATAATAATAATAATAAAATGGAATTCCTACCGATCTTGTGAAACTGACTGCTGGAAATTGACACACCCGATTATCTCATGAAAATCAGATGGTGAAAGTGGCTCCAAAATGGGCAAAGTAAAAAGGGAAGGCAGTCCGTTATGCAGCTCCCCCTTTCCCTCTGGGTCTCTTTTCCCTCCATCTCTAAATTTCTTTCCTCCCTCTCTCCCTTCCTCCCATTTCTCAATCCCTTCCTTCCTTCCTTCCTTCCTTCCTCGTCCCATCCCTCCTTCCTTTCTTTTATCCCAAATTCCTTCCCTCCCTTCTCCCTTTATCTCTTCCCTTCCCTCCTCCTTCCTTCCTTCCTTTCCCCTCCCCTCCTTCCTTCCTTTCCCTTCCTCCTTGATCTTTCCTTCTTCCCCCTCTTCCTTTCCTTTCCTTCTTCCCTTCCTCGTCCCTTCCTCTCTTACTTCCCTTCTCTTCCTCCTTGATCTTTCCCTTCCCTTTCTCCCGCATTCCTTCCCTCTCCCTCTCCTTTCCCTCTCTCCTTCATTCTTTCCCTCCTCTCCTTCCTTCCTTTCTGTCCCCTCCCCTTCTATCTTCCTTCCCCATTCCTTCCCTTCCTCCCTCATCTTTTCTTACTCCCATCCTCACCCCTCCCTTTTCCTTTCCTTTCCCTTCCTTTCCTCGTCCCTCCCTCCGTCTTTTCCTTTCCTTTCCTTTCCTTTCCTTTCCTTTCCTTTCCTTTCCTTTCCTTTCCTGCTCCCTCCCTCCCTTCCCAAATCAATGCATTTCCAAACCTACACACAGACTCCCCAACCCCTGTCCCAAACCCACGGGCTCTTTTTTAAAAAAAACACCAGCCAGACTTTGCCTGGCAGACAGTAATTGTATTCAAAAATTGCTGTTACCTTGCGGGTTTCCCACCCCCATCCCAAATGTTGTTGATCCTGCAGATGTGCCCAGGAAATTGTGTAACCGCATTTAAGTTTTGAAAGTACTTTTAGTGCAATTTTAACCGAGATTGAGAAAATAACCCTCCAGATTTACTGATCAATTTCACGTTGATTGATAGCAGAGGGTGAGCTCTTCCACTCGCCCAAACTATTTGAAGGAGGGCAACGGCTGAACGATTCCACCCCCTCCCAATAAAGCTGTAAAAAAAAAAAAAAAAAAAAAAAAGAAGAAGAAGAAGAAGAAGAAGAAGAAGAAGAAGAAGAAGAAGAAGAAGAAGAAGAAGAAAAGACGAGACTGCATGGAATTAATTTAAGCTGCAGAAACTGGGGCGCCATTCACACAACGGACTAAAACCCCGAGCAAGCAAGACGGAAGGGAGGGGTGGGTGGGAAACCACTTTGGCGTCTGTGGGCCACGTTTTTTTTCCCCCAGAGCTGCAAAATTATTATCATTCACGGGGATAGCTATCCATCAATTTCAGGAAAGAATTGCTGGCTTGTATTAATGGCTTCTTTTGGGACAGAAGCTATTTCGTGCTTTCGTTTTGGGGTGTGTGTGTGTTTTTTTTGTTTTTTTTTACCGGAAGACTCTTTTATTGATTTTTTTTTTTTTTTTGGCAGATGCTTTCCTGCCTTTAAAATATATACCGGTGGTTTGGGAGCCACGCAGGAGGTTGGGCAGAAATGGAGATGGGTGTTTTTGTGACCTCACCCTGCCAATAAAAGTGCATCTAGTCAAGGCGATGGTTTTCCCAGTTGCAACGGATGGCTGTGAAAGTTGGACCATAAGGAAGGCTGAGAAGGCCAAAGAATGGAGGCCTTTCAACTCTGGGGCTGGAGAAGACTCCTGCGAGTCCCTTGGACTGCAAGGCCATCCAACTGGCCGGTCCTCGAGGAGATCAACCCTGACTGCTCTTTAGAAGGCCAGATCCTGAAGAGGAAACTCAAATCCTTTGGCCACCTAAGGAGAAGGAAGGACTCCCTGGAGAAGAGCCCAATGCTGGGAACGATGGAGGGCAAAAGGAGAAGAAGGGGACGGCAGAGAAGGAGGTGGCTGGAGTCACTGAAGCAGTCGATAGACTCCAGAGGATGGTAGAGGATAGGAAGGCCTGGAGGAACGTGGTCCATGGGGTCGCGATGGGTCGGATACGACTTCGCAACTACCAACAACAACTCTTCCTTCTGTTGGGCACTAACCAGAACACGCCGTATTTGGTCAAATATTTTATGGAGAACGGGTCTGCAACCTCAAACACTCAAAGAGCCATTTGGACCCGTTTCCCACAGAAAAGAAAACACCGGAAGCCACAAAAACCCTTCCCGTGCCTGACTATTTCTTGAACGGCCACAAAACTAGCATATGTAGTTGAATTAAACGTTCTGTTTTCTTCTGAAACTTTTCTTTTCTTGGATTTATCTATAGTTGGCCTACCGGGGGTTGAAAAGCTCAATAAACTGCATGCCGGCGGGTGTCGCCCATTGGCGGTTGGGACGGCTATTTTGAGTGACAGGGAGCTGCAGCAGAAGGAGGAAAGAGCCACATGCGGCTCCAGAGCCGCAGGTTGCTGACAGGTTGCTGGGGATGTTATTTTATCAACTCTTAGGTGGTAGGACCTAACCAAGGACCTAAGAGCTGATAAAATAACACAGTCCTAGACTGTGAATCAAATTGAAGATTAAATCTTAAATAATAATAATAATAACAATAATCCTTAAAAAAAAAACACTGGTGTTTTTCAGATGGCGTGAAAAACCACTCGCCCGTCTCTGCCACCCCATCTTAACTTGGTTTCTCTTGATGGCTTAATTCTGCCGGCAGCCTAAGAGAAAAACTGGGTTCCATTAATGGGACAAACCGCAGACAAGCCTCGCATGTTGTGTGAATCTAATTCCGTGATGGCGAACCTATGGCACGCGTGCCATAAGTGGCACGTGTTGCCATATCAGTGGGCACGCGAGCTCAGCTCCGGTGCACATCCGCGCACTGGCCAGCTGATTTTCGGGCCTTCTGGGCCCACCAGAAGTAGGGAAACAGGTCGTTTCCTGTCTCCGGAGAGCCTCAGGGGGTGGTGGGGAATGCCTGTTTTTTGCTGTCTCTGCCCTCCAGAGCCTCTCTAGGAGTCTGGGGAGGGCGAAAATAGGGTTTTCCCCCTGCCAGAGGCCCTCCGGAGGCCAAAAATGGGCCGTTTGCCAACTTTCGGTGGGACAAACAGGCCATTTTTGGCCTCCGGAGGGTCTCTGGGGGGTGGGGAAGGCAGTTTTTGCCCTCCCCAGACTCCTAGAAAGGCTCTGGAGCCATGTGAGAGAGAAAAACGGGCCTACCGGGCCATTGCATGCCAGTAGCGGAGGGAGGGGGTTGTACACGCATACAGGGGGATGGGACACATAGAATTATGCGTGTGGGCGCGGACACGCGTGACCCCCCCATGCCCCTCCCTCCTGGCACATGATGGCAAAACGGTTAGCCATCACTGATCTAATTCTTGGGTGCCAAGAATGTTTCCAAACCCGGTTTCTATCGCACAATCATGGAATTTCAATGGGGTGGGCAGACGATGCCACCCCCTCCATGTAACCCTCGCCCTTTCTAGTCTACCAGTCCTTTTTGTACAAAAAGAAGCTGTTCAGGAAAAGAAAGAAAGGGAAACCCCCCCCAGAATTGAGCAATTTTTGGGGGTGGGGGGATCACGGCCATTAAGGCTTTTTCTCCAGCCAATTTGGGTTTCTAATAAAAGGGCAACTCCACCCTCCCAAACCCTGATTAAATGTCAAGTTTTGTAAGATTTGCAGCAGGGATGAGACATTATATTTTGCCCTTGACTTGAAATGAATGGTGGGGAGAGCAGAGTCATTTCCAAAATGTCTATCAAACAAAGCTGGAATTTACATTTAATTGGCTTGTATTTAGTTGCCCCCAAAAGAGCCCTTTTGGGATGGATTTTTGCCCCTTTAGGGGCATAAAACAAGATGCAGGCTGGTCTAAAAACTCTCCAAGCACCACAACTAAAATGTTTCCAGAGTTTTGAACATCCTCGGAGAGTCACAATGGCTCACCTCGGCCTTCCGACCATGAAGGATGCACGCCCAGGTGCACAGCTCCTCTCCCAACACAGTGTGATTCCCCCCCGCCCCGCGTTCGATTTCTGGCACAGAAGGACCGACAAAGGCATCTCCGACAGCTGGCCGAGCCAAAAAAAAAAAGATTTGCAAAGGAAATACAGGGAGTCCTCGACTTACAACAGCTCATTTAGTGACCGTTCAAAGTTACAATGGCATTAAAGCCAGATTCACTTAACAACTGGGTTAGGAACATCTGTTGTGGCCTATCGGCCGCCGGCACTTTCCAGCAGCCAAATCGGAGGAGGAGGAGGAGGTGTGGGAGTCGGGGTCAGCATCAAGGCAACCTGAGAGCTCCGAGGGGGAAGAGGGAATGGAGCTGGGGCAGAGAGAGAGAGACAGACAGAGGCGGAGTCTGGGCCGTCCGTCAGCCCTCCAATGGAGAGTCGACAGCCCCCAGGTCTGGAGGTGGCTGATGAAGAGGAGGAGGAACAGCTGGGTCCAGTACCTGATGCACAGAAGGCAGAGGAGAGGAGAGCAGTGGAAATCTATGGGCTGGCAGATCCTTGGGATAGAAGAGCCACCGCTGCTAGCGAAGCCCCACTCTAGCTCTGGGGATCAAAGGCAGGGGACGGAGATGAATAGATGTGGCAGACAACTATTCCTCTCCCTGCCGGACGGACTTGTTCGCCTGCGGTGAGAGAGAAACTTTTTGCCGGGGCTGCCGGCGCTCCTAATAAAAGGAAACATTGCTTCAACTACAGAAGGTTTGTCGTGTTTGGGGGTGCTGGCTCAGAACATTATCAACTGCGATTCCCTTTAACAACTGTGGGAAGAGAGGCTGTAAAATGGGGCAAGCCTCACTTAACAAATGCCTCACTTAACAACAGAAACTTTGGGCTCAATTGTGGTTGTAAGTTGAGGACTGCCTAGATCGCAACTGAGCCCAGAATTTAGGCGGCTAAGCGAGAAATTTATCAAGAGCCTTGATAGTACAGTGGTCTACGCACCCTGTTATTAACACAGCTGCCTGCAATTTCTGCTGGTTCGAATCTCTCCAAGGCTCAAGGTTGACTCAGCCTTCCATCCTTTCTAAGGTAGGTGAAACGAGGACCCAGTTTGTGGGGGCAATAAGCTGACTTTGTATAAAATATACAAAAGTATGAAGGCTATTGCTTAACGCATTGTAAGCCGCCCTGAGTCTCCGGAGAAGGGCGGCATATAAATCAAATTAAAAAAAAAAAAAAAAAAAAAAGGGTGCTTTGCCCCGTTTTACGACCTTTCTTGCTGCATTTGTTAAGCGAATCGCTGCAGTGGTTAAATGAACCACTGCATGGTCGTTAAATGAATCTGGCTTCCCTCGTTGAATTTGCTCATCGGGAGGTCGCAAAAGGCGATCATGTGACCCCGGGATGCTGCAACCGTCATAAATATGAGTTAGTTGCCAAACATCTGAATTTTGATCATGTGACCATGGGGGATGCTGCAATGGTCGTAAGTGTGAAAAACGGTCACGAGTCTCTTTTTTCAGTGCCGTTGTGACTTCAAATGGTCACTAAACGAACCGTTGTAAGTCATGGACTCCCTGTAGAGTTTAGTTATTTGAAAGGTTCTCCAGGGAGGAAAGGTTCTCCAGGGAGGAAAGGTTACCTTTCCTTTAATGATTAAGAGTCCGTCTTCGTCTTACGACCACATTTTTTTTTTTTTGCCTTAATTTATATGCGGCCCTTCTCCGGAGACTCAGGGCGGCTTACAATGTGTTAAGCAATAGCCTTCATACTTTTGTATATTTTTATACAAAGTCAGCTTATTGCCCCCACAAACTGGGTCCTCATTTTACCTACCTTAGAAAGGATGGAAGGCTGAGTCAACCTTGAGCCTGGTGAGATTTGAACTTGCAGTAATTGCAAGCAGCAGTTGTTAATCAGTGTACTACTGTACTACAGGCTCTGTTAAGTTTTTATCAGTCCCAGACTGTGAATCGAATTAAAGACGAAATCTATAATGAACAGGTCAATATCCTGCGGGACTTTCAAATCCAGACAGACATCTGGCCCACAAAACACAATGATCAACTCGCAAAGCATCCCTGGCCTGCTCTCGAGTTGCCATAGGCCAGAGGGGGATCGGAAACTGGTGAAACTGCCCAGCAGCCAAAGACAGATGCACATTCCATGCTTATCTCTCTCAAGGCTGTATCCCAGGGTTACCTACAGCAGCCAGAGGAGAGTGACCTCTTACAACCCGGGAAATTGCTCCGTTGGCGAATGTGATTGATGACACACCCTGGTGGGGTGACTGGGAAAACATTACATAGGGTGAAAGCTGGTTTCACTTGGGAACGTGCCGACATGAAGCTCCTTATAAATAACTGGATTTCTTTTGAAGCTTGGCTGGAGGCTGATGATTTAATTAGGGCACACACCTGGTATCACTATTGCGGGTAAGGAAAAATGTCTGGGTCATTTAATATTGCAATACCAGGTGATTCACGAATTGAAGAGAAACATCTGGGAAAAAATGTAAGGATATATTGGGATCTACAAATTGAAGTTGAGCGATTGTGGAGGAAGAAATCAAAGGGCTGCCTACATACATTAGAAATCCTGAATTTATTACCCGTGTTTCCCCGAAAATAAGACCCTGTCTTATATTTTTTTGAACCCCAAAATGAGCGCTTGGCCTTATTTTCGGGGAGGTCTTATTATTTTGAGCGCGTGGAGCAAGATAGGGCTCCTCTTGCCGTCTTACCTGATTTCCAGCTCTGCATTTAAATATTTTCAGGGAGGGCTTATTTTGGGGGAGGGGAGGCTTATTTTAGTGCATGCGCCCAAAAGCCCGACTGAGCTTATTATTAGCGGAGGTCTTATTTTTGGGGAAACAGGGTAGACCTGAATATTCTGAATTTGAAAAAAAACCCACCTTATTTGGAACTGCCTATATATTCAAACGTTACCTTAACAGCTCTAGGTCCTTGGTTAGGAACCAGTTTTTTACCAGTCCCAGACTGTGAATCAAATTGAAGATTAAATCTTAAATAATAATAATAATAACAAAAATAACAACAAGAATAATAATCCTTAAAAAAACCACTAATGCTGTTCAGATGGCCACTCCCCTGTCTCCGCCACCCCATCTTAACTTGGCTTCCCTTGATGGTTTAATTCTAAGAGAAAAGCTGGTTTGCATTAATATGACAAGCCGCAGATAAGTCACTGTTACATTACTTTAGACTGGCATGTTGTGGGAATCTAGTTTTTGGATGCTAAAGGTGCTTCCAAACCCAGGAAGCCATGATTTCTATTGTGCAATCATGGCATCTCAACGGAGAGGGCAGGCAACGCTACCCGCCACCCTATGTAACCCTAAAATCTATTCTTCTTCTAGAATTTCAATTCTACAAATTTCACTTCGCACGGTTCCTGGGGTCTACAACTCGCCATGGCCAACTTGCGGCGGCCAACTCACCGTGAGGCAACCTGCCACGGCCAACTCACTGCAGGACAAGAGTTAACACTAATATCAAGAAAATGGTGGAATTGACTAATTAAAGAGAGGATGAAAAGGGAGGCACAGCATGAAATGAGAATGACAAAAATTAAAATATTTTGTTCTACTTCTTTTAAATAATTGAATTGTTAAATTGTCCCACAGCCAGTTGATCATTGCAAGTTGGCCATGTTGAATTGGATGTGGTGAGTTGTCCATGGTAAGTGGCCATGTTGAGTTGGCCAAGTTGAGTTGTCCATGGTAAGTGGCCATGTTGAGGTGTCCATGTTGAACTGGCCATGGTAAGTTGTCCATGTTGTGTTGTCCGTGTTGAGTTGTCCATGTTGTGTTGGCCATGTTGAGTTGGCTGTGGCGAGTTGGCCCATTGCAGGGTTTGTAACGGAAGCCCCGGAAGCAGTGAGGGAAGAGAATTGTGGAAAACCCGGAGAAAATTTTGCCGGAATGGGAATTGGGTCTTGCGTTTTCCACCTGGCGACTTGTTCCATCCCAAGAAAATAAAGACGAAAACAACGTATACGAAGTATAGAATCAATTGTATTCCCCTTTGTGCTAAATGTACATGGGTTGGACATCTTCATTTGCTCATAATCATCTTTATCAGTAACACTTTACAATAACATTGAAGAGTACAGGAATTTTACAGGGTAAATATGTAGAATCACAGTTTCTCCCACCCAACCCCTCCCCAGGAAAATTAAATTAAATTAAATTAAAACAGGAAAGGTATTTTTTTTCCCCGTTGCTTTAAAAAAGTATCTGTTATAAAAAAAGTAAAGGAAATTAAATCTGATTTCCACCCCAAATGGAATGCCGTTAAAAAAAGAAGGGGAGAAAATAAAAGTAATTCGCTTTTCCCCAGTCCGTTCTTTTTCCTTTAAAAAGACAAAGAGGGTTTCGGGATCTATATATATATATATTTTTCAATGGAGTTTTTCAAACCTTCTTCCCAGATTAAAAAAACTGAAATATTAATAATGTACAAATAAATTTACATTTGATAACAATGTTCCTTTACGTGCACATAGAAAAGGGCAGGAGGACATTTTTGCCACAAATTCAGATAAAAGTTTTGGAAAGAGGGGGAAGGAAACATGGAAGGTCACAAAGGATGAAAATGAACCGTTGAGGCTGTTCGAGGGGGAAAAAAAAGAAACCCTAAAAATAATGCTTTGGGTCATTCTTTCCATAAACAGGAGCCACGATAGCAATCAAACCGGTCGAAGATCTTTGATCATAGTTAAACGGCCTTTCCCTAATCTGTCGGCCTCGGTCTATCGGCCTTCAGATGTGCCTGCTGGCAACTCCCCCACTTCCGCATGTTGGCTGGGGACCATGGGCGCCGTAGTCCCACACCAATGTTTTTCTCCTAGCATCCCAGTGCCACAGAGTTTGCTCAGATCAGGGCGAGATGGCAAACGGCCTCCGCACCTCACCCTGGGACTAACAATTAGCTGCATTCACACGGCACATCTCACCTCACCTGGCCATCAAATTCACCTGTGTCCTCCAATGAAAACCCCGATCCAAAATATTCACCTTGCTTGGAGAAATTGTTTTTTTTTTTTTCTGAATTTTGGACATTTTTTGCCTTCTTTAACAGGGAGAGTTTCTGGCAATGAGACAAACAAATACATGAAGCTGGATTAAAATGAACCGAGGAGGGTGGCCCTGGGTGCGAAAGATCCCACTTTTCACGGGTGTCGTGTGGATGCGGCCCGGGGTTCTGTATTCTGTGCTGACTTGAAGGCAAGTAGACCCCCCTGGGCAAGAGGGAGACTAAACTCGCCCGGCATTAATTTGGGGAGCTAACACGGCATCCTTCCTTAGTGGCGGGTACCCTGAATGAGACCTCATTTCTAAGCTGCTCAATTTCTCCCTCTGTCCTGTATTCAAATCTTCCCCTTGCCTCAAATGTTCCCCTTCTTAGCAGCTCCCCTCGTTTCTTGGGCCTTGGGGGGGATGGGGATGATGGACCTTCAGTTGTAGGCAATTTTGTTCCCCGGACTTTGGCTAAACTAGCTTGAGAGCTGGGGGACAGCTCAATGGCCTAGATTTGCTCCAGAATGTTCCCCTTCTCTGCGTTAGAACTAGGCTGGGGGTTGGGATGGGAGACCACTCGGAAATCTAAGGCTAGACTGGGAAGTAGAAAAGAAAATCCTAGAAGGCTACAGCAAAGGATTTCTCTAGCTTTGCCGAGAAGTCGCCAGGAGTTTTAAGAAGAGACAGGCCAGCCGTCGGTCTGAAATGATATAGGGTCTCCTGTTCGAGCAGGTGGGTTGACTAGAGGACCTCTAAAGGCCCCTTCCAATTTAGAAGAACAATTCTATTTTCTCTGTGCTCAATCTGTCCTCCTAGAATAAATTCGTTTCACCCTCTCAGGATGTGTGTACCTTTTAGTGTGGATTTTATTTTTAGAACATAGAATGAGTTGGAAGGGACCTTGGAGGTCTTCTACTCCAACCCCCCGCTTGAGTTGGGAGCGTCTATACCAGGGATGGCTAACCTTTTTGCCGTCGCGTGCCAAAAGTGGGGGGGAGGGGCATGGGAGGGTCACGTGTGTGCGTGCCCACACCCATAATTCAATGCCCACTCCCCTGTGCATGCATGCATGACCTCCCCCACTTTTAGCACGTGATAGCATGGTGGTCGCTGTAGGCCTGCTTTTTGCCCTCCCCAGGCTCCAGAGGCTTTCTAGGAGCCTGGGGAGGGTGAAAACAGCCTTCCCCACACCACCGGAGGCCCTCCAGAGGCCGGAAATGGCCTGTTTGCCTGACTTTTGGTGGGCCTGAAAGGCCCAAAAATCAGCTGGCTGGTGCACACATGCGTGCTGGAGCTGAGCTAGGGCAACATTAGCGTGCCCACATATATGGCTCCGTGTGCAACCTGTGCCACACGTGCCATAGGTTCGCCATCACGGGTCTATACCATTTCAGACAAATGGCTGTCCGGGTCACTTTATAAAGCGGTACTACTAATACTTCTCGTGATCTTGATTCTATTTAAGGCCTATTTTATTTTACCGCAAAACCCTTGGGGGCTTCAGGTTAAATTGAGGCAGGGGGCCAGTTTCCACTAATCCTCCCGTTCTCCTGGGACTACAACTCCCAGCACTCTTATCCAGCCGTTAGGAATGCTGGGAATTCTAAATTTCCATACACAGGGTGGGAGCACCAAATCGGCAATGCTGGAGAATCCAATCAAGAGAAAAAAAATCACAATATTTTTCCTTTCCCTGATAAAGATTTTCTAAACAGTTGCTTAAGCACAATAAAAACAGGAAAAGCTTTGCCGTCTTCCTTATCCTCCTTCGCCTCTACCAAGAATAAATGACAGAAACTTCTTTGAAGATTTTTGCTGGGCGTTGTAAACAACAGACAAAAACGAACGATCAGTTCAAACATCCAACATGGCGGCCCCTTCCTAATTTATTTTAATTTTGGGGGGGATTTTTTTTTGGGGGGGGAAGGCTGAATATTGTATTTCGCTAATGACGTATTTTTCAACTCGGCGGCCGGAAGATGGGGGGACTTCAACTCCCAGAATCCTCTAGGTGTCATGGCTATGCTGGCTCAGGAATTCTGGGAGTTGAAGTCCACAGGTTGGCAAAGTTGCCCCAGTTTGCTCACCTCTGTTTTAAACACACCTGCTTTTGAGGTTCATCAGCCCAAACCCCTCGGAAATGTTAATTCAGAGTTGAAATTGGGGGATTTTGAAATATCGTCTCCTTGTTTCGTTGCCTTTATGTTTTGTAAAGCTAAACTCCAGATTAACTACCTTTAGCGAAACCTATCGGATTAAACTGAACTAACCAGCTTTAAATCCCATCGACTGCAATGGGCGACCTCCATCTGAACTCCGAAGTGGTTTTTTTTGGTATAATTCACCAATTAATCCAGTTTTTCCAACTTGGTGCCTCCAGACCAGAGGTCTTCAAACTTGGCAGTTTTAAGACTTGTGGACTTCAACTCCCAGAATTCTCCAGCCAGCTATGCTGAGAATTTTGGGAGTTGAAGTCCACAAAGTCTTAAAGCTGCCAAGTTTGAAGACCTCTGCTCCAAACAAACAGAAGCAGCTGTCCAGCGGCTTTCCATTCCACCGAGTGGAAGGGCTGGGAGGAAATGGCCGGCACAGGCCGGGATTTCAACACATTTTGCCTATCCTGGTCTCAAAAGCCCTGTTGGGCCCTCACCCCACTACTTTTAAGGCGCCCCAAAGTTGGTGCAGAACAACATCTGGGGGTGGATAGATTTCCAGATTACGTTCAAATTGGATCCTGCTGCTTTTAATGGTCTTTGCTGAAGAATCCTTAAGGCAGGGATCTCCAACCTTGGCAACTTTTAAGGCTTGTGGACTTCAACTCCCAGAATTCCTCAGCCAGCAAAGCTTTCAATTCTGGGAGTTGAAGTCCACAAGTCTTAAAAGTTGGTAAGTTTGGAGACCCCCTGCCTTACAGGTTGCTTCATTCCCCCCCCCCCAATTTTTGCAGGGAAACCGGAAGTTGTTTTCGGTGGGGGAACCCAGGACCAAAACCACACTCAAATAATAAAACATTTGGAGATGCGTTTTTAATAACAAGCATAATTTCGTTCCTAGATCGACGTTTCTCAACCTCGGCCAGTTGAAGATGTGTGGACTTCAACTCCCAGAATTCCCCAGTCGGTACAGCCGGCTGGGGAATTCTGGGAGTTGGTCTCGACACACCTGAGAACACAGAATGTCTATGGAGATTCTCAGTCATCCAGGTTTTTTAATTGTCTCAAAGTTGTTGTTTTTTCAAGGGACCAACTGGACTTTCCGGTTTTTCTTTGAAGACGTTTCGCTTCCCGTCCAAGAAGCTTCTTCCGCTCTGACTGGATGGTGAAAATCCTTCCATTCCTCACCATCCAGTCAGAGCGGAAGAAGCTTCTTGGATGAGAAGCGAAACGTCTTCAAAGAAAAAAAACCAGAAAGTCCAGTTGCCTCCTGAAAAAAAAGAAAAAAAAACACTTTTGGGATAGAACACAGAAATAGGGTTTGAAGGGACCTCGGAGGTCTTCTAGTCCAACCCCCTGCTGGAGCAGAAGACCTTATACCAATTTGGAACAAATTTTGGATTTCTTCTTGAAAATCTCCAGCGGTGGAGCATCCACAAGTTCGGAAGGCAAGCAATTCCACTGATTAATTGTTAATCCTCAAGTGGGGAAGGTTGAGAAAGATCTTAGGTTAACACCTTTGCTGGATTTGACCTTGAATTAGAAGCTAAACCACAAAGAAACAGGACCAAGATGGCTGCTTCATCAAGCCTGCAGAACGCTTGTCAAGGCGATTGTGCGAATCCAGCACAACACACACATTGCTTCTCACTCTACTGGCTTCACACCTGCCGTCAAGAGCCCAATGGATAGCTACAAATAGGTTTCTTGGAGGGACAGGAATAAATTTGAGGGGTGTGTGTGAACCTCCTCTTTTTCTTTTTACGTGTGGGCAGTCAAATGAGAAATCCATCTGTGGTCAGATGGTCAACTGGCAAAGATTTGATTCCCCTAAAAGGCCAGGGGTCGGCAATCTTAAAACACTAAAAAAGAACCATTTGGATCTGTTTCCCGCAGAAAAGAAAACACCGGGAGCCACAAAAACCTTTCCTGTGCCTGACTATTTCCTGAGGAGCCACAAAATTAGCATATGTAGTTGAATTAAATATTCTGTTTTCTTCTGAAGCTTTTCTTTTCTTGGATTTATCTATAGTTGGCCTACCGGGGGTTGAAAAGCTCAATAAATTGCGTGCCAGGCAGGTGTCACACATTGGCGGTTGTGACATATATTTTGAGCAACACGGAGCCGCAGCAGAGGGGCGAAAGAGCCACATGCGGCTCCAGAGCCGTGGGTTGCCGACCCCTGTAAAAGGGAAAGCTAGAAAAATAGGATCCGTTATCCCGTTGGGTCCTTTGGCCCCCCAAATCTAGAGAAAAATGTGATGGTGGGTCCTCCCCAAAAACTTCGTTGGCAGTGAGATTCAAGACTTTGGGAGATTTTTTTTTCCACCCCGAGCCATTCGACATCCGTCGCGACATCCAGACGCCGCCTGGGTGTAATTTATGTCTGCAGAGTCTAAATAGGAATCGCGGGCTTGTATTTGGCATTTTCTCTCCTCCCCCACACATCTGAGTTTCCTATTAGTCCATTTTTTATGGCATTTTACGAAAGTATTGGCCTGCGACCGATTGGAAATTAAAAACAAAATGAGAAAACCCTTGGTCCTTCATCATGGATAGCTTGAGAAACCCTGGTCTAGGATAGCAATTCCTTCCTTCCCTCTGGCCTGGACCGAACACCGCTGAAACCTTTCCTGAAGGATGGGAACTTTTGATCGTCCACTGGAGTGGAAAACTATGCCGAAAAAGCCTATTTTTTCTTGAATCCTAGTGAGTTTTTGCGGGGGACAGGGGCCTCTTGGTCTGCACCCCGCAATAAGGGCCAGATCCACCATCTCCTGCCAGGACAGAGATGGGCCATGAACCAGCAATCCTTCCCAACACTAAGCCACAAAACAATCAGGAGATTTTTCCCTCGCTTGTCTGAATGCAGAACTGCCTTGGCACCCAGGATGCATGTGGAGCCCCTGACTGGCTTCTCCATAGTTTTTGCGGTGGCAGGAAAGGGGGGGGTTCAATGAAAACACCCCCTTTATTTTTGAGCTGACATGGGCCATGCCTTATGGGCAAGGCAGAACTGGCCCTAACGGGAATACCTGGTTCTCCGGGCGGGCAAGGTGTGGAGGAAAAGGAAAGCTGATGTCTTCTGGGAGGCAGGAAGGAAGGCGCCAGGGAGAAATCAAGCAGGAGGCCAAAGAGAGAAACTGAGGCCAGGTCTGTGTCTCAAACCCTCTTTCTCAAATTGGGGGTCTGCTCTGAATCCCCCTTCAGACCCAAATCTCTTGCCCAGCGGTGAAATCCACTTACCTTCGCTACCGGTTCGGGAACGGGAGCATGCGCCGAGGGTCAAAAACAGGACGTATTGACGTCCCACCGCCGGTGCTAGCGGTTCGCGCGTGCCAGATAGATCCGGCTGGATTTCACCGCTGTTGCCGCCCTGAGACCACTTTCACTCTCAAAAAGACCCCTGGGGCCTCCTCCCAAACTTCTCCCCCTTCCCACAACCTGAGCCTCGTTTTCCCACTGTTTGCCCATTGACAATCCGTTGTACGAACTGCAGGAAACAGAGCAAATCATTGGAGATGTGGAGATGGCCCAGTCTAACCTCTCGAGAGGCCAACAAGTGTTGGGGAGCGGTGGGGTTCGACCCCCTTCCCCCTCCCTTTCAAAAATCCAGGTCGACTCCTTCCATCTTCCCTTCTTTATTTGTGGTCATCACCCACCCCCTTCCCTCTGCTCCTCCGTTCCCCCTCGTTTTAACTCTTGATAGCTTACGCATACTGTATTTTCTCATAGACCTTTATAAAGCTATTATATCACTCTATATCGATGTTTCTCAACTTCAGCCATTTTAAGAGGGGGTGGACTTCAAGTCCCAGAATCCCCCAGTTGGCTAGGGAATTCTGGGAGTTGAAGTCCAACCCCCTCTTAAAATGGCTACGATTCAGAAACACCTCTCTCTCTCTCTCTCTCTCTGTACATATATAACGTCGTATTTATAGATAGATCTCTGATCTATGGCTTTCTCTCTTCGTGTTGGCTCCCTGTTGAGGTTACTCTACAATTTTGGCAGAACCAGGAAGTTGGCTCCAGTCGAGGGACCCTACTACCCCAAATCATACCTCTGCCCCCTTTTTGGGGAACATCCGTGGCATCACCGTTGTACAACTGCTTTGCTCCAAGTCGGGTCTCCGGGCACTCTTGCGTCTTCCTTCGGCCTCTGTCCCGCCCGCATCCGCCGAACCCCCCCCCCCCCCAGTTTTCACAAAAGCAAAACCAAAGTTTAAAAACAAACCCAAAAAAAATAACAACTCGTGATCTGACATGCTAGTTTCTTTTTAACACCGTTTTGGAAAAAAAGGAACACAATATAGCACCTTGGTTTTTGAAGGGAGACCTAGAAAGGACGATGGTGGGAGGCATGGCAGATGGCGGGAGGGTGGCCGAATCCCTTCCCGAATGCAAAACTCCGGCCAATGTCGGTCCCGCTCGGCTGCGGGGGGGGGGGGGGATGGGGGTACATCATGCCACCCACAACTTGGTTCACAATGGCATCGAGTTATGGGCGTCAAACCTCTTAGAACCCCCTCCCCTCTTTTTTTTTTTAAAAAAAACACAGCGTGATTTGGAACTCCCCCGTTTTGGGAACAAGTTGGGGCCCATCTGGCTGGCATTCGGGAATCGGGAGGGTCCCCCCCCCCCCTGCGGAGAGGTTGGGCTGCCAACTCTCCACAGTGCCCTGCTTCCTCTTGGCATTTCTCTCCTGCCTTCCCAGGAAATCAAAGCTTAAAGGACGAGAGGAGGGGTGGTGGGAGGATGGCTAGGCCAGGACACGATTTGAAGAGGGAGGACGGAGGGTTTGTGGTCTCCCTCGCCTTCCTCCCTTGGCCAGTCCAGGGGTCAGGCCTGGCTCCGGCTGAGGATTCCTTTCAGAGCAGCTGAGAGGGTGGTTGGGGTGCGGTCAGAGGGAGGGAGCCCCATTTTTTTTTCCCACCTCCATCAAAGGGCCAAACCCTGCCAAGGAGTGGGGTGGGGTGCACCACAATCCGCCTGCCTGCCTGCCTGCTTGCTCGGGGCTGGCCATGCATCACTCCGGCTGCAGTCCCACTTGGGGAAGGGGCTGTGATTCTGTGTTCCCCCTCCCCAAACCCTTTTTTAATCCTCTTCCTTGTGCGGTCCAGGCACCATCCATCCCTCTTTTGGGCAAGAGGCAGCCCCGCCGTGGCCCTAATTCCAACCCTTGCCTTTAAGTCTGCCTAGGACGGGGTGGGGGAGAATAAAAAACGACAATCCTCCGGGGTCGGAAGGGTCAGGATGGAAGGAGGGGAGAGGGGAGGCCCTGCCAGCTTCTCACCTCCACTTTGTTTCCATCTCTCTCTCTTTTTGTTTGTCTTTTTTTGCGAGGGGAGGGCGTAAAAGGAGAACGAGATGAGCGAACCAAAGAGGGTGGGCGACGGGGGGGGGGATGCGCCCCCGTTCGGAGTGGCGAGGCATTTGGGGAGGTCTCCTCTCCAGAACGTTTTTTTTTTGGGGGGGGGGCGTGGGTGGGTGGGGAAATGCATGTCTGGATAGTCTCACTGCGCGCTTCCTTCGGATGTGGGTCTCTCTCTCTCTGGCGCACGCAGGGATTTGGGGGGGTTGAGGACGGGTGGGGGGCTCAGACATAATATTCCTTGTCTTTGTTTTTCTTGCTTTTACTGGCCGTTTTGGGGGCTGCGGCCGTCTTCTCCTTGACCACCGTGCCGTTGCTCTGCGCCGAGTTACTGATGTAGTTACGGCTCTGGTCCACCTGGTAGGAGCCTTCGTCCCGGTTGCGGTACTTGTACATGGCATAGAGAAGGATGAGGATGCAGAGGGCGGCGGCTGCCACGATGCCCACCACCATGCCAGTGGTGCTGCTGGACTCCCGGATGACCTCCACGGCGCCGGGGGGACCCCTCTCCCCGGGGTCGGTGGGGTTAGCTGTGGGCAGATTGTGGAAATCGGGGGAAGAGGTTATAACGGGGTACTTGGGACGGTTGAGCTTGTCCGGCTCGAAGGAGGTGGCCAAAGGGGGGATGTGTTCGGGGTGGGGCCGCAGGGGCTCGCGGTTGTTCATTTTGCCTGCGGGGATACGGTGGAGCAGGGTGGGAGAAGTGGTGGAGGCCAGGAGGTCTGGGCCGGAGGGCGAAGCCGGCAATCCTGTCCTAAGGTTGGGGCGGTATCCGTGGGGTTTTTTGGCGGCTCCTCCATCGGGGCGGCCCATCGGGGTCCTATCAGTGACCAGGGGGAAAGTGGTGTAAAAATCTTCGTCGTCGGTGGGGGGCAGGCTGGAGTCGAAGACCTCGCCGGAGGCGTACCCCGAGGCTTCGATGCCCTCTTCGCAATCGCTGTCATCTTGGTCGGTCAGGCAGGGGGGCTTCGGCTGAGCCGGGAGGGAGATGGTATCTTTGGTGGTTTCGATTACGGTTAGGAAGGGGCCGAAGGTGGGAGGCAGGGGGATAAAAGGTGAGCGCGTGGCAATTGGAGGGGTGTCTAGAGAGTCTTCAGTTATTATGGGTAAGACTAATTCACCTCCTAGAACAGAGAGAAAAGGGGGAAGAGAAGAGAGGGGGAAAAGGGTCAGCCACGCAGCCACGGGTCCCCCCCACGTGCACACAAGACAGCGCCAAACCACAAGAATAGCTGCTAGCCAATCCCCACTGACTCTGGTCCCTGGCCACTTCCCTTTTTTTTTTTTTTTCATTTTTGTCTAGAGAAATCATAATCAAAGGGAAAAGAAAAAAGAAAAGAAAAAGAAAGATAATTAAAAAAAAGTCATTTAATCCGTAAAAAGAAAAAAAAAGAAAAAAAAATTAAACAGATAAAACAGCAGAATTAAGACCAGTAACACCCTCTTTGGCTGATTGCTTTTCCCATCCTCTTCGGCTAAAACACTAAAATATTCTTTCTCTCAATCTCTCTCTCTCTTTTTTTTTTCCTTATTTTTTTTTCCCTTTCTGTTTGTTTTTTTTTTTGTTTTTGTTTTTGTTTTTTTAAAAAAAATAAGAGAGCAAACCACGGAATTCAGTCAACTTACATCAACAAATAGGCCGTGTGATATTAGCATGAAGAAAAAAAATTACAAAAAAGAAAACTAGGTAAGAATGTTTTTTTGGAGAAAAATCAACTTTTTTTTTCTTTTCGTTTCTTTTAAACATCTCTCTGTCTGCATCTTGCCTTTATTTTTTATTTTTTATTTTTTTTAAATTTCGCTTTCTTCCCAAGATTCATTTCTCTTGCTTGTTTTTTTTTCTCATAATGGTACCCCTTTGCCGCTTCCCTCCTCCCATAGCCGCCCCCCCAAAAGAACCCCCCAGGATTTGTTGCACCCCAAAATCCCTATCACCCACTTCGATGTTCCGAAAACTTAAAATCATCGGGGACTTTCAAATCCGTATTTATTTATTTTTTTAGCTCTTTGCAAATTTGAAGATTTGAAGATATAAACTTGAGGCAAAATTAGGACTTTGCAGAGAATTGGTCGGAGCTGGGATGGCAGAGCCCTGCTTTCTCTGGTTTTTTTTCTTCCCTTTTTTTTTTTTTTCCAAATTGATCCTGGATTTGACCTTCCCGGCCTTGTGCAAAATGGGGGCGTAAGTGGGTGATTGGAGGATGGGGTGTTTTGATTTTTTTTCCCCCTCTCCCAAGGAGGGGTGATAATAGCTTTCCCTGCGTTCCCACGGGATCCCCGGATAGGAAACAGGTGACAGAGGTCCTTAGCAAAGAACTACCTCCTCAAAACAATGGGGGGAAAAACAACAACCAAAAAAAAACCCAAAAAGAAGTTGAAGAGGGAATCTGGGCTGAAGAGGCAGAAAAGTGGATTTGAAGTGTGTATGTGTGTGTGTGTATAAGAGAGGGGGGGAGGGGAGAGAGGGAGGGGGAAAGAGGGAGAGGGGGAGGAGAGAGGGCAAGGGAGGAGGAGGGAGAGAGGGAGAAGGGGAGAGAGGGAGGGATGGAGAGAAAGAAGAGGGGAAGAGAGAGAGAGGGGAAGGAGAGAGGGGGAGGGAGGGAGAGGGAGAGAAATAGAGGGAAGGAGAGAGAGGGAGGAGAGAAAGGGACAGAGGGGGAGGAGAGAGAGGAGGAGAGAGGGCAAGGAAGGGGGAGGGATAGAGAGGGAGAGGGGGGAGAGAGGGAGGGATGGAGAGAAAGAAGAGGGGAGGAGAAAGAGAGGGGAAGGAGAGGGAGGGAGGGAGAGGGAGAAATAGAGGGAAGGAGAGAGGGAGAGAGGGAGGGGGGAAGGAGAGAGAGGGAGGAAAGGGAGAGAGGGAGAGGGAGAGAGAGGAGAGAGGGCAAGGGAGGGGGAGGGATAGAGAGGGAGAGGGGGAAGAGAGGGAGGGATGGAGAGAAAGAAGAGGGGGAGGAGAGAGAGAGAGGAAGGAGAGAGGGGGAGAGAGAAGGAGGGAGAGGGAGGAAAATAGAGGGGAAGGAGAGAGGGAGAGAGGGAGGGAGGGGGAAGGAGAGGGAGGAGAGAAAGGGAGAGAGAGGGAGGAGAGAGAGGAGGAGAGGGGGAGGAGAGAAGGAGAGAGAGGGAGAGAAAGAGGGGGGAAGGAGAGAGAGAGAAAGAGAGAGAGAGATAATACCCTATTTTTTATGGGAAAACAAGGAAAAATCCTTCTTGGAAAGTTGGACATTTTTTCTCAAGCTTCAGGCCACACTTGGCCTTTGAATAGCAGGTTGGAAAGAAAACATTGGGATTTGAGGTCATTTTGTTGATAGTTTTCAGTGAATTTCAAAATCCCTTGGAGTCTGGGGGGGGTGGGGGAGCCAATAAATAAAAGCACAATTAGAAGAGATTTATCTGGCTATTATGAAAAAAAGATGTTGAGAACTTGAGACTCTAGAAGGAGTGCAGAGAAGAGCAACCAAGAGGATTAAGGGACTGGAGGATAAAACATATGAAGAAGGGTTGCAGGAACTGGGTATGTCTAGTTTGATGAAAAGAAGGACTAAGGGAGACGTGATAGCAGTCTTCCGATATCTCAGGGGCTGCTCCAAAGAAGAGGGAGTCAAGCTATGCTCCAAAGTACCTGAGGGCAGGACAAGAAGCAACGGGTGGAAACTCATCAAGGAGAGAAGCAATTTAGAATTAAGGAGGAATTTCCTGACAGTTGGAACAATTCATCAGTGGAACAACTTGCCTCCAGAAGTTGTGAATGCTCCAATACTGGAGGTTTTCAAAAAAAGACTGGAGCACCATTTGTCTGAAATGATCCTGTTTGAGCAGGGGTTGGACTAGAAGACCTCCGAGGTCCCTACCAACCGTTTTACATTGTTAATCTATTTCGGTTAACCATCTGAGCCAGTATTTCTGGCCTCAGCAACTTTTAGGAAGGTCGGAAGACAAACCTGGCCATTGCAAAAGCATTTCCACCTCCCGGTAGAGAGCCTGGATTACGATTATGCCTAATTTTTATTCCTTAACTGAATTCACACAGCACTGTTGGCTTGGTTGATTGTGTTAAACCGTTAAAAATGGCACGGCTTATCTAGGGAAAGAGGGAAGGAGACACAAACATCCACAGGTTTATTTTATGCTAGAATAAACGGTGTTTTTATCTTCATCACGGGTGTGTCACGCAGCGGTGGGTTTCCAATATCCTTACAACCGGTTCGCCGTGGGCGTGCATGTTTGTTTCACGTGTGCTTCTTGCGCGCACGCACTTTGCTCGATCGCGTGCCGCCCACGCATGCCCCCGGCCTCAAAAACATGTGTAAATAGGAAGGCATAGAGACGGGGTGGGCGGGCCCATTCACGATCTCCGCTACCAATTCGGCCGAACCGATACGAACCGGCTGAATCCCACCTCTTGTGTCACAGGTACACAAATGCTCGGAAGCAGGGGTGGGTTCTCAATTTTTTTACTACCGGTTCTGTGGGCGTGGCTTATTTTGTGGGTGTGGCTTGGAGGTCATGTGACTAGGTGGGCGTGGCTAGCTGGTCAGAGTCATTTCTGGAAGGTCCTCGCACTTACAACCAGTCCTTGCACTTACAACCCGACTCATTTGTTTGCTTTTAACACTGATCAGCTGTAGGGCGGCCCTTTGAAGCCCCGCGGCAAGAGTTTAAACAGTTTTTTCCCCTCTAGCCATCAGCTGGGACTCAGGAGGCAGCAATAGATTGGGGGTGGGGCCAAATAAAAGGTAAGAATAACGTGGGTGGGGGTTTGGGAGGGCGGGGGGGAGAACCGGTTCGGTGACGTCATATCATCACCGCTACCAGCTCGGCCGAACCGGACTGAACCGGGAGGAACCCACCACTGCTCGGAAGCCCTTTGCATGTCGGCACACCGAACATTTTCAAGCAGGAAAAGAAGAGGAAGATTTTCACGCAGCGCAAGAATGGCGGGGGGGAATTTCTGGGCTGGGTCTGAACTTCTTTTTGTGTTCCGAAAAGCAAGATCCACGCTACAAAATTCAGAGTAGCGCGGCGGCGACAACAGAGTTTTAAGGCCGCATCTTAACCCCCGAAACGGTAAACCAGCGCAGCACATTTGACAAAAGCAGGCCGGCTTAAATCTGGCAGGAGACGGATTATAATGATGCATAATTTTATTCCTTAGCTGAGTTTAGCACGGCGCCCCCATTCGCCTGGTGAATTAAGTTGAAAGGTTAAATGGAATGAACCCATTTTTCTTTTTCTCAGCTTGTGCAAGAGGCCTAAAAAGCGGAAGCTAATCGAATAGGTTGGATTGATAAAATTTCAGGAACGTTGCCCCAAAAGGGTGTTTTTTGAAAGAGGCAACTGGACTTTCTGGTTTTTTTTTTCTTTGAAGAGGTTTCGCTTCTCATCCGAGAAGCTTCTTTGGCTCTAGGTAACATCATCAGTGCTAGTAGGGAGTGCAATTTGCTGTCAGTTTATAGCAGGGGTGTCAAACTCGATTTCATTGAGGGCCGCATCAGGGTTCTGCTTGACCTCGGTGAGGCAGAGTGGGTGTGGCCAGGGTGGGCGTCGCCAGCTCGACATCACTCGTGTCAGGGACACCTGTGGGGGCCCGACTGCTCTGCCAGAGAAAACGGCCTCCTGAGCTCAGTTTTTGGCTTACGACGGCCTCCTGCAACCCTCTGGCAGCAAAAATGGAGCCTCGGAGGGCCATGTGTGGCTCTCTCGAGCTCCGTTTTCGCTGGCAGAGGCAACGCGGGGCAGTCCTTCGTTGTTTCCAGGTTTCCAGATCTAAGCACTCCGTGGGCCGGATTTGGGTCCCGGGCCTTGAGTTGGACACCCGTGTTTTAGCGGCTAGCCTATCAGTGTGACAAGTGACAGCAAATTGCACTGCTTACTTGCACTGATGATGTTACCTAGTTTGGGTCACAAACCGTCTGCAAGAGAGCAAGCGAGCTCCGAGAGCACCAAGGGCCCCTCATTCTAGGACCGTGATGGCACACAGAGCCATATCTGTGGGCACGCCAGCATTCCTCTAACTCAGCTCCAGCGCCCATGTGTGTGCCGGCCAGCTAATTTTCTGGCCTTGTGGGCCCACTGGAAGTTGGGAAACGAGTCGTTTCCAGCCTCCGGGGGGCTGGGGAAAGCTGTTTTCGCCCTCCCCAGGCTCCAAAAAAGCCTCAGGAGCCTGGGGAGGGTGAAAACAGGCCTACTGGGCCCACTGGGCCATCTTGTGCCAAAAGTGGGGGGAGCGCAGGGGGATCGCAGGTGCGGGGGGTGGGGTGCATTGAATTATGGGTGTGGCCACTGTTCTAGGATCTCTCCAGGGGAGAAATGCAGGGGGTACCAGCCCCTCCCTATAGGTTAGAGCAGGGGTCCCCAACCCCCGGTCCTTGGACCGGTACTGAGCCGTGGCATGCCAGAAACCGGGCCGCACAAAGAAGCGAAGCTGTTTCATATGCAGGCATGCACATGAAACCACGTCCCCCACTGGTCCACGGAGTAACCTGTCTCCATGGAACCGGTCCTTGGTGCCCAAATGGTTGAAGGTGGCTGGGTTAGAGAACAACTTCCATCATCCAGGCCAGGGCTGGTATTCACTTACTTTCTCTTCCAGTTCGCAAATGTGCTTTGCTCACACGCACCCTGTCCACTCCTGTGCTTTGCTGGCGTGTGCGCGGCTGAATTGCACCTCTGATCCAGGCATGTTCTACTATCTACCTGCCTGTAACCTGCAGCTGGGCAGTGCAGGGCGAAGAGTCCCCAGCTGTGCAACACACACGGACAGCTATTCCCAGCTGTTAGGCAGCGAGTTCATTAAGGAAGCCTCCAGCTCCAGGGCCAGGCTGGGCTGGGCGCCGATGGCAGGCAGGGAAGGGCTGTGCCAGAGCCGGTGGCGGCGCACAAGGGCATCGGCAGAGCGAGCGAAGCGGTGTGGCTCGCTCGTCTCGCCCCACTATGATTAACAGCACTGCTTTCCACTCCAATTAAATGTCATGCGTTTGCAGATTTCCTGCCATCTCAATCTCCAGCGTCTGGGGGTGGGGTGTGTGTGTGTGGATGCTGCAATAATTGTAATAATAATAATAATAATAATAATAATAATAATAATAATAATAATAATAATACAATCTCAATTTGCTGTTTAATAAGCAAGAACTGAGATGTTCGGAGGAAAATCCACCTGGAATTATCCCTTGATTGCAGCTGGGGGTTATTTTCCTCTTTCTTTCTTCCTTATTAGCTCGGTTCTCACAACCCTCTTAACTAGGTCAATTCGCAAGCTTAGTGGCTGCAGCTGGTGATGTTGGGGTAGGGTTAAAGGGGATGGGGGGAGATTGTTGGGGTGGGGTGTTTGCTGAGTATCACAAACCCAGCCTGGATTGGGAGAACCCAGGAAACAGAGGAATTTACGGCCTGGGTCCAGATGACGTGCAAATCTCATGCCTGCCCTCCATTTTGGAAAATGGCTTGTGTGAATTAGAGGCCCAGTTTTAAAAGACGAACATCTAATAAAGATATTATTATCTAAGAATAAAGTAGGTAGGTAATCTGTGTGCGTAAACAGGGTATCCATCCACCCATCCATCCATCCATCTATCTATCTTCTCTCCCTCTAATCCATCCGTCTGTCTGTCTGTCTACCTACCTACCTACCTATCTACCACGTTTTCCTGAAAATAAGGCCCTGTCTTATATTTTTTTGAACCCTGAAATAAGCGCTTGGCCTTATTGCCATGCGCTCAAAAGCCCGATTGGGTTTATTTTCAGGGAATGTCTTAATTTGGGGAAAACAGGGTATCTATCTATCTATCTATCTATCTATCTATCTATCTATCTATCTATCTATCTACTCTCCCTCTAATCCATGTCTGTCTGTCTGTCTGTCTGTCTATCTATCTATCTACTCTCCCTCTAATCCATGTCTGTCTGTCTGTCTGTCTGTCTGTCTATCTATCTATCTATCTATCTATCTATCTACTCTCCCTCTAACCCATGTCTGTCTGTCTGTCTGTCTGTCTATCTATCTATCTATCTATCTATCTACTCTCCCTCTAACCCATGTCTGTCTGTCTGTCTGTCTGTCTATCTATCTATCTATCTACTCTCCCTCTAATCCATGTCTGTCTGTCTGTCTGTCTGTCTGTCTATCTATCTATCTACTCTCCCTCTAATCCATGTCTGTCTGTCTGTCTGTCTGTCTGTCTATCTATCTATCTATCTATCTATCTATCTATCTACTCTCCCTCTAATCCATGTCTGTCTGTCTGTCTGTCTGTCTGTCTATCTATCTACTCTCCCTCTAATCCATGTCTGTCTGTCTGTCTGTCTGTCTATCTATCTATCTACTCTCCCTCTAATCCATGTCTGTCTGTCTGTCTGTCTATCTATCTATCTATCTATCTATCTATCTATCTATCTACTCTCCCTCTAATCCATGTCTGTCTGTCTGTCTGTCTGTCTGTCTGTCTGTCTGTCTGTCTGTCTATCTATCTATCTATCTATCTATCTATCTATCTATCTATCTATCTACCATGTTTTCTCGAAAATAAGATCCTGTCTTATAAATTTTTTTGAACCCTGAAATAAGCGCTTGGCCTTATTGCCATGCACTCAAAAGCCCGATTGGGCTTATTATCAGGGGAGGTCTTATTTTGGGGGAAACTAACTCAATTGCTGAACTGACCCATTTTCTAAATACATTACCTAGATAGAACGATCCATCCAGGAACCAAATGGGCTGAATTCAGACAATATGCTAACCTATGAACAAGCTAACCATGGTTCGTGTTTTTTTAAAAAAACAACAACAATTGGGCAGGCTTTGCAAATCCATCTGCTGGATTATTTATTGAACCTGTTTAGGTAATCTGCGTGCGTAAAGCAGGTTCTCTTTGCATTCTCACAACCCGCTGAGCACTGGTGAAGTAAACCTAACTGACTGAGCATTTACAGAATTCCTTGGGGGCAGATTGCACCATTCAAGACTGACATGGCTCGGTGGGTGTGGCAGGGAAGGATACTGCAAAATCCCCATTCCCTCCCCACTCCAGGGGAAGGATACTGCAAAATCCCCATTCCCTCCTCACTCCAGGGGAAGGATGCTGCAAAATCTCCATTCCCACCCCACTCTGGGGTCAGCTAGAGGTGGTATTTGCCGGTTCTCCGAACTGCTCAAAATTTCCGCTACTGGTTCTTCAGAATTTGCTGGATTTCACCCGTGGTGCAGACCCAGCCCAGGCGGTATGGGGTCATTGAACTTGCAAAGCAGTCCAATTGAATAACTAGGTTAAGGGACATCACGAAGACAGAGTCATTAAAAACAGATGAGTGGTTTCGTGGTTTGAGGTGGTCCGAATTGGGTAGATCTGCTTTGGAGCCCTGTGGGATGGGAGATGACCAAATTTGGGGAGTCGGGTGGCCTTAAGAAATCGAACAAAGTGCAATTAAAAACGATTCCAACCTGGAAACTCCCTGCGGAAATTCTTTATGTTGGTGCAGTTGTGTGGACACCGAATCGTAAACCTCAGAAGTTTTCCGGGAGGGTTGACAAATATCATTCCAACTTGGAAGGCCAAGTTTGGGCTCAACTTACACTGCTAGTCCTTGACTTGCGACCACAGATGGGTCCAAAGTGCTCGTTGCCTACGCAAGGCAGTTAAGTGAGTTTTACCCCATTTTATGCCACCGTTGTTAAGTGAAGCATCGCAGCTGTCAGGAAGGTTCTCCTTAGTTCTAGGTTGCTTCCCTCCTTGATGAGTTTCCATCCATTGTTTCTCGTTTTGCCTTCTGGTGTTTAGGAGAATAGGTCGACCCTCCCCTCTTCTTTGTGGCAGCCCCCCCAAATATTGGAAGACTGCTATCGTGCCCCCCACCCCCAGTCCTTACCACTAGACTAGACATACCCAATTCCTGCAACCGCTCTTCATATGTTTTAGTCTCCAGCCCCCTAATTGTCTTTGTTGCTCTTCTCGGCACCCTTCCCAGAAAAGAAATGGCATAGTGCCCAAATCTTGATCCTGGCTGGGAATTGAAGTCCACAAGTCACAAAGGGGCCATAGTTCCATACCTCTGGCATACAGCATCTGCCAAAGAGGTTGTTTTTCCAATCGGGACTATCTGTAAGCAGCAGTGTTGCCCAAATGAACAGAATAACCGAATTGGAAGGCACCTTGGAGGTCTTCTAGTCCAACCCCCTGCTTAGGCAGGAAACCCTACACCACTTGAGACAAAATGGTTATCCAACATCTTCTTAAAAAACTTCCAGTGTTGGAGCATTCACAACTTCTGGTGGCATGTTGTTCCACGGGTTAATTGTTCTCACTGTCAGGAAATTTCTCCTTAATCCCAGGTTTCTTCTCTCCTTCATTAGTTTCCACCCATTGCTTTTTGTCCTGCCCTCAGGGGCTTTGGAAAATAGCTTAAACAGTTTAAACAGTAACAGAGTTGGAAGGGACCTTGGAGGTCATCTAGTCCAGTGGTCTGCAATTTTAAACACTCAAAGAGCCATTTAGACCTGTTTCCCACAGAAAAGAAAACACCGGGAGCCACAGAAACCCTTCCCGGGCCTGACTATTTCTTGAGCGGCCACAAAACTAGCAAATGTAGTTGAATTAAATGTTCTGTTTTCTTCTGAAACTTTTCTTTTCTTGGATTTATCCATGATTGGCCTACCAGGGGTGGAAAAGCTCAATAAATCATGTGTCAGTGGGTGTCACACATTGGCGGTTGTGACACATATTTTGAGTGACAGGGAGCCGCAGCAGAGGGGTGAAAGAGCCACATGCGGCTCCAGAGCCGCAGGTTGCTGATCCCTGATCTAGTCCAACCCCCTGTTCACGCAGGAGATCTGTACTAGGGATTCGAACCGCCGAACTTTCTGATCGACAATCTCAGTGTCTTAGCCACTGAGCCACCTAGCCAGGGAGCTTGACTCCCTCTTCTTTGGGGCAGCCCCTGAGATATTGGGGCATCCATAGTCATTATTTTCATCGAACTAGACATACCCAGTTCCTGCAACACAATACCCATGGTTCCCAGCTACGTCTGGGCATCTTTAAAACAGAGTTAACTCCCTTGGATGAGCAGGGTGATGGGCTACTGGCTCCCTCCCTCCCCGGCTTCCCTCCAGGAAAATTCACTTTATTCCCGGCGCTGAGAATTAAAAGACTTTTAAAAGAAAGTTGGAATTCTTTCCTCTTTTTTGTGGGGGGGGCATGGAATTTGTCCTACGGATGAAAGATTGATCCGCTCCTGTCACACACACACACACACAAAATCCTCCCCGCATCTGCATTCACACAGTCTTAATCTGGATTACGCTAAACTCAACTTTATGGACATGTAAATCCATTGTCTGTTAAGTCAAAGGGTTTTAAGGCATTGAAGGCCTCCTGACATCATAAGCAGGCAAACGCTGCACATTTTTTGGATTCTTACACAAAATTGTGTCATTAGCGTCGTTACGGAAATGTCACCGACGACATCAATTTTTAAGGATTTGCATACATTTATATCTGCCTCGGTTTGTAGTAGATTACGGGGGTTAAAATGCGGAATCCTTGCAGATGTTTAGTGCAATTTGGAGCGAAGGCATTAATTTACGTTGAGGACTTACGCATGTAGCACAAAGACTAATTATACGTAAAAACTAGCTTTTGTGCATTGTTAAGGGAGATATCGAGGACCAAGCCTACTTATTAAATCTGGAAATTGAGAAATCGGAATCGGTTCAACCGAGATTTTATTGCGTTGTTCACACTTACAACCGAGGCAGCGACCTCGTGGACACGTGATCAAAAATTCGGATCCCTGGCAAATGGCTGCGGTTTGGCAACCTTCTGACAAGCCAAGTGAAACGGGGAAGCCGGATTCGTTTAAACGACCACGTCATGGACTTCACGACAGCAGTGACTCACTTAATGATGGTGTTCAAGGAAGGTTGTAAAACTGAACGACAACACTCACTTAACTGCTCCCACTTCGGAGTGAAAATGTTGGGTTCGGTTGTGGTCGTAAGTTGAGGACTACCATACATTTCCATATATGTCAATCGCAGAGGCCAGAGAGCTTCTTCCCTTGTCAATCACAAGGAGAGAGAGCCAATAGCATTTGATTTCAGCAGGAAGAGGGAGGGGATTGACTTGAACCCTACGTGCTCAGTTTTCTCTAAGGGAGTGAGAATCAACCCTGCTGGCTGGGGAATGCTGCTCTAAGAAAGCAGGAACTATGCTCCAAGGCAGATGGGCTGCATTCAGACAACACGCAAAACTGGAGCGAACCCGGGTTTGGGGGGGTGGGGGGATTTTCCTTGAAATTTTCCCGACAATGAGAACAATTGAATCAGCTTTGCCTTGAGAAGTTGTGGCTTGCTCCCTCGCTGGAGGTTTTGACGGTCGGTTTGGAAAACCGTTTGTCTGAAAGAGTCTAGGTTTGCCATCACGGATCTAGGGTCTCCTGCCTGAGCAGGGGGTTGGACTAGAAGACCTCCAAGGTCCCTTCCAACTCTTCTATTCTATTCTATTCTATTCTATTCTATTCTATTCTATTCTATTCTGAATTATATTGTATTCTACCCTACACTCTATTCTATTCTATTCTATTCTATTCTATTCTATTCTATTCTATTCTATTCTACCCTACACTCTATTCTATTCTATTCTATTCTATTCTATTCTATTCTATTCTACCCTACACTCTATTCTATTCTATTCTATTCTATTCTACCCTACACTCTATTCTATTCTATTCTATTCTATTCTATTCTATTCTATTCTATTCTACCCTACACTCTATTCTATTCTATTCTATTCTATTCTATTCTATTCTACCCTACACTCTATTCTATTCTATTCTATTCTATTCTATTCTACCCTACACTCTATTCTATTCTATTCTATTCTATTCTATTCTATTCTATTCTATTCTATTCTATTCTATTCTACCCTACACTCTATTCTATTCTATTCTATTCTATTCTATTCTATTCTATCCTATCCTATCCTATCCTATCCTATCCTATCCTATCCTATTCGCAATTTGGCAGTTCAAATCTCACCAGGCTCAAGGTTGACTCAGCCTTCCGTCCTTCCGAGGTGGGTAAAATGAGGACCCGGGATTATTGTTGTGGGCAAGAGGCTGACTCTGTAAACCGCTTAGAGAGGGCTGTAAAAGCACTGTAAAGCGGTATATAAGTCTTATTGCTATTGCTCTTCTGAATTCTGTTCTATTGTCTATGCTATGTTAGTCTACTCTATTCTATATTATTTTCTATATTATTCTATTCTATTTCTACTGTACTCTATACTAATTTTACTTTACTGTACTCCTGCCTTGCCCTCTGTACTGGGCCACTGAATTAAACCTCGTGAGATTTCCTTCGTTGGCACATGGCACACATTGCAAGCACCACCATTCTCCCCATTAACCTGGTTTGGTGTGGGTGAAGCTGCTAGAACTGTGGTACTCATGATAAGTGAATCCCTGTTCCCATTTTTCAAGCATCCGAAGGCCTCGTCAGAGAGTAGTTTTATTTATTTATTTATTCAATTTATACAGCCACCCATCTCAAATTAGACTTAACTCCTGATACCAGGCAGGGGGTGGACCGGATGGCCGCCAGGGTTCCTTTTAAGCTGGGCGTTTTATGTTTCTATCACTCTAGAAATGTCTGCCAGCTTCCTTTCGACTCTATTTTTAGGTGGTGTCGGAGAATGCTTTTATGCCACAAGATCTTTCCTGCTTGATCTTTTATGTTTCAAAGGTAAGGCCAGTGTCTTTTGTAATATATCTATCTATCTATCTATCTATCTATCTATCTATCTATCTATCTATCTATCTATCTATCATTGGGTCTTTTAATGCTTTTTGCTTTTGATGTTTTCTGCCTTCTTTGATCTTTAAATATTGATGGAGCCATCTATTTCTTTCTTTCTTTCTTTCCTACTATTGCAACATCATTATTATCGTAGCTATTGTTGACGGAAATGATTTTTTTTTTTTAAAAAAATAAAAGATAAAAAGCAGAATACGATTAACACGGGTTCTGCTAACTGGCGTTTTTACCCGCCTTTTCCACTTCTCGGTAGAGCTTAAAGGCTGAGGACTAGGAGCTTGATTTTTTTAAAAAGCGACATGGCCGCTGATTTTGGGGACCCTGGATTTTGCGCGTATGTGATGTAACCGCAGCGATCAAAAGAACGTCTTGTTGTGCGTGTGTGTGAATTTTTGTGTGTGTTTAAAGACAAGAGGGAAGAGGAGAGGAGGGGAAGGGGATAGAAGGAGAGGTGAGGAGAGGAGAGAGGAAGGGAAAGAGGAGAGGAGGTGTGGAGAGGAGAGGGGGAAGGGAAAAGGGATAGAAGGAGAGGTGAGGAGCAGAAAGGCGAGAGGAGAGGAGTGAGAGGAAGGGAAAGACGATGAGAGGAGAGGAGTGAGGGGAAGGGAAGGGGATAGAAGGAGAGGAGAGGAGTGGCGAGGGGAGGATAGAGGGGAAGGGAAAAGGGATAGAAGGAGAAATGAGGAGAGGAGAGGCAAGGAGAGGACAGGAGTGAGGGGAAGGGAAAGGGGAGAGGAGAAGAGGAGAGGAGAGAGGGGAAGGGAAAGGGGATAGGACAGTGATGGTGAACCTATGGCACATGTGCTGGAAGTGGCACACAGAGTCATCACTCCGGGCATGCCAGCTGTCGCCTGTTGCACTTCCAGGTTCCGGTGAAACCGGAAGAGCAGCTCCCTGGTGTGCACATGCGAGGTGGTGTTGCTGGTCTTCGCGCACCTTGCAAAGCCTGCTCCTGTTTAGGCACTTGGTGCCGAAAAGGTTTGCCAACACCGGGATAGGAGGCCAGGCAAGGAGAAGAGAGAAGAGGAGTGAGGGGAAAGAGGATAGAAGGAGAAGAGAGGAGGGAAGGGAAGGGAAGGGAAGGGAAGGGAAGGGAATGGAATAGAATAGAATAGAATAGAATAGAATAGAATAGAATAGAATAGAATAGAATAGAATAGAATGCAGGAAGGAGGAGGAAGGCAGATGTAGTGCCCAATTGTAACTGGGGGTCCTGGATTTTTCAAAAAAGTCACCTGCTTGAGTCTCTGCACAGAGAGACCCCCCCACCAACTCATCCCTGGGGCTTGGGCTAGGCTGGGGCAGTCCCTCCCCCTCCTGACTTCGGGGTGCCCCGGGGCAGAGAGGATGGAAAAAGACCCACCGGTACTCGGCTCACACTCCTCCAGGTCCTCATCGTCGCTGGGACACTCGGCCGAAGCCACCAGCAGGTCGTCTGAATTCTGGAGAGAGGGAGAGAAAGGCCTGGCGGTCAGCGGGGGGGGGGGGGAATCCACAGGGCTACCTACCACCCCCCCATACAACCCATCAGTCCCAACGTTCACCAATGTTGGCTTTTTTGTTTGTTTTGAAAGAAAAATCTGCCCTTCTCAGTCTCTGGCACAAATTTCTAATTCTTAGTTAGGATTGAAATCCCCCACCCCAACTTCTTCCCTTCTATGATATAAGATGCCCTCCTCCCATTTTTCCTCAACACAACAACTTTGTAAAATAGGTTGGGCTAAGATCCCTGGCCTGGGATGCTTTGCGAAGGGGGAGGGGAAACCGATGAAGCAGTACGGCAGCCAAATACAGGAGCACTTTCCAGACATATCTCTCTCAAGGCTGTCTTCCAGGGTTACCTACAGCTGCTGGAGTGGTGTGATCTCTACAACCCGCGAAATTGCTCCGTTGGCAAATGTGATCGATGACACGTCCTGGAGGGAGGGTGGGAAACAGGGTCATGACTGGGGCGTAAATTACGTGGGGTCAGAGTTGGCTTCACTTGGGAACGTGCGGACATGAAGCTCCTAATAAATAACTGGATTTCTTTTGAAGCTTGACTCGAGGCTCATGATTTAATTAGGGCATCCGTCGGAACCCTGACAGCAGGTTAGTGCAAAGTGGCTTCCAGGGGTCCTTCAACCAGGCCCCTGTCCATTGGTCTCTGCTTCTGGACAAATGGACAGATGTCCTCAGTCTGTCTTCCCGGTCTGAACTCCTGTCCACACGATGTGACGCCCGCCTGCACCTGCCTGTGAGATCCTAGCTCTGATCAAGATCAATCAATTGGAATAGAGCTGGAAGAGACTCTGGAGGTCTTCTAGTCCAACCCCGTGGCTCAAACAGGAGATCCTGCTCTCCTTCTCCTCCTCAGAATAATAGAGTTGGAAGGGACCCTGGAGGTCTTCTAGTCCAACCCTCTACTCAAACAGGAGACTGTGCTCCCCTTCTCCTCCTTCGTTCTCCTCCTCCTCTTCAGAATAATAATTGGAAGGGATCCTAGAGGTCTTCTAGTCCAACCCCCTGATCAAGCGGGAGACCCTGCTCTCCTTCTCCTTTCTCCTCCTCAGAATAATAATTGGAAGGGAGCTTGGAGGTCTTCTAGTCCAACCCGCTGCTGAAGCCGGTGTTCTGCCCCAGCTACAGGTCCCAAGAAGTGTAGCGCGCACACACAGCTCCAAAAACTCCGTTTAATACAAACAGACCCCTTTCAAAATGCAGGCTTTAACCACCAATGTCCTTATCAGCCTGCTATGAATTACAGAGATTAAACAAAGTCCGACAAGGGTTGGCAATCAGCCCAGAAACCAAGTTGTAACAAAAAAACTCACTCTCAAAATGCTCTGTGTAGGACCAAACATTGTTTCCAGCAACATTTGCTATCTGTGTGCGAACTTAAATAGGCTAAAGGGAGTGGTCAATTAACCCCAAGCCTTACTCTTGAGGAGACCTCCTCTTCCTGAGTAGCCACTCCTGCCTTTTGGCAGCCCTGAGTGCTCGAGCATTGAGAAGAGGCTCCTCCACTTCACTCTCTTCACTTGAAGGAGCCTCTGGAGGTTCTGAAGGCCCTGGCTGAGTCTCTGCCTCTGGCACCACATCCTCTTCAGCCTCCTCGCTGTACGACACGAGCGCCAACTAAACAGGCTGCTGTTGCGACACCACACCAACCTCGTCGTCATTGGGATTGGCCACAATCCGCGCAGGCCGCTGGTGGGCCACAACAGCCGGAGACTCTACACCTTTTCAGAAAGATGGCTGCCCAGACTTTTCTTATAAAACCTCATGATGAAGCACCCACAACTTCTGAAGTTCCAGTTGAACCGGTCTGGAAAATGCCCCGGGGGGCGGAGGGATGGCAAAGGTGGATGATCCAGGAAGGGTGGGATCTTCTACCCAGGACCTGCCCCATTGAATCAACAAAGCCATCCAAGCGACAGAAGGAAATTTTGGGATGCAAGCTGGAGTATCCCACAGGGGCTTTGAAAATCCCCCCTGTTGCGTTCTCAGAACGTGTCTCATCCGCCGATTCAATTTTGGATGGGTGCAGGGGTGAAATCTACTTACCTTCCTTACCAGTTCGGAAGCGCACCTGTCCTGCGCGCGGCACATGCACACGCAGACCCTCTGCACATGCGCAGAGGGTAAAAAACACATTGCTTCCTGGTTAAAACCAGGAAGTAATGACACCCGGGTGGCGCCGGAGCCTCGCGCCGCTATCGCTACCGGTTCTCCGAACCACTTGCCACAACCGCTACCGGATCGCTCAATCCGGTCCGAACCAGGAGTATTTCACCCCTGGATGGGTGGGTGACACACAGAATGTTTCCATAGTGGCTTTTCCCAAAAGGCAACTGCTATTCCTGCCCCCACCCCCCACCCCACTTTGGAAAAAGAAACAGAACCGAAAAATGCTTCTTGGATGAGAAGCAAAAATTATTTTCAAAGGCCGTTAGCCCTCTCTCCGAGAGTCGTTTGAGGCCACTTAGAACTGCTGAAAGGCCCGTATTGTAGACTGGAGAGAGATGATGTTCGTAGCCCTCTCCCTCTGTCGAGAGAGAGCTCTTCAATTTTGACATATTGGCCTCTTTCCAGGGGTGGGATTCAGCTGGTTCGGACCGGTTCAGGTTAATATTAATCTGGTTTGCCGAACCGGTAGTTACAAGGACTGGCTGACCCTGCCCAACCCATCCCGCCCCTCCCAGGAGTCTCCATGCGGCCCGTTTTGGATGTCAGGTAAGTGCAGTGCCCGCACAGAGGCTCTTGGAGAGCGAGAAACGGGCCTCCTAGAAGTTCCTGAAGTCTGGAAACAGGCCCGTTTCTAGCCTCTGGAGTCCGGGGGAGACTGTTTTCGCCCTCCTGGAGACTCGAGGAAAGCCTCTTGAGCCTGGGGAGGGCGAAAAGGCCCCTCCCGGCCATGCTGCAGGAGGCCAAGTAGGCCATGCCCCCATGGCCACACCCACCCAGCAACCGGGCAGCAAACCGGTTACTAAAATTTTTCAATCCCCACCCCTGTTTTGACCCCTCTTTCAAACCAGTGGTCCTCTCTGTCCAAAATGTGGACTTTGCCATCTTCAAAAGAGCGGCCTTTGTCTTTTAAATGCAGATGGACTGCCGCATCTAATCCTGATGGTTTTGTTCTCCTATGTTGTGCCATGCGTTTGCAAAGTGGTTGTTTTGTTTTCCCACCAATCTCCTGTCTATAACAAGGGCCTTTCAGCTGTTCCAAGAAGGCTCCCCACCCATTTGCACCACACGGGTGACTCTGAGGGCATAGCTAAACCTCCAAGTGGCCTCAACGGCCCTCTAAAAAGGATGCAAATGAACCAGCTGTCTGCAGTAAGTATAAATCCTTCCATTCCCCACCATCCAAGTCAGAGCTGAAGAAGCTTCTGGGATGAGAAGCGAAACGTCTTCAAAAGAAAAACCAAGAAAGTCCAGTTGCCTCTTGAAAAAAATAGCACCTTTGGGACAACCATGACCTGGAGGACTGAGAAAATCCATAGACAAATTTGGTGAGACGCAACCAAGCCGGCGCTACCTTCCCAATCTGCAGCTTTATTTTCGCCTTATTTAAGTGTCCCTTGAGACTTTCAAGAAGAAGTTGGACTGCCATTGGTCAGATATGGTGTAGGGTCTCCTGCTTGAGCTGGGGTGGGTCGGTGGGGGTTGGACTAGATGACCTACAAGGTCCCTTCCAACGCTGTTAACCTAGTTTAGCCCTGTGGGAGTATTGAAATGGGGCTCGTTGGAGAGCGTGGGGTTTAGGAAGCAATGAGGTCCAAATGGCCACAAAAACTTTCTCTAAAGTGGAGGGGGGTTTTGGTTTTGGCAGAGCTGCTACCCCCCCTTTTTTTTTCTCTCTCTCTTCTCTATCCCACTATGGGCTATTTGCACAGAGTGGGCAGAATTATTTTTGCCAGGTTCAAAAGCAACGAAGAGCTTCCCAGGAATTGATGGCGAGAAGGATGCCAGGCTTGGAAAATTTCACATTTATTCTCTCTGCTCCCGGCCACCCCCACCCTAGCAAGCTGACATTAGTATTCCAGAGCGGGCATCGCAATGCATTAATGTCCCTCTACGCCTGTCCAAATTAGCATGATAAAGACTTGGATGGGCCTCTCCAGCAGGGAGTCGGCTGCGGATGGACCCCCACCCGAGAGACAGCATAAAATAAGAGGCAGCTTTACATTCCCCTCCCACCCACCCCCGGTCCTCTTCTCACTTCTGCTTGTAGCATTCCCAAAAGTGCTGTTTTTTCCCCAAGACTTTCTGTTTTTTTTTCTTTTGAAGATGTTTCGCTCCTCATCCGAGAAGCTTCTCCCGCTCTGACTTGGATGGCGGGGGAATGGAAGGATTGATACAGGGGTGGGCTTCAAAAGCCTAACTCTCCCTTTTTAAAATTTTAAATCATTTGATTTGTTTTATAAATTGGGTGTTTTAAATTTGTTTTTCGGCCAAAATATTTAATAATTTTAATGGACTTTTAATGTTTGTATTATCTGTATTTTATCTTGGCTGTTCACCGCCCTGAATCCTCCGGGAGTAGGGCGGTATAGAAATTTGATAGATAGATAGATAGATAGATAGATAGATAGATAGATAGATAGATAGGTAAGTAAGTAAGTAAATAAGTAAGTAAGTAAGTAAGTAAGTAAGTAAGTAAGTAAGTAAATAAATAAATAAATAAATAAATAAATAAATATATATTTTTAGCAAGGGGTTCTCTGCCTGGTTGCTTGGTGGGCATGGCTTAGTCAGCCTCCTGCACCACGGCTGGGGAGCGGTTTTGCCCTCCCCAGGCTCTGGAGGCTTTCCTTGAGTCTCCGGGAAGGTGAAAACGGCCTCCCCAGGCTCCAGAGGCCTTTTGGAGGTTGGAAACGGGCCTGTTTCCAGACTTCCGGAACTTCCGGTAGGCCCGCTTTTCGCCCTCCCCAAGCCTCCGGCACACCCTGCACTTACCTGCATCCAAAATGGGCCGCGTGGGGACTCCTGGGAGGGACGGGGTGGGCAGGGCCAGCCAGGAATGGGATTTGGGGGTTCTCCGAACTGCACAGAATCTTAACTAGAGGTTCTCCCGAACCCTTGCGAATCCCCAGCAGCCCACCCCTGGATTTATACTCCTTGCAGACAGCTGGTCATTTTCATCCTTTTAGCGGGGCGTTAGTTAAACCTGGAGGTTTATTTGTGTCCTCGGGGGTCAGCTGTGCGGTGCAACGTCATCTATCGACATCATCTATCTCCCAATCTCCAACGTCATCAATCAATCAATCAATCGACGACATCATCATCCATCTGCAGTCTACAACAGAGTCCTTTCAACTTTTCCAAGAAGGCTCCACACCCATTCGTGCCACTCAGGTGACCCTGAGGACACAGATAAAACCTCCAACGACCCGTTAAAAAGGATACTGAACAACCGTGTCTCTTACAGTAATGGCCAAAATTGTGGAAACCTTTTGGGAAAAGTGTATTTTGTTTTCCCCAAAAGTTTTTTATTTTTATTTCACATAAGGATATTAGACGTACAATATTTTATCCATCATTTTCCATTCATCTTATCTTTTAACTTTCATTGTTAGTTGTTCGGGGCTGCTCTTTTACTAATTTACTCTTTTACTCTGTGGGGCACCTACTATCTGGAATGAGCTCCCCCCAGAGATACGGAGGATCCCGGATCTGCGCACCTTCCGCCGCGCTTTAAAGACCTTGTTATTTCACCAGGCGGGCCTGGCCTAATTTTCTCCCTCTTTTATAAAAGATTTTTAATTTTTAAATATTTTTTAGTATTTTATATATTCAATTTTAAAATTGGTCTTAAATAGTTTGGGGTTTTAATTTGTCCGGACCAAAATTATTTAATTTGATTTTAATTCTATTTTTAAATTTTGTATGTATGTGTTTTATTGTTTGGCTGTGCACCGCCCTAAGTCCTTCAGGAGTAGGGTGGTATAGAAATCAAATCAAATAAATAAATAAATAAATAAATAATTACTCTCCTTTATTTTACCGCAACCTTTCCTCTCCTCCTCCCTTTCTCTTCCTTCCTCCTTCTCTTTCCTACTTTCTTCGTTCTTCCTCTCCTTCTCTTTCCTACTTCCCCTTCCCTTCCCCCACTCCTCTCTTCTTCCTCCCTTTCTAACCCTCCCTCCTACTCTTTTTTCTCCTTCCTTTTCTTCCATTTATTCATTCATTCATTCATTCATTCATTCAATTTATATGCCACCTTTCTCCGGAGACTCAGGGCGGCTTACAATGCATTTAAAAAAAAACATTATAAAAACATTTTAAAATTAAAACATTAAAACCCTCTCTTTTCCCTCTCTTCTATCTCTCCCTCTTCTTTCCTCTCTTCTTCCTTCCTCTCTCTCTACTCCTTTCCTTCTCTCTTCTTGTTTCCCTTTTCAATTTAATCTAGAATGGTTGGGAAAAGTGTATTTTTGAGGTTTGATGGCTAATAACACCACTTTTTTTTTTTTGGAGTTTCAAGATAATCCTATTCCACTACTGGAATAGCCTGGGAATAGCCCAGATCTGAACCCAATTGAAAATCGATGGAGCCGACTAAAGAAACTTGTTAGTCAGAAGCGACCCAGCAATAAAACCCAGTTAATAGAAGCCATCATTCAATCTTGGTTTCACATTAGAACAGCTGCAGAACTAAAAGGCTTGGTTCACTCCATGGGAAGACGTTGTAAGGCCGTGATTCATGCTAAAGGTTACCCAACTAAGGATTAACTGACATGGGGATCATTTTTGTATATCTCCTTTTTTTCTAGGGTGACAATTTTTGTATATCTTGTTTTTTTCTACCTGTTTCACTTTTCTTCTTTATACTGTAACTGCTATTCTAATAGCAAATCCTTCATAAAAGTTATTGCATTACATTCTTGATTCAATTATCTTTCCATCGATATATAATTTTATGGTACTACTCCCTCCCCAAAAAGTGGTGTTATTAGCTAGTTTTAGAAAATACACTTTTCCCAAAAGGTTTCCACAATTTTGGTCACTAACTGTAACTTCATTTAACAACCGTGTCACTAACTTCAGAGAAGCAGTGATTCGCTTAACAACGGGGCAAGAAAGATCGTAAAATGGGGTTTAAGAAATGTCTCACTTAACGACAGAAATTTTGGGCTCAGTTGTGGTCGTAAGCCGAGGACTGCCTGCAAAGCAGAGCTTCCAGGAAAATGTTATTTTTTCATTGCTGACCTGCCCTTATTGAATTTTACTCCCTTTGATGTTTAAAATAGAATCTGCCTTTTTTGAAAACCAAAGATTTCGACTTTTGCTTTCAACTCTGAATGAGGGTTATTTTCTTGGGAGATCTTCGGTCCCCACAAGTTTTTCACTTCAAAAAAAAGAAAGAACGAAACTAAATATTCAGGGAAGAACACTAGCCTGGTAAGGGTAAATAGCAAAGGGGCTGGGCACCCACAGGTAATCTCTAGCAGACCAGGAGCCAGGAGGGTAGTACAGGATAGCAGTCTTCCAATATTTGAGGGGCTGCCCCAGAGAGGAGGAAGGGGGTCAAGCTATTTTCCATAAGCATCAGAAGGCCAGACAAGGAAGAATGGATGGAAACTGACCAAGGAGAGATTCAACCTGGAAATAAAGAGAAATTTTCTGACAGTGGGAACAATCAACCCACGGAACAGAAGTTGTGGGAGCTTCATCATTGGAAGCTTTCAAGAAGAGACTGGACTGCCATCTGTCAGAAATGGTGTAGGATCTCCTGCTTGGGTGGGGGGTTGGACTAGATGACCTCCAAGCTCCCTTCCAACTCTCTTATTCTGTTTAAGAGCTTAATTTAGAATCCTGAACTGGGCTGCGGATCAAACGCAACCGTCTAATCCTTTTCCAATGCCTGACTAGGTGGCTCAGGCGCTAAGACGCTGAGCTTGTCGATCAGAAAAGTTGGCAGCTCGGCGGTTCGAATCCCTAGTATGGCTCTCCTGCGTGAGTAGCGGGGTTGGACTAGATGACCTCCAAGGTCCCTTCCGACTCTGTTACTGTTACGATTTTAAGATGGGAGAAGATCTCAAGAGGTTTTTTTTCACACACCCTGCAAAGCCTGAAGCCTGGTAGAATTGCAACTGGAGATTTTTTTTTCCCCTGGACCCCACTGGAGGTGAGGAGGTTCAGGTGTTCTGTTGCACCTATTTTACTAGACCGGATGTCGCTCAGTGGCTAAGACGCTGAGCTTGTCGATCAAAAAGGTCAGCAGTTTGATGGTTCGAATCCCTAGTACGGCTCTCCTGCGTGAGTAGCGGTGGTTGGATTAGATGACCTCCAAAGTCCCTTCCAACTCCGTTACTGTTAATCTCTTGGGAAATGAAGCCTAGCTTCATTCCCACTCCCATTTTTTTTAAAAGGTTTTTTTTTAAAAAAAAAAACACACCCAGCAACCCAATTATTAACAGATTAACATCTGCTGCCTGCAATTACTGCAGGTTCGAATCTCCCCAGGCTCAAGGTTGACTCAGCCTTCCATCCTTTCAAAGGTAGGTGAAATGAGGACCCAGATTGTGGGGGCAATAAGCTGACTTTGTATAAAATAAGATGACTTTGTATAAATATATAAAAGGATGAAGGCTATTGCTTAACGCATTGTAAGCCACCCTGAGTCTCCGGAGAAGGGCGGCATATAAATTAAAGCAAAAAAATAAAATAAAATAAATAATTATCCACTTTTGTGCCAAAGTACTTATTTATTTAAGCGCCTCCGTCCGATTACTTCTACGAGATGCATAGAAAGAGGGTTACGTTAAAGCACATTAGAGGAGATTAAAACTAAAAACTCCCGTGGATTAAAACGGCAAAAACCCAACGGCAGGACTGACTGCGGATGTGAGCTACGCCGCCTGTTCGGGGGCTGCAACGCCACATCAGTATTAGAATGTAACTCAAAGAGTAGCAAAAAAATAAAAAAATAAAAAATGGGGTTTTGGGCTAATTACGAAGACGGGTAAAAATAAAATTAAAGTGGGGAATAAACGCGTTGCTTGACGAAAAGGGAAGCGTGGAGGTGTGACAAAATAGACAGATTGAGGATTGCTCCATAATGGTACTTGTCAAAACAACACGGGTGGGGGGGGGGAGGAGGAGGAGTAGGGGGGGCGGGGGAGAGAGAGAGAATTGAAAAGGCAGCCCTGGGGAGGCCCATCCGAGTCATGCAAAATGGCTGCGGTGGTTGCAAAGAAGAATAGAATAGAACAGAGCCTGAAGGGACCTCGGGAGGCCTTCTAGTCTGACCCCCTGCTCGAGCAGGAGACCTTATACCAGTGGTGGGATTCAAGTCATTTTAACAACCGGTTCTCTGCCCTAATGATTTCCTCCAACAACCACTTTGCCAAAACTGCTCAGAAAGTTAACAACCGGTTCTCCCGAAGTGCTGCGAACCGGCTGAATCCCATCACTGTGACGGCGGACCTATGGCACGCGTGTCCAAAGTGGCACGTGGAGCCATGTCGCCTGGCACGCCAGCCGTCGCCCCAGCCCAGCTCCATTGCGCATACGTGCAGGCCTCCCACCGGCCAGCTGGTCTTTGGGTCTCTGTGGCGCATGTGCAGAGGGCAGGGCACATGTAGGGATGCGCATGTGTGGGGGGTGCTCACATTGCATTTTGGGGGGGTTCGCATCAGTGGTGGGTTGCCCCCGGTTCGGACCGGTTCGCAAGAGTATAGGAGGCCCCACCCACTGCCCTGGATTTCGTCATTGGCAATCTGTGCATGTGCAGAAGTTAGGCTCGCACGCGATCCCGTTGCGAACCGATAGTAAAGATAAGTAGAACCCACCCCTGGTTCATGTATCCGCACCCCCCGCACCCATTTTGGGCCTGGAAGGCCTCCTGCACCAACCTGGAAGCCAAAACGGGGTGCGGGGGACGGGGCACATGCGTGGGGGGGGAATGCATGCATGGGGGGACACTCGCATTGCATTTTGGGGGTCCGAGCACGTGCGCAGGCATTCGCACTCGTGCACGGACACTTTGGGCACTCAGCACCAAAAAGGTTACCCATCACTGCCCCTATCCCATTTCAGACAAATGGCTGTCCAGTCTCTTCTTAAAAACCTCCAGTGATGGAGCACCCACAACTTCCGGTGGCCAGCTGTTCCACAGGTTAATTGTTCTAATCGTCAGGAAATTCGATCATAGAATGATAGTGTTGGAAGGGACCTTGGAGGTCTTCTGGTCCAACCCCCCACTCAAGCAGGAGAACTGAGACCATTTCAGACCGGTGGCTGTCCAGCCTCTTCTTAAAAGCCTCCAGTGATGAAAACACCCACAACTTCTGGTGGCAAGCAGTTCCACAGGTGAATTGTCCTCACTGTTAGGAAGTTTCTCCTTAATTCCAGGTTGCTTCTCTCCTTGATTAGTTTCCATCCATTGTTTCTGGTCCTGCCTTCGGGTGCTTTGGAGAATAGCTTGACTCCCTCTTTTTTATGGCAGCTCCTCAAACGTTAGAACACCATGTCACCCTAAATTCTTATTTTCTCTAAACTGGCCATATTGAAATCCTGCAAACGTTCTTTTTTTTTTTTTAATTTGATTTATATGCCGCCCTTCTCCGGAGACTCAGGGCGGCTTACAATGTGCTCAGCAATAGCCTTCATCCTTTTGTATATTTATACAAAGTCAGCTTATTGCCCCCACAATCTGGATCCTCATTTAACCTACCTTTGAAAGGATGGAAGGCTGAGTCAACCTTGAGCCTGGCGAGATTCGAACCTGCAGTAATTGCAGGCAGCTGGTCTTAATAACCAGCTTAATAACAGAGTGCCTTAGACCACTGTACTCTCCAGGCCCTTTGATCATCTTCTCTGCACTTTTTCCAAAGTTTCAACTTTTTTTTTTTTTTTTTGCAACGTGGGGACCAAAACTGGAGGCGGCATTCCAGGCGTAGCCTTACTAAGGCTTTATAAAGCGGTAGTAATACTTTGCGTGATCTTAGTTCTAAGCCTCTGGGCCTTACTTTTTGCAACTAAAGACGTTTGCAAAATTCTCCCTCTCCCCAGAAACATCACCCTGGGCTCTGGGTGCTCCTAATATGTCTGTCTGTGTCTATGTATAAATACAGCCTTTTAAAAAAAGAGGAATGACATGACAGCTCTGCGAAACACAGTGCAGGCAATCCTCGACTTACGACCGCCACCGAGCCCCAAGTTTCTGTTGTCAAGCGAGACATTTAAGTTGGTTTTTTTGCCCCGTTCTGCCACCTTTCTTGCCACTGTCGTTAAGCGAACCGCTGCTGTCGATAAGGTCGTCGCCCCATTGTTAAGCGAATCTGGCTCCCCTTATTGACGTTGCTTGCAAAAGGGGAGATCGTATGACACCACCCCCCACCCCCGGGACATTGTGACGGTCATAAATGTGAAGCAGATGCCAAGCGTCTGAATTTTGAATCGCGAGGAAGCCTCAGAGGTCGCAATTGTGAAAAACGGCTGCAAGTCACTTTAGTCAGTGCCGTGGGAACGTCGAACGGTCACTAAAGGAACCGTTGTAAGTTGAGGATTACCTGTATATAAACAGAGAACAAACCCTACTCCCTTCTAGCACTGATAATGTTACCTAGTTGAGTCATGAAACGTCTGTAAGAACACAACCAAGCTCAGAAGAGAAGAGAAGAGAAGAGAGGAGAGGAGAGGAGAGGAGAGGAGAGGAGAGGAGAGGAGAGGAGAAGAGAAGAGAAGAGAAGAGAAGAGAAGAGAAGAGAAGAGAAGAGAAGAGAAGAGAAGAGAAGAGAAGAGAAGAGAAGGAATAGAATAGAAGAGGTATAAAGAAGAGAATTCTGAATATAAAATTCAGAATAGAAGAGAAAAGAATTCTGAAGAGAAGAGAAGAGAATATAAGAATGGAATGGAATGGAATGGAATAGAATAGAATAGAATAGAATAGAATAGAATAGAATAGAATAGAATAGAGAGAGGGGATGGAATGAAAGGGAATAGGAAATGAAAGGGAAGGGAAGAGGAGAGGAGAGGAGAGGAGAGGAGAGGAGAGGAGAGGAGAAGAGAAGAGAAGAGAAGAGAAGAGAAGAGAAGAGAAGAGAAGAGAAGAGAAGAGAATATAGAGAACAGGACAGGACAGGACAGGATAGGATAGAGAGAGGGAATGGAATGGAATAGGAAATGAAAGGGAAGGGAAAGGAAGGGAAGGGAAGAGAATATAGAGAATAGAATAGAATAGAATAGAATAGAATAGAATAGAATAGAATAGAATAGAATAGAAATAAGAATAGAATAGAATAGAATAGAATATAAATAAGAATAGAATAGAATAGAATAGAATAGAAAATAAATAAGAATAGAATAGAATAGAATATAAATAAGAATAGAATAGAATAGAATAGAAAATAAATAAGAATAGAATAGAATATAAATAAGAATAGAATAGAATAGAATAGAATAGAATAGAAAATAAATAAGAATAGAATAGAATAGAATAGAAGAGAAGAGAAGAGAAGAGAATTCTTTATTGGCCAAGTGTGATTGGACACACAAGGAATTTGTCTTAGGTGACAGATTCCTCCTCCTCCTCCTCCTCTTCTCCATCAACCCCACTCCCTTCTAGTTAAGGACTACCTGCAATTCCACCCTCCTTGCTAGGAGCCTGGAGTGTGGAGTTACTACTATTAAATTCAATCAACAGTAACCACGAGAAGCAGCATCTGCAGTTTCTGAAGGTCTCCCTTCCCCTTAAAATTACAGAGAAAGGTTTATTGCTCTCGGAAGGCTGAACACGACTCTCCCCCCCACCACTCCCACCCATCCAGTGGGAGAGTCCATTAGCCCTTGGAGTACAGGCAGTCCTTGACTTACGACCGTTTGCTGAATGACCGTTCGAAGTCGCAACAGCACTGAAAAAGCACCGGCCGCTGCAACAGCCTCACGGTCGTAAGTCTGTGCCGTCAGCAAGCGGCATGCGTTTTAAACAACGGTTGCAGCATCCCGGTGTGTGTTTGCGTGTCACACGATCCGCCATCTGTGACCTTCCTGGCCGGTTTCTGACGAATCAAGTCAATTGGGGGGGGGGGGCGACCGGATTTGCTTAACGACCGTGTGATTCGCTTAACAACCGGGGTGGAAAAGAGGAATAAAGGAGGCACGGCTCATTTAGCAATGGGGAATTGCGTTCCCCGTTGTGTCCGTTACGTCGAGGACGGGGAGGGTTGGGACGGGGAGGGGAGGGGGGAGGAAGAGGGTGGAAACTCCCCATACAAAGTGTGAGTGTGTGAATGTGTTGCTTTTTGGCAAGGTTGCCGCTTCAGGGGGAACGTTGCCAGGGGGCTTCTGTCCGCCAGCTGTACCACGGACCCCCCCCGCCACATCTCTCCCCTTCTTCCTTGCAAGCTCCCTCCCCAGCCTCCTCCTTCCCGGTCCTCCCCCCCACCCCGCCCTTCCTTTCTCTCCTCTTCTCACAGAAACCAGGACAGCTTAATTGCTGCTGATGCAGTTGCCATGGCGACCGCAGGAGGAGGAGGATGTTCGCTTCCTTTTCCCCCTCCCCCCCCCCATCCTCCTCCCCAAAACTCATCTTGCCATCAAAAGAAGGAAAGCCCAAACCATTTCTGGGCGAGGCGAGGAAGGTGGGGATTTTTTTTTTGTTTGCAACTGCTGCAAAGCAGCGGGGAAGGGGACAAACCCGCAGCCCCCTCCCCAAAGCATTCCCAAAAGATGAACCTCTCCATCCATCCACCCTCCGCCCCACAGCAGCATCTGAAGCCGGAGGAAGGAAATTTTATTTACATATTTGTGTGTGTGTTTGTTTTTTTAAAAAAAAGCCCTTTTCCACGTTGCTCCCCAAAAGACTGGAGGGGAGGGGGTTTGCAAGGACCCCACCCCCACCCCGGCTTGATCCAGCTGCGGGTTCTCTCAGCCGCCCGCTTCTCTTTCCAGGCCAAAATAAATACGCTTTAAATGGAAAAGCGTCCATTTACATTCCAGATTGGTCAGAAAAGGATGCTGTCAACATAGCACCTTGTGTGAGGGGAGGGGCAGACGGTGGGAGATGCGCTGTCGGCAGAATTTAGGAGCGAAAAAAACCGGATTTCGGGAATCCGTTTCGGTGCGGCGCACAAAACCTCAAAGTGGCCTGGTCCTCGACTTACGACAGTTTGTTTAGTGACCGTTCAAAGTCACAACAGCGCTGGGAAAAAAGGGACTTAGGACCGTTTTTCACACTTACGACCGTGGTGGCGTTCTCCCGTGGGCACGTGATCAAAATTCAGGCGCTTGGCCACAGACTCCCATTTATGACAGTCGCAGTGTCACGTCATAAATTACCTTTTGGGACCTTCTGACAGACCAAGTCAAGCTGGATTCACTTAACAACCGTCAGACTCGCTTAAGTTGAGTTTTGCCCCATTTTACGACTTTTCTTGCTACGGTCATTAAGCGAATCACTGCCATTGTCGAATTAGTCATCCGGTTGTGAGGTGAAATCCAGCTTCCCCCATCGACTTTGCTCGACAGAAGGTTGCGAAAGGGGATCACATGACCACCGGGGACACTGCGACCGTCATAAACGCGAGTCACTTGTGTCAAGCGTCCAAATAGAAATCATATGACCATGGGGTTGCTGCCATGGGGTCGTACGTGTTAAAAGCGGTCTTAAGTCCCTTTTTTCAGGGCCGTCGTAACTTTGAAATGGTCACTTAAGCGAACTGTCGTAAGACGAGGACTACTGGTAAAGTAGACATCTGGGTTGTGATTCCACTGTGGTTTACCCTGTAGCACTGAGATTGGGCTGCCCCAGAAGGGAAAGACTACGAGGAACCCAATTTCCTCAACCTCACATTGAGCTCCTTCCAAACTGCAACCTCCCTAGTCCCATCTTTGGAGCCCCGTAGCTAAAAGCTTGGGGTGGGGGGGAGCCCGTGGAGTTTGTATGTTGTGGCCTGTCGGCCGCCGGCCCCTCCAGCAGCCGAATCAGAGGAGGAGGAGGAGGCGAGGGAGTCGGGATCAGCATCAAGGCAACCTGAGAGCTCCGAGGGGGAGGAGGGAATGGAGCCGTCACAGAGAGAGACAGAGGCGGAGTCTGGGCCGTCCGTCAGCCCTCCGATGGAGAGTCGACAGCCCCCAGGTCTGGAGGTGGCTGATGAAGAGGAGGAGGAACAGTGCCTGATGCACAGAAGGCAGAGGAGAGGAGAGCAGTGGAAATCTATGGGCCGGTCCTTGGGATGGAAGAGCCACCGCTGCTAGCAAAGCCCCGCCCTAACTCTGGGGATAAAAGGCAGGGGGCGGAGATAAATAGATGGGGCAGACAACTATTCCTCTCCTTGTCAGTTCTCCAATGGAGAGTCAACAGCCCCCAGGTCTGGAGGTGGCTGATGAAGAGGAGGAGGAACAGCTGGGCCCAGTGCCTAATGAATGGATTCATAGAAGGCAGAGGAGAGGAGAGCAGTGGAAATCTATGGGTCGGTCCTTGGGACGGAAGAGCCACCACTGCTAGCGAAGCCCCACTCTAGCTCTGGGGATCAAAGGCAGGGGGCGGAGATGGGGCAGACAACTATTCCTCTCCCTGCCGGACGGACTAGTAAGCCTGCGGTGAGAGAGACCCTTTTTGCCGTGGCTGCCGGCGTTCCTAATAAAAGGAATCATTGCTTCAACTGCAGAGGGTTTGTTGTCTTCAGGGAGCCTGGTCAGAACATTGGACTTGTGGGCCAGAGATGCCAAATGAGGCTGGGGGCAAATCTCTGCAATTGCCTTCACGTAGTAGCAACCAAGCTCGGTTAGCTCGACCCCCTGAGGTTCGCCAAGTGGGGGAAAACGGCTGAGATGGGCCCCTAACACAGCGTTGGATTTCCTGCAGCAGCTTTCTGGGTTTTCTCCTCCGGTGTCTCCTGTGGGGCTTCCTTCCCCGAAATCTGGGTGGCTCCTGACCTCTCCTGCCCCCCCCCCCCGGCTTCCTAGCCCAAGGCCTCCTTCAGATCCTTCCTTCCTTCCTTCCTTCTTTCCTAGCTATCCTCTCTCCTTCCTAGCTATCCTTCCTTCCTTCCTTCCTTCCTTCCTCCCTCCCTTCCTTCCTAACCATCCCCTCCCTCCCTAGCTATCCTTCCTTCCTTCCTTCCTTCCTTCCTTCCTTCCTAGCCAGCCTTCCTTCCTTCTTTCCTAGCTATCCTCTCTCCTTCCTAGCTATCCTTCCTTCCTTCCTTCCTTCCTTCCTTCCTTCCTTCCTAACCATCCTCCCTCCCTCCCTAGCTCTTCTTCCTTCCTTCCTTCCTTCCTTCCTTCCTTCCTTCCTTCCTTCCTAGCCAGCCTTCCTTCCTTCTTTCCTAGCTATCCTTTCTCCTTCCTAGCTATCCTTCCTTCTTTCCTCCCTCCCTCCCTTCCTTCCTAACCATCCTCCCTACCTCCCTAGCTATCCTTCCTTCCTTCCTTCCTTCCTTCCTTCCTAGCTATCCTCTCTCCTTCCTAGCTATCCTTCCTTCCTTCCTTCCTTCTTTCCTAGCTATCCTCCCTCCCTAGCTATCCTTCCTTCCTTCCTCCCTCCCTCCCTTCCTAACCATCCTCTCTCCCTCCCTAGCTATCCTTCCTTCCTTCTTTCCTTCCTTCCTTCCTTCTTTCCTCCCTCCCTCCCTTCCTAGCTATCCTTCCTTCCTTCCCTCCCTCCCTTCCCCACCGTCCGTCCCTCCCTCCTCCCACTAACCTGTGTGATGCTGTCCCGCATGGTGGGGGAACGGCCCCGCCGCGTGGTGGTCGTGGCCATGGTGGTGGTGGTCTCCATGATGGTCGTGGACATGTCCGCCAGCAGGGTGGTGGCCGTGGTCTCGGTGGTCATGACGGAGGGCACCTCGCCCACCAGCCGCAGGTTGCCCTCCACCTTCACGTTGGCGTCGCTCTCGGCGGCCAAGGAGAGGACCTTGAGCCCGTTGTAGTACAGCCCCGAGACCTGGCCCTGGAAGGGGCGGCCCTGGTCGCGGCCTCCGATCTTGATGGCGGCCTGGCTGTTGAAGATGGTCAGCTGACGACCTGCCGGAGGAGCCACAGAGAGGAGCGGAGAGGTGAAAAGGGCGCTCGGCCGGACGCAGCCTCCCAACACCAGAGCTGTCAAGGTCAGGCCAGGTGCCCCCCCACCCACCTCCCCTTATTCCCCAGGCTTCCACATGCATCGACCTCCTGGCCTTGCTCCACACCCGGCAGCACTTCCCGAGTCCATACCACAGCCTGAACCCCCTAAGTTGAGCATATCCGCTGTGCCACCAAGGCTCCCCCCCTCCCGGCCAGGGTCCACTTAACCAGGCTTGGCATGGGGTTCCATTGCAGCTAGCAGGACCCTCTGATGGGGGCCAGGTGGAAATCCAGCCACCGACTCCACTTGCTCTGCCTTTCCACCATCTACGATCAATTCTGGGTTGCGTTTGCATCTCCCGTTTCCTTATTCATCTCCTTCCTTCCTTCCTTCCCTCCCCATCTTCTTCGTATTGTCCCCTCCTTCCTCACTGAGCTTTCTTTTTCTTTTTCTTTCCTTTCCCTTCCTTCCTTCTTCCCTGCCTCCTTCCTTCCTTCCTTCCTTCCCTATTTCTCCCTTTGCTTCCATTCTTCCGTCCCTCCTTCTATGACATCTATATTCCTCCCTCCCTCCCTCCCTCCCTTCTTCACTGCCTCCTTCCTCCCTTCCTGCCGTCCCTATTTCTCCCTTTCCTTCCATTCTTCCTTCCGTCCATCCTTCCATGACATCCATACTCCTCCCTTCCATCCTTCCCTACTTTCTTCTCTGCCTCCTTCCTCCTTTCCTTCCCTTCGTTCCCTCCCTATTTCTCCCTTTGCTTCCACTTTTCCTTCCTTCCATCCATCCCTCCATGACATCCATACTCCTTCCTTCCCTCCTTTCTTCTTCTCTGCCTTCTTCCTCCCTTCCTGCCCTCCCTATTTCTCCCTTTGTTACTATTCTTCCTTCTTTCCATTCTTCCTTCCTTCTTCCCTGCCTCCTTCCTCCCTTTGCTTCCATTCCTCCTCCCTCCCTCCCTCCCCTTCCTTCCACCCTTCCATCAAAGCCTCTGGAGGATTTTAAGCAGATGGGGTGCCCTGCCTCCTATCTCCACCCCACGCAATCCCAGAGACCTGGGGCTGCTCACCAGCTGTGGGAGAGGTGGGGACACCCCCTCCCGAGATCCAGCGGGGTCCCTGCCTGAGCCTGCAGCCCAAAGAACCAGGACCCTCTCCTTCTGCTCCTCTCCCTCGCTTCCTCTTTCTGATTAAGGGGGGTGGGTGGAGAGAGGGGTCTGCCAGTGTCCAGCCTCCCATTCCCATCTAGCATCTAGGCCAGGGACGGCGAACCTTTTCAGCACCGAGTTCGCCATCACGGATCTAGGCAGACTAAGAGCAAGACTGGAGGAGAAGTCTGGAAAAAATGCCGAATCTCGGCTTGATTTAAGACCCTGCCTCATTTTGCAGGACCCCCAACTGTCAACTGTGCCTGCTGCACACACCCCCTACACACCCCTGTGCCTTTCTGGCTGGAGTTGCACGCTCGGCGGGGAGCTTAGCAGCTGCATTTGCTTGCCACGTCAAGCATGCGACGTTCACCTTGCTACAACGGGTAGCCCTCGACTTACGCCCCCGCCCCCCAATCGAAGCCAACATTCCTGTGGCTAAGTGAGACATTGGTTAGGGTGAATTTCGCCCCATTTTAACGACCTTTGTTGCCCACCGTCGTTAAGTGAATCGCTGCACGCATTAAATGAGGAACCCGGGTGTTAAGTCAATCTGGCGAAGTCAAAAGGCATTGGGGGGGGACACCGCAACTGTCATAAATATGAGTCAGTTGCCCAGCGGCTGAATTTTGATCCCGTGACCATGGACACGTTGCAATGGTCGTTAACTGTGAAAAACGGTCGTAAGTGACTTTTTTTCACTGCCGTTGTAATTTCAAACGGTCACTTAATGAAACGTCGTAAGTTGAGGCCTACCTGCATTGAGTTGGGCCAGTTTATGGTTTAAAGGAGGAGGTGAATCCAGAAAAAAATGTGTTCATTCAGTCCCCTAGCGAAGAGAATTATGTCATTTAGGTAACAAAAGCCCCTCAAGCTTCATTCTCAGGAGACGCTAATCTTGACCAGGAAGTCCTCGATTTACAACGGTTCATTTAGTGACCGTTCGAAGTTACAGTGGCCCTGAAAAAAAATTAACTTACGGCGGATTTTAACAATTACGATCCCATAATTGTCTCTCATCTGCTTGTCTCTGGATGCTGCTGAATTTCGATCCTGAATTATTACAGGTAGTCCTCCACTTACGAAAGTTCACTTAGCGAACATCCAAAGTTACAACGGCGCTGAAAAAAAGTTGACTTACAACCGTTTTTCACACTTACGAATGCTGCAGCAACCCCTGATTTACATTCGCGTGTTTGACAACCGACTCGCCTTTATGACCATCGCAGGGCCACGTGATCCCCTTTTGCGGCCTTCTGACAAGCCAAGTCAAGAGGGGGAAACCAGATTCACTTAACGACCATGTTACTAAGAGCGGCAAGGGATTCCCTAAACAAATGTGGCGAGGAAAGTCGTAAAACGGGGCAAAACTCAACGAATTTCCAAATTTTGGGCTCAGTTACGAACGTAAGTTGAGGAGTCTGTGTGTAAGTAAGTAAGTAAGTAAGTATACACATAATTTTGTATTTATTTATTGTCATGGTTATGTACCCTTTGATAGCCGTGTGCAACGAAATTTCATTTTAATGTATGCTGATTAGTGTACATTCAAATCAAGGGTGAAATGCTCCCGGTTCAGACCGGTTCGCCCGATCCGGTTGCAATGGAGGCGGGTGGTTCGGAGAACAGGTTGCAAAAATCCCTGCCCCCCCCCCATTGTCCAGCTGAGCCGTGCAATCATCAGAAGCTTTTTTTTTAAATGCCTCTGAAGATCCAAGCTGTTCGGCAAAGAGGTTATAAAAAAACACTTTCAAAAGCCTCAGATGATCCCAGCTGAGTTGCCTGATCGTCAGAGGCTTTTTTTCTTTTAAATGCCTCTGACGACCAGGCAACTCAGCTGGGATCGTTAGAGGCTTTTGAAACTATTTTTTCTACAACCTCTTCAGCAAAGAGGTTGTAAAAAAATGCTTTCAAAAGGCTCTGACGATCCCAACTGAGTCATGCAATCATCAGAGGCTTTTTTTTTTTACTTTTAAAAGCATTTTTTTCGGCCGAAGAGGTTGTCGAAAAAATGCTTTTAAAAATTAAAAAAAAAAGCCTCTGATGATTGCGTGGCTGAGCTGGGCATGGGGGACGGCAGGGATTTTTGCCACTGGTTCGCCGAACCACCCGACTCCATCGCTACCGGATTGGGCGATCTGGTCCGAACCGGGAGCATTTCATTCCTGAGCCAATCCATCCTGGTTTAGCTATGCCTGAGCAGGAAGGACCCTTCTCCAAATTTTCTCTGTCAGGATCTCATCTCACCCCCAGTCTCACCTTGTCACATATGACAAATTGGGGGCAAGGTTTTTTTTTTAAAAGAGGGGTGCCAAGCTCAGCGCTGTATCACAGGTAGTCCTCGACTCTCTCTCTCTCTCTCTCTCTCTCTATCTATCTATATCTATCTCTCTATTAATATCTATAACTATCTATATCTATCTATCTATCTATCTATCTATCTATCTATCTATCTATCTCTATAACTATTTATATCTATCTATCATCTATCTATCTATCTATCTATCTCTCTCTATCTCTATAACTATCTATCTATATTTACCTATCTATCTCTATAACTATCTATCTATCATCTCTATATCTGTAAATCTAGCTATATCTATCTATCTATCTATTTATCTATCCATCCATCCATCCATCCATCTATCATTTCTCTCTATATATAACTATATCTATCTATCTATGTATAACTATCTTTCTCTTTCGCTCTATCATCTATCTCTCTATCTCTCTATCTCTAACTATAACTATCTATCTCTATAACTATCTATATCTATCTATCTCATCTATCACCTATCTATCTATCTATCTATCTATCTATCTATCTATCTATCTATCTCTATCTCTATAACTATCTATCTATATCTATCTATCTCTATATCTATCTATCATCTCCCTCTATCATCTCTAATCTGTATATCTATCTATCTATCTATCTATCTATCTATCTATCTATCTATCTATCCATCCATCATCTCTCTCTCTATCTATATATAAAACTATATCTATCTATCTATATCTATAACTATCTCTCTCTTTCGATCTATCATCTCTCTCTATATCTCTCTATATAACTACATCTATCTATCTATCTATCTATCTATCTATCTATCCATCCATCCATCCATCCATCACCTCTCTTTCCCTATCCCCCCCCCCCTTTATCTATCTATTACTCCAGGATAATGGATCAGGCCGCAAATAAATGACTTCCTTGCAAGGATTTAGCTCCTTAAGGATTTTCCCACCTTCCCATTTGGTTTAGCTAATTAGTTTGGGCTCTTAAGGGCCCCTTTCCTCCAGATTTAATGTTTTCTGCGGGCGTGTTTGTTTTGCCTGCCCTTCCAGAGTCCCTGTGTAATTTTCCACATGCATGCAGAGTTGCACATATGAGCTGCCAACCCCACGCATGTGCTAGGCATGGGACAGATTGGAGACCAAGCTGAGATGCTGCAGTGAAATAAATGCGAGCGGTGTAAAGCCAGAGGGCAATTTTATTGATTGCAAACTGAAGTTGCGTTTGTGTGTGGATTTGTGTCGGTGTGCCTGTCTGTATACAAGAGAGACAGAAAGAGAAAATAGCACCAGGGCCAAAACAAACATCTGTGCAAACTAAAGAGGATTTAGCTATCTTGGTGTGTAATAAATTCAGGCACAAAACTGGCTAAGTAGCTAATATGACTCTCCCATTGTGGGTTTGTGTAAACCTACATTATTGTTCAGGCTTGCTGGCATTCCCACAGGCTCATTGCTAGAGCCAGATTCTTGCTGCAATCGTTGTGAATGTGGGGATGGGTGCGGTGACCGCCCCAAGACTCAATCACCAGATTAATTTACTGCCTGGATTGGTGTAACAAGGTCAAATCATAAAGCACAGGGCGTCCTCGATTTACGGCCACTATCTGGTGCAAAGTTTCCACCGCTAAGCGAGACGTCTGTCAAATGAATTCCGTCCCAATTTACCACCTGTCTTGCTGCCGTTATTAAAGTGAATCACTGCAGTTGTTCATTTAGTAACACAGTTGTTAAGTGAATTTGACTTCCTCATGGACTTTGCTCGTCAGAAGGTCACAAAAGGGGATGACAGGAACCCGGGACACTGAGCCCGTCATAACTACGAGTCAGTTGCCAAAGTGTCTTGAATTTTGATCATGGAGATGCTGCAAAGGTCGTAAGTGTGAAAAACGGTCATAAGTCCCCTTTTTTTCAGTGCCGTTTGTAACTTGTGGTCATTAAGTTGTGGGCGGTTGTTAAATGGGTCATCCCATACCTGTATGTGATCTTAGTAGCATTTCTGCATTTTGTCCAACTGGCTTTCTGAGAGAAGGCAGGATATAAGCACACACAAACACGCAGACATATACACAAACACACCTGTCGAACTATTGTGCATTTTGAACTAACAATCTGAACCCACAACATTGTACATTGCAGAAAGAACGAAAGAAAGAACTCAAACTAAATTATACCAAACTCTATGCTAAAAGCTTTCCGCAATGGTTGTAACTTTGTCAACTTGTAATCCTTGATTTATGACAATTCGTTTAGTGACCGTTCAGAGTTACGACGGCATGGGGGGGAAAAAGTGATTTAGGACCGTTTTTCGCACTTACGGGCTTTGCAGTGATCAACGCGAGCAAAATTCAGATGCCGGGCCACTGACTCATATTTATGACCGTGGCTGTGTCCCAAGGTCACGTGACCCCCTTTTGCGACCTTCTGACGAGCCAAGTCAATGGGGGAGCCAGATTCGCTTAACAACCGTGTGACCAATTTAACAACGGCTGTAATTCACTGAACAGCAGGGGCCAGAGAGGTCGTAAAATGGGACAAAGGTCACTTAACCAACGTCTCGCTTAGCAACAGAAATTTGGGCTCAATTGCGGTCATAATTCGAAGTCTACCTGTATTACTTTATTGTTTGTATGTACAATCAAAATTGAGTCGCTTGGCAACATGACTCGCATTTATGACGGTTGCAGCATCCTGGGGTTATGTGATCTCCACTTGTACGGTAGCTTCCAACGAGCAGAATCAAGAGGGAAAGCCCGATTCGCTTAACAACTGCAGAGATTTGCTGAACGACGGAGGCTAAAAAGGTCATAAAATGAGGCGCAGCGGTCGTTATGTGGAGGATCACCTTAGCCTGTTCTGCAGACAGTCTTTGACTTACAACTGTGCATTTAGTGACCGTTCCAAGGTACAATGGCATTGAAAAAAGTGACTTAGGATGGTTTTTTGCACTTATGACCATTTTTCACCTTACGACCACTGCAGCGTCCCCATGGTCACGTGATCCAAATTCAAATGCTTGGCAACTGGTTCATATTTATGACAGTTGCAGGGTCCCAGAGTCACGTGTGATCCCACTTTAGCGACCTTCCGACCAGCAAAGTCAACGAGGAAGGCAGATTTACTTCACAGCCGTATTACTAATTTAACGTGCAGGGATTCACTTAATAACGGTGGCAAGAGAGATCGTAAAATGGTGGCAAAATTCACCTCACAATTTTCTCGCTTAGCGGCAGAAAGGTTGGGGGGGTCAGTCATGGTCGTAAGTCGAGGACTAGCTGTACTGTGGCCTACAAACCCATTTACGCGCCCTAGTTTTTCTCGCTATTGATGGAGAACTTTCCCCCCCCATTTTTCCCCTGTAATAACTTCGCTTCCTTTATCCTTGCTACATTCATTTTCGGATCCAGGCTGCTCGTCACATCGTTCGATCGATCAAACATGCAGTGAGAGTCAGCTGGTTCAGAGGTGGTATTCAGCCGGTTTGCACCAGTTCGCTCGTACCACTAGTGGAAATCACGGATGGACCTGCGCACTTGCCCCGGCTCCGAGCGTGCTATTTAAGCACATTTTTGAGGCGGGACGCATGCGTGGATGGGGTCCACGCACGCTTACGTTTGCGAACCGGTCAGGAAAATAAGTGAATACCCCTCCTGAGCTGGATTCTCGTTGCGCAACATGGCGCGTACATTTGCCTAGCCCAACCACGCAACCTGACCTCACAAAAAGCCTTCCCTAACTCATCTGTCTGTAAAGCCGTTAACCCACCAAAGGGGGGGTTATATATATATATATATATATATGACACCTCTTAGCAGTGTCCCGTTTCTACTCACTCATGTTTTATTCCCAACGTCCTCTTAGTATGTTCAGCGCCAACCTTCCCCTCTCCGTTTTCCCATTCACCAGCTCATAATTCAAACCTGTCACTAGATAAGATCGTTTTTCTTTTTTTAAAAAAAGCCAACCAATCGGCAATAAACTTTCTCCCCGTTCACACGTCTCGGGGATGTGAATAAACCCTGGCCTTACACCTACACCCAAGGATAAAGCCTTCTTGCAGTCCCCAAATTTGATTCATTTTCCTATCTCAGAATAACAGAGTTGGAATGGTCCTTGGAGGTCTTCCAGTGCAACCGCCTCGCTCATCGCGTGCCGCGGGGGTCGCGCGTGCATGCCCACACCCATAATTCTATGTGCCCTGCCCCCGCGCATGACCTCCCCACACTCCTAGCACGCGATGGCACGGTAGGCCCGTTTTTTGCTCTCCCCAGCCTCCAGAGCCTTTCTAGGAGTCTGGGGAGGGCGAAAACAGCCTTCCCCACCCCCCTGGAGGCCCTCTGGAGGCCAAAAACGGCCCGTTTGCCAACATCCGGTGGGACCGGAAGGCCCGTTTTTGGCTCTCCAGAGTCTTTCTAGGAGTCTGGGGAGGGCGAAAACGGCCTTCCCCACCCCCCGGAGGCTGAAAATGGCCCATTTGCCAACATCCGGTCCCACTGGAAGTTGGCAAATGGGCTGTTTCTGGCCTCTGAGGGGGTGGGGAAGGCCGTTTTCGCCCTCCCCAGACTCCTAGACAGGCTTTGGAGGCTGGGGAGAGAGAAAAACAGGCCTTGCCCACACACACACACCCCAAGATCCTCCGGAGGCAGGAAACAGTCTGTTTCCCTACTTCTGTTGGGCCCAGAAATCCCAATAATCTGCTGGCCAGCGTGCACATGCACACCGGAGCTGAGCTTGCGTGGCCACAGATGTGGCACGCATGCCATAGGTTCGCCATCACGGCCCTATACCATTTTAGACCAATCCTTAAAATCCTGTAGTGATGGAGCACACGCAACTTCTGGTGGCAAGTCGTTCCGCTGGTTAATTTTCTCCTTAGTTCTAAGTTGGATCTCTCCTTTATTCGTTTCCATCCGTTGCTTCTTGTCCTGCCTTGACCCCCCTCTTTTGGGGGGCAGCCTCTCATAATCTCATAACAAAATACAGCTAGTTCTCAATTTACAATAGCTCCTCCTATAAGTTTGCATTTTTACTTTTAATTTAAAATTTTGTTTTTTTTCTTTAAGAATAAAGATTGTTTTGTTAGAAAAAAAAATAAAGATGTTTTTTTAAAAAAACAGGTAGTCCTTGACTTGCAACCATTCATTTAGTGACCGTTCAAAGTTACAATGGCACTGAGAAAAGTGACTTATGTCCATTTTTCACACTGATAAACTTTGCAGCCTCCCCCTCGGTCACCTGATCAAAATTCAGACGTTTGGCAACTGACTCATATTTATGACGGTTGCAATGCCCTGGGGTTATGGGATCCCCTTTTTACGACCTTCTGACAAGCGAATTCAGTGGGGAAGCCAGATTCACTTAACAACCGTGTGGCTAATTTAACAACCGCAGTGATTCACTTAACAACTGTGGCCAGAAAAGTTGTAAAATGGGGCAAAACTCACTGAACAAACATCTCGCTTAGCAACATCAATTTTGGGATCAATTATGGTCGTACGTCGAGGACTACCTGTACTTTGGAAAGCCTAGACTTTGGGGAAATAATTCTTGTTCTCCTTTTGCACAGGGCAACAAAAATTTTTCCAATCCTCAAACACAGATGTTGCACACCAGGGGTGAAATGCTCCCAGTTCGGACCAGATCACCCGATCCAGTAGCGATGGCAGTGGGTGGTTCGGAGAACCGGTAGCAAAAATCCCTGCCCCCCCCCCCATGCCCAGCTGAGCCGCACGATCATCAGAGGCTTTTTTTTTTAACTTTTAAAGCATTTTTTTTACAACCTCTTCCAACAAAAAAATGCTTTTAAAAGTAAAAAAAAGCCTCTGATGATCGCGCGGCTCAGCTGGGATCGCCAGAGGCTTTTCAAAGCATTTTTTTCTGCAACCTCTTGGCTGAAGAGATGGTTTAAAAAATGCTTTGAAAAGTCTCTGGCGATCCCAGCTGAGTTGCCTGATCGGCAGAGAGGTATTTTTTAAAAACCGCTCCATCAGAAAACTCGATCTACATCTGGACGCTTCTCTCGTAACGCTGTCTATGCCTGCAGCTTTTTAATATGCCTCACAGCGTTTTCCACTTTCCTTTCCATCCATTTTCTCACAGACGCTAATATGGAGTGTGTTTGTTTCTTCCATTTTTTGGCACATTGGATCAATTCAGCAGCAGCCCCTCTCCTGGTGTCTTTAAGATTAGATTTATTAGATTTATATGCCGCCCTATCTCCATAGGACTCAGGGCGGCTCACAACAATTAAGATATACAATCTCAAGATACAAGGAATACTGGGATTCCTGGTTCTCTTTGTCCATTTGTCGCTGGGTGAAATGGGAAATAGTGAACAGGATGCACTCTTAGCCTGTGCTCAACTAGGAATTTGCACAAAACGACTTCAGGATCTCTTGAAGGCATTCAGGGGAGCTGGGCTGGCTCAGCGCATTTAACAAAGTTAGCCTATTTCCTATGATGATGATTAAGAATCCTAGGTTTGCCTATCCTCTCTTGGTGGCTACATGGCCCCTGCAGCGCTCAAAGTGCCTTTTGGGAGTGGATTGCCCTAGCTCCCTTCTTCCTGGGGCTGAGAGACAGATTGGCCAAAGGCAAGACTGGAATTCACGCCCCCCAGTTCCAATCCAGCACCTTTGAGTACAAGAGCAAGCTGTAGAAAATCTCATAAATTGAAGATAGGTTCTTCAAATTTTAAATCTCAGCTGTTCTAAACCACATCGTTCAGTTGTGGGTTTTCATGTCCTTCCTTCCTTCCTTCCTTCCTTCCCTTTCTTCCTTCTTCCTCCCTCTCCTTCCTCTTTTCTTTCCTGTCTTGCTGTCTTCCTTCCTTCTTTCCTGTCCCTCCCTTGCTGTCTTCCTCTTTTCTTTCCTGTCTTCCTTCCTCTGTCCCTCCTTTCCTGTCTTCCTTCCTTCTCTTCCCCTGTCCCTCCCTTCCTGTCTTCCTGTTTACTTCCTTCCTTCCTCTTCCATCCCTCCCTCCCTCCCTTCCTGTTTCATTTCCTTTACCTTCCTTCCTTCCCTTCTTCCTCCCTCCCTTCTTCCTCTTTTCTTTGCTGTCTTGCTGTCTTCCTTCCTTCCTTCTCTTCCCCTGTCCCACCCTTCCTGTCTTCCTGTCTTTGTGTTTTTCTTTCTTTTTTTCTTTTTTTCTTTCTTTCTTTCTTTCTTTCTTTCTTTCTTTCTTTCTTTCTTTCTTTCTTTCTTTCTTTCCTTCCTTCCTTCCCCTTCCCTTTTTAGTAGGAAAAATCACAGATGTTTACTGCAAAGGCAGGAAAGAGGGAAGGTCTTATCATTATTCCAAATGTTAGGAGGATTCAGAATGTCCCAGGTGATCGAGCGAAGACCAGGGGGCTACAGGAGATGCTGCGTTTGGGAAGACACAGCTTCTCTGAACCCATTTGAGCTCAGCTATGTTGTCATCAATTGCAGAGTGGAGAAATTTGCCAGCTCTCTGCTGGTCTGCCCTCCACCAAGCATTCATTCCCAGCTGGATCTGGGTTGCACCGATTCATAAGAAAATGTTGCTTTTGAAGACCATCATTCAAGAACATGCGTGATGTGTGAAAGCGGGCAATGGTGCTTAGCAGGGGTGAAATGCTACCGGTTCACTCCAGTTCGAGTGAAACATTAGTGATAAAAACTACCAGTTCAGCAAATCGGTAGTAAAAAATAAAATGCTTTAAAAAAGTAAAAAGAATGTTCCGATGATCGCGCGGCACAGCTGTGATCGTCGAAACCTTTCTTTTTACATTTTTTTTAAAGCATTTTTTTACTACCGGTTCGGGCGAATAGGTAGTAAAAAAATGCTTTTAAAAAGGTAAAAAAAAAAAAAGTTGGCCACGCCCACCCAAGTCACATGACCCCCTCACCAAGCCACGCCCACAGAACCAGTAGCAAAAAAAATTGTATTTGACCACTGGTGCTTAGTCAATATAAAGCAACTAAACTCAGTGTGGGGATATCCAACCTACGAGTCTTTCATCATGCCTTGCTGAGTCCAATGGTCCCCAGTAGCCTGGGGATTATGGGAGTTGCAATCCAACCTATCTGCTGGGCAGCAGCTTCCCGAGTCAAGCTGCAGAACCCATCCAAATGCTCAGCACTGAAGCCACAGAGGCTGCTGGATTTCATTGCCTTCTGAATCCTGGAACCGACTCATGCCGATCGCTTTTCTATAAAGTTTGTTCTTTCCCAAGAGGAAGGAGGCCAGCCAGCTTCTGGAACATCTTGAGAACCACCTAACCTTTCTGATGGCATTGGAAAGCCCAGGAGAACAGGTTGGGGGGTAGTGGGGGGGAGATGGCATCATGGTAGCAGTCTTTCAATATTTGATGAGTTATCACAAAGAAGAGAGGGGTCAACCTATTCTCCAAAGCGCCTGAAGGCAGACAAGAAGGATGGAAACTAATCAAGGAGAGAAGCAACCTGGAACAAAGGAGAAATTTCCTGACAATGAGAACAATTAACTGCTGGAACAGCTTGCCACCAGAAATTGTGGGTGCTCCATCACTGGAGGTTTTCAAGAAGAGATTGGATAGCAATTTGACTGGAATAGTATAGCGCATGGATGGCTAACCTTTTTGCCATCGTGTGCCAGGAGGGGGTGGTGGGGGATATTCGTGCGGGTGCCCACACCCATAATTCTATGTGCCCCACCCTGCGCATGCACACGCAATTCCCCTCCTTCCCCGCTCCTGGCATGCGATGGCCAGGTAGGCCCGTTTTTCTTTCTCACCTGGTTCCAGATCCTCTCTGTGCATCTGGGGAGGGCGAAAACAGCCTTCCCCACTCCCCCGGAGGCCCTCTGGAGGCCTGAAACGGCCCATTTCCCAACTCCCATTGGGACAGGAAAAAGGAGGCTGGGGAAAGCAAAAAACGTCCCTTCCTGTCCCACCGGAAGTTGGGAAATGGGCCATCTCAGGCCTCCAGAGGGGGTGGGGAAGGCTGTTTTTGCCCTCCCCAGATGCATAGAGAGGATCTGGAGCCAGGTGAGAAAGAAAAGCAGGCCTTCCCCACCTTCACAGCCCTCTGGAGGCAGGAAACTGCCCGTTTCTTTACTCCTGGTAGGCCCAGAAGGCCCGAAAATCAGCTGGCTGGTGGGTGCATGCAACAGAGCTGAGGTGGCGTGCCCACTGATATGGCTATGTGTGCCATCTGTGGCACGTGTGCCATAGATTCGCCATCATGAGTATAGGGTTTCCTCCCTGAATAAGATTTTGGACTAGAAGACCTCCAAGGTCCCTTCCAGCTCTCTTTTTCTATGACTTCTAAAATTTCAGAGGCAGCTTGCAGCAGCAATAAATGGGAAATCCGGGTCCCATTTATCAGCAGGAACTCAGTCCTCCTGTCTGCAAATTGTACAAAACTTTATAGCACTTGCCATCTGACCGCTTCGCCAATCGGAGGATGGCATTGTTAAGTCCCCAGCTATGTTTCCTGTCCTGAAATTATTCCACCCCCACCCCCCCAACTGTGATCCATGGTGTGAATTCTCACACATTTGAGCTGGGAAACTTTATAAACAGTGCACTCGGAAAGGCAGGTGTGATGCCATGAAAACAGTTCCCTCCAAAGCCAGAGAGAAAAATCATTCCCCAAGATTTTTGGGAACAGTGGCCATTTTTAAAAAAAAATATATAAAAACCATTTCCCCCATTTTTGAGTGGGGGGGGTTTGCACAATTTATAGGTGGAACACAAACTTGAGGCCCTGGGAGGGAAATTTTTGTTTTCCTTCTCTGCCTTGCAACCTTAATTTTCACAGGGAACGGTGTTTGGAGAGGGGCGTGAAAATGGTTTGGGAAAAGGACAGACCCCCCTCAAAAGTGTGCCCCTCTCACCTTGCTGGGGGATCATCCTCTACCTCTGCACCCCTAAAACAGTGCCCCATCCTGCGTACCCCACTCCTTGTGACGGAAAGTAAAAAAAACAAAAAGTATGCATGGAAGAAATTGCTGTTTTGATAACAATATAGTTACTCACATACATTTTATGCTCTGTGTTTCCCCTTGGTTCTCCACATTCCTTCCCCAACTTTTATAAATACCCCCACCCCCTTTTCACATCCATCTGAATTTCTGCTGCTTTTTCTTCCTTTTTTTTTTTCCTTCTCTCGTTCGTTTTGGTTTTGGTTTTGGTTACTCGGATGCTTTAGAAGTCCCTTTAATTATATTTTTTTTTACAGTTTTGGTTTGGTGTGGTAACTACAGCCTGTTTAAACCATCAAGGCAATCGACATTAAAAATATATAGATATATATACATTTAAAAGCTCCCTTTCTCCCTGCCGCCATCCCCCCCTTTAGAATAATCACCTGCCGATGATTATTAAGCCCTTTGGAATTTAGCGGTTAAAAAAGCGGTTTAGTCACTTTGATTTGAGTTAAAAAGCATGTTAAAAGTGTGATTAGATGGTTAAGTTAGAATTTAGAAATGATCTTTCTGTTCTTTAGGGTTTTTTTTTTCCTTTTTTTTTCTTTTTGCTCATTCTTTTCCCCACTGAGTTTAAAGTGTTAAAGGTGCAGCTCTCGTCCCTGTTTGGGTTAGATGTATCGACCAAGAAATTTTAATAAATAAAGAGATTTGTTAAGCCTCAAAGCTGGCGAGAAGAGGCAAAGAAGGAAGACGATCATGTCATGCTACTTATTCTATTTTATATATTTATGTAAAATTCTATTGTATCTTATCCTATAACTATTGTATTTTACCCTACCCTATTTGCTTAGGGGAGCAGACCAATATGTTGACTTCTCGGTGGGAAAAAAAGATCTAAGATGGATTCCTGCTTCACCCCAAGCCTTCCTGACCTGCTTAAATGTCCCTGTATCCCTGTTTCATCTTTTCCCGCCAGATGTTTTGAAGATTGGGCAGGTGGTTGAAGGAGAGGCAGTCACTCCAGGAATAAACCTCTTGCTGCAGGTAGCCGAAGTTACAAAAAGGAGTGGGGGTGGGTGGGAAGGTCCATCCAGTTTAAAAACAACCCCATCTTGTCAGCTCAGGAAGGAGGAGAGAGTGTGACATGAGAAGAAGGAACATCGTTGAGTCGTTCAAGGTTGACTCAGCTTTCCATCCTTCCCAGCTGGGTAAAATGAGGACCCAGATTGTTGGGGGGGCAAGTGGTTGACTCTGTAAACCGCTTAGAGAGGGATGTGAAGCACTGTGAAGTGGGATATAAGTCTAAGTGCTATTGCTACCTCCTTCCTTCCTTCCTTCCTTCCTTCCTTCTTTCCTTCCTTCCTTCCTTCCCCCTCCTTCCATACTTCCATCCATCCATCCATCCTTCCTGTTTCCTTCCTTCCTTCCATCCATCCTTCCTTTCATCCATCCATCCATCCATCCATCCTTCCTTCCTTTTCATTTCCTTCCTTCCTTCCTTCCTTCCTTCCTTCCTTCCTTTCCTTCCTTCCTTCCTTCCTTCCTTCCTTCCTTCCTTCCTTCCTGTTACAATGCAGTATTTCAGGCTAACTCTGCCCACTGCCATCAGTTTGATCCTGACCGGCTCAAGGTTGACTCAACCTTCCATCCTTCCTAAGTCAGTAAAATGAGGAGCATCTGCTCCCTTCCTCCCACCCCTCTGTGTCCCGCTCACCAGCACCCCCACGCCTGTGGTGCCGGTGCTACTAGTAGGCACGGCAAAAGACGCCTGCCCCCACCCACCCTGAAATCTGCTCCCTGCCCATCAGGTTTCTCCCCTTTGCACGGAAAATGCCGTCCTATTTAAGGGGTCAACCGAAATGATCCGTCCACGAAGACTCAAATCATCCAGGCCAAAGATTGTCGAAAAGGTTTGAATCCTGGCCACTGGACCGAACTTTCTTTGCTTTGGTCCGGTCAGTGGCCACGATCTGACCGTTAGAAACCAAACCCAAAATCCTGGCCAACAACTTTTCTCTTCCAGCTTTGCCTCTGCTTCACCGGCCGTGCTATCTTGCTTTCTCTCTGCGAGCACGAAGAAGAAAAAGCGAAAGGGGCATAAAAACGATAATAGAAGAGGGCTGCAACCTTTAAAACCTTTTTTTTTTTTTTTTAACTTGTGAGTTAACCGGAATTAATTATGGTTAGTTACCTTTGTCGAGTAGCCATTCATCTACTACTCGACCGAGCCGATACGGTATTCTTTGTCTAGCAATCGCCAGCCGCTCATTATCAGTGTTCCCTTCAAAAAGTTTAGAGAGAGATTGGTAGACGGTTAAGAGGAAGAGAGAGAAAAAAAATAAAAGGAAAAATAAAGAACAACACCAAAAAAAAAAAAAAAAGTTAAAAGAAATTTTAAAAAAATTAAGAAGAACAGAGAGAGAGAGAGAGAGAGATAAAAAAAGAGACATATACGCCATCTGGAAGGTCAAAGGTCAGAGGTTAGCAAAATTTAGAGAGGTCAGACTACACTCCAAACAGCACTTTAAGCGTTGGAATCAAAAATTAGCGGTTAAGTTTCCATTAATTCTTTTTTTTGGGGGGGAGTAGGTGGGGATGGGGAGAAAAGGGGGGGGGGAATTTGTCTGGGGTGGGTTTAGCGAGTTTAGCCACAAATGAATAAAACACTAGTTATACGGTTTAGTTTAAGGGTTAGGATGAGTAGGAGGGAAGTTAGAAGGCTTTATGGAGCTCCGGGGAAAGGAACAAATTCTCCCCGGGGCCATTTTTGTTTCTTGTTCTTGTTTTGTTTTTCTTGTTGTTGTTGTTGATTTTTTTAAGCAAAAAATTAAATTCACTTTATTAGCCGACTTTATGTTCTACGTCAGAAAAACGGTGGAAAAAGCAACACTGCGCGCTGACCGACTCTCTCTCTCCCAAAAGTTTTCCCTTGCCCAAACTCGTAGGATTTGTCGTCTTGTTTTTTTTTCTTTTTTGGTTTAATTTAATTTAAATTCTCTGCCCCGGCCCCCCCCACCCCCACCCCCGGTTGATTCCCTGCCTACCAACTCCACCCACCCCACCATTTTGCAACCCCACCCAAAAAAAAAGATAAAAATAAATAAAATAAATAAAAATAAGAGACCCTCTCAGATTTCTCCCCGCTTTGGCCTCTGAAAAGGGGCAAAGGAAGTGAGCAGTCTATAGCCATCAAAATAACGAGGGAGGGGGGTGCAAATGCGGGGGGGGGTGAACCAGGTGTCTTGGGGAGGTTGGCTGGCCAGCAGATCTGAATTTGGTACACTTTTAGGCGAACGCACCTAAAAGGTTGGGCTTCCTAGATGGGACGCGCTTTCGAAGCCGCCTGCCTGCCCTCTTCCAATTGTCTCCCCCGCTGTTAACGCTTTAAAAGAGGGTTCGAATCACACACCGTGGATTTGTCGTTTCCCACATCGGTGGCCTCGGAGAGGAGAGCCGCACAAACCAGCTTGGGATTGGATGGGCACCCGGGGAAGATTCAAAGCTCAGTCCAAACAATTCTGAAGGTTTCTTCCAGGGGTGGGTTCTACTTACCTTTACTACCGGTTCGCAACGGAATTGCTTCTGTGCACGCGCAGATCGCCGATGATGACATCCGGGGCGGTGGGCGGAGACTCCCGCCGGTTTTACTACCGGTTCTTGCGAACCGGTCTGAACCGGGGACAACCCACCACTGGTTTCTTCCCACCTTTTGTGTATGTGTGTGTGGGTGGGTGTGTGCAGAGGTGGCATTCAGCCGGTTAGGACCGGTTCGCCCGAACTGGTAGCGGAAATCGTGCATTTTTGAGGCCAGGTGTATGCGTGGAAGGCACGCGCGCCAGCAAAGCATGTGCACGGAAGGCCGGGCGCATGCGTGATGCGTGCGCTCCCATTTGCAAACCGTTAGGGAAAGTAAGTGAATACCACTCCTGGGGGTGAGGGGGAAAACCTTGTCCCCGGATTCTGTCCTCTGCTGGGTCAAAGGCTCAGTAGCTTCCAGAGGAGAAAAGGTGTTTTCAGCAGGAACGCCATGCTGCATGTTCAGCCGGGAATGCAATCCCTTCTCCCGTTTCACTCAGATCTCACCTCCCAAATTTCAGCCAACTGTACCGGCTTACCTGTCATGCGTCCCCCCCCACCCCCCCAAGGAGAAAATAATGCTGGGTGTGGAATGGTTCGGTGATCTAGAGATGGAGCTCTCGCCTCACCATCGGGAAGATGTGGTTTCAATCCTAAATTAGAGGCAGATATTTCTCTCTCTTGGGGCACCATGAGAATGTATCAGCCGAACAAAACTCCGCACCAGCGACAGGAAAGGTATCCGGCCAGTAAACACTCAGCTCCATTCAGTTGTCCAGACTCCACCCTGATGCAAAGGATTATGGGGTCATTAAAAGAAGATGATTAGAGAGAGAAGGTGTGGAAGATTGGAGCCGGGTACAGACGGCGCTTTCCAAAGGTTTTCCATGGGGGGCTTCGGAATACAGTACGGTGAGGAGCCACGTCTGCTTGTTCACGCTTTTGGTTTTGTTGACCATGCTGGGCCGGTAGAGCAGCTTTCCCTTTCGCCCTTCGCCTGGTCAAAGGCGGAGACGGAGTCAGCCAAAGCGCCATGAGAGCAGTCAAAATTTGGCGGAAAGATGCAAGGCAGGATGGACAGCTGGATCCTCAAAGTGGCCTGAAGGAAGCCAACGAGGTCAGGGAGAGCTTCAAAAATGGAGACACAGAGAGGAAAGAGGCTGTTCCCAAACGACATACTGGATGCTGTCGGTTGTATGAATCTGCAAGCACCAAGAAAGACAGTGGAACAGCTTGCCACTAGAGGTTGCGGGTGCCTCCATCCCTGGATGTTTTTAAGAAGAGTCTGGTCAGTCTCTGATCTGAAATGGTGTAGGTTTTCCTGCTTGAGCAGAGGGCTGGACTAGAAGACCTCCAAGGTCCCTTCCAGCTATTCTATTCTATTCTATTCTATTCTATTCTATTCTATTCTATTCTATTCTATTCTATTCTATTCTACAGGCGAGCAACTGCTGGCTTCCCAACTGAATGAAATATCTGTTGTGCAAGGAAACCAAGGCACCACGTTTCCCAGGTTCTGGAGGCAGAGCAAGATAAGGGTAAGCTTAGATTAGGGCCCCGGCGGAAGCCACTTTTGAAAGCAGCAGCAAATCTTGCTTCAGGATGTCAAAAATCTTCGGGGGTGGGTGGGTCAAGAACAGCTTGAGGGATGGACGAGGAAGCTGACAGGAGCAGCCAAAAAGACCAGTTGGAAGGTTTGATGTCCCCCGCAAAGATGTATATAGATCTTCCATGAGCACTGGACACAGACGTGTCTTCGGGAATTCTAGGGAAGTTTGTGTGTGCTGTAGAGCAGGAACTAAACTGGGAAACCAGAGACAGAAGACTTCTTCCTTCCTTCTTTCCTTCCTTCCTAACTATCCTCCCTCCCTCTTTGCTTGCCCTTCATTCCTTCTTTCCTTCCTCCCTCCCTCCTTCTTTTCTTGCCCTTCCTCCCTCCCTCTCCTTGTCCTTCCTTCCTTCCTTCCTTCCCTTCCTTCCTTCCTAGCTATCCTCCCTCCCTCTTTTCTTGCCCTTCCTCCCTCCCTCCTTCCCTCTTTTCTTGCCCTTCATTCCTTCTTTCCTTCCTCCCTCCCTCCCTTTTCTTGCCCTCCCTCCCCTTTTCTTGTCCTTCTTCCTTCCCTTCTTCCCTCTTTTCTTGTCCTTCTTCCTTCCCTCCTTCCCTCCTTTCTTGTCCTTCCTTCCTTCCTTCCTGTCCACCCTCCCTCCCTCTTTTCTTGCCCTTCATTCCTTCTTTCCTTCCTCCCTCCCTCCTTCTTTTCTTGCCCTTCCTCCCTCCCTCTCCTTGTCCTTCCTTCCTTCCTTCCTTCCCTTCCTTCCTTCCTTCCTAGCTATCCTCCCTCCCTCTTTTCTTGCCCTTCATTCCTTCTTTCCTTCCTCCCTCCCTCCTTCTTTTCTTGCCCTTCCTCCCTCCCTCTCCTTGTCCTTCCTTCCTTCCTTCCTTCCCTTCCTTCCTTCCTTCCTAGCTATCCTCCCTCCCTCTTTTCTTGCCCTTCCTCCCTCCCTCCTTCCCTCTTTTCTTGTCCTTCCTTCCTTCCTTCCTTCCTTCCTGTCCACCCTCCCTCCCTCTTTTCTTGCCCTTCATTCCCTCTTTCCTTCCTCCCTCCCTCCCTCCCTTTTCTTGCCCTTCCTCCCTCCCTCCTTCCCTCTTTTCTTGTCCTTCCTTCCTTCCTTCCTTCCTGCCTGCCTGCCTGCCTGCCTTGGCTAATCTGTAACCCCTTTCTGTTTTGGGAAAGAATATTTCTCCTTCAGAAAAATGATTTGGGTGAGTGGGGGGAGGAAGTAGGGTAGAAAAGCAGCGTTCCTTCAGCTTACGTTCCTTCCATGGGATGGGAGTGTGTGGGTGTTTGTGTGTTTCATGATTTAATTCAGATTTTATCAACCCTGGGGCCCTGTGGATAAATTGACACGATCAGAAAAGAACAGCATTCATCTGTCTCAACTAAAAATCAAGAAGATTCAGGAGCAATTCTCTGTCGGGTTTCCCTATCGCTCCCTTCCCTTCCCTTCCCTTCCCTTTCTTTCCTTCCCTCCCTCTCTCTTCCTTTCCTTTCCTTCCCTTCCTCATCCCTTCCCTTCCCCCTCTCTTCCTTTCCTTTCCTTCCCTTCCCTTCCTCATCCCTTCCCTCCCTCCTTCCCTCTCTTCCTTTCCTTTCCTTCCCTTCCTCATCCCTTCCCTCCCTCCTTCCCTCTCTTCCTTTCCTTCCCTTCCTCGTCCCTTCCCTTCCCTCTCTCCCTCCCTCTCTTCCTTTTCTTCCCTTCCCTTTCCTTCCCTTCCTCGTCCCTTCCCTCCCCTCCCCTCCCCCTCTTCCTTTCCTTCCCTCTCCCTTCCCTTCCCTTCCCTTTCCTAAGGTCAGAGAGCATTAAGGACCCCACAGCCCTTCCTCCTCCTCTCTCCCTCCTCCCTCCCTTCTAACACTGATGATGTTCCCTAGTTGGGTCACGAAACGTCTGCAAGAAAACCACCAAGCTCAGAGAGCCCCGAGGACCCCGCAGTTCAACCCCGAGCCACTAATATTCTCTTCTATCGGTACCCAACCCCACGTTAGCCTAAGAATGGGGAGGGGGGGCAGGGACACACATACCACTTTTGCTCCCTCGCATTGCACCCCACCACCCCTATGGAAACTCTTTCCTAGTTCAAGCCACATCTCCGAGGCTTGGCCTGTTTGGGGAAATGTAGCAGTGTCTGTTTTTGTGTGTTTGTGTGTGTATGTGTGTTTTAACAAATGCCATTTTCTGCCTGCAATTGACTGATTCCCCTTTCCCAGGGATGAATCTCCATTTCAGTTTTTCAAGAGGTGGTGGTGGTGGGGGATTTCTCCGCAGCCGAGACCAGCTAGGGCTGCAAGATAAAACTCAAAAGACCCTTTCCTTGGGGGGAGGGGGGAGGGAAGGGAAGGGAAAGGAAGCGGGGTGAGGGGTGCTCCCCTTTCCAACTCCATCCTTGCTTCTCATTCCGCTGCCCGCCGTTCAGTTCCCTCTAATTAGAGAGAAGAAGAAGTCGGGGACTTTGCATGCTCTCATTAGATTCTGTATTAACTAGCCGATTAACATCTTTTAATTAAAAATACGCCGTCCTCGGAAAGTGACCGGAGTCTGTAATTAGGATGCGGCTCTACACTCAATTTCACAGCTGGAATCTTTATCTGGCAAGATTCGGGAGGGGCGCATTCGTTGCCGGTCGGCCCTCGACTTGAAACAGCCACCCCAAATAAAATGTCGAGGTTTTTTTGTTTTTTTGTTTTGTCATTATTTCACAACACTGTCAAATAATTTACTAAAGACTGTATTACTATCATTCTTCTCTTCCTTCCTAGTATCCATCTCTTCCCACTTAGGGCTATAATCATGTTGCTTGTATCTTTCAATTTATATTGTTTTTATTTGTTTCCTAGTAGGATTTGATAGCTTACCTTGACTATCACTAAGTGTTTTTATTCTTGATAAATATATTTTATTCTCCTTATGTACACTGAGAGCCTATGCACCAAAGACAAATTCCTTGTGTGTCCAATCACGCTTGGCCAATAAAGAATTCTATTCTATTCTATTCTATTCTATTCTATTCTATTCTATTCTATTCTATTCTATTCTGCATTCTGTTCTGTTCTGTTCTATTCCTATTCCTGTCCTGTTCTATTCTGCATTCTGTTGTTCCATTCTATTCTGCGTTCTATTTTATTCTATTCTATTCTGCATTCTGTTCTGTTCTATTCCTATTCCTGTCCTGTCCTGTTCTATTCTGCATTCTGTTCTGTTCTGTTCTATTCTATTCTATTCTGCATTCTGTTCTGTTCTATTCCTATTCCTATTCCTTTTCCTATTTCTATTCTTGTCCTGTCCTGTCCTGCCCTATTCTGTTCTATTCTATTCTATTCTATTCTACATTCTGTTCTATTCTATTCTATTCTATTCTATTCTATTCTATTCTATTCTATTCTGTTCTATTCTATTCTATTCTAAAATGAGCTTAAACAAATCAACAAAAGAAGACATTCGTCTAAATGTGGAAGGGCTGTGGCGCAACTGTCAATGCTTCAGTGGGTGAGCCTCAGCAGGGCCTTCCAGGGGGACAGCTGTCAATCAACATAGCAATTTAGAAAAAAGGAGGATTTGCAGGATTGGAGGGGAGAGAAGAGCAAGGAAGGTGATTAGGGGACTGGAGACTAAAACACAGGAAGAACAGTTGCAGGATTTGGGTATGGCAAGTCTAGGGGAAAGAAGGACTGGCAGGGGGGAGGGGAGAGATGATAGCAGTCTTCCAGTATTTGAGGGGCTGCCAAAAAGAAGAGGGAGCCAATTTACAGTAGTGGCCAACATTGTGGAAACCTTTTGGGAAAAGTGTATTTTCTAAAACTAGCTAATAACATCATCTTTTTTTTTTTTGGAGCAGTACCATAAAATTATATTATCAATGGAAAGATAATTGAACCAAGAATGTAATGCAATAACTTTTATGAAGATTTGCTATTAGAATAGCAGTTGCAGTAGAAAGAAGAAAAGGGAAACACATAGAAAAAACGAGATATACAAAAATGATCCCCATGTCAGTGAATCCTTCGTTGGGTAACCTTTAGCATGAATGACGGCCTCACAATGTCTTCCCATGGAGGGAACCAAGCCTTTTAGTCCTGCAGCTGTTCTCATGTGAAACCAAGATTGAATTAAGGCTTCTATTAACTGGGTTTTATTGCTGGGTCGCTTCTGACTAACTGGTTTCTTTCTTTTCCCAGAGGGCCTCCGGGAGGGAGGGGAGGTTGTTTTCGCCCTCCCCAAGCTCCTAGAAAGACTCTGGAGCTTGGAGAGAGAGAAAAACGGGCCATTGTGTGCCAGGAGAGGGGGGGGAGGGGGAGTGAGGGGGGGTGTCACGAGAGCAGGCGTGGGGGCGGGGCACATATGCAGCCTCCCCCTCCCCCGCTCATGGCACACAATGGCAAAAAGGTTTGCCATCACTGCCTTAGGCCCATGATGGTGAACCTATGGTACATATGCCAGAAGTGGTGCGCAGAGCCTTCACTGTGGGCACGTGCACCATTGCCAGCTGTTCTGGTTTCCGGTGCACACATGGCCAGCTGGTTTTCGCAGGCGCCGGAGCACAAAAACGGCACAAAAACTGCGCGAAAAACAGCAAAAATTGGCAAAAAAAACCCAGGCTGTTTTTCAGGCCGTTTTCCGCCTAAAAAAATGCCCCCAAAACAGCCCCAAAACGGCCCAAAAATGGCCTGAAAAGGCCCCCAAAACAGGCATGCACGCACCGGCCAGCTGGTCCTCAAGTTTCCGGTGCTCCGGCACATGGACATGCACACATATGTACGCGTGTTCCGGTTTGGGCGGTGCCAAAATGGTTCGCCATCACTGCCCTAGGCTCAAGGAGAAATGAAGTGAGAAAATGCAGCAATGGGGAGCCATTAACAGACAGGGAAATATTGAGAGCTGAGTGTAAAACCAAGAGGAGATTTGGCCGTTGTCTAACAAGGGAGCCCTCTTACCTTCTCCTGCCATTAAAGATAAACATGCTTTGAGTTGACACTTGCAAGCGAGGTCCCCAAAACTCTCTTAAGTTCTGAGCAGGGGCATTTCTGAGTGGTGAGGGAAAATGCACTCTGCATGTCCTCAAGAGGCTCATCTCCCAGAACTCTGCGAGGCTACATTTTAACCTACGAACTCTTTCACTTTTAAAAGCTCTTTAGTTGGGGGGTGGGTGGGTTGAGAGGTATTGGAAAAATGTAGACACGTCCAGTGGAGGTATTCAGCCGGTTCGTGTCAAGTTTCCGAAAGATGCCCTAATTAATTCATGAGCCATGATCCAAACTTCAAAGGAAATATAGTCATTTATTAGGAGCAACATTCTGGCAATACTGGGATGCAGTTAGGACTGATCCCACGTAGATTTACGTTCCCCTATGACGCTGTCTCTCCCCTCCCCCCTGGCCATGTCATAAATCACATTCTCCAATTACCCACTTTGGCTGGCTGTGAAACCTAACACCCTCCTTCTGATTGCAGTCAGGAAGAATGTATGGAATTCACTTCAGTTCTCCCTCCCTCCCGCTCATGGCAACTTGAAAGCTTTGCAAGTTGACAGTTCAGACCGGTTTGGGTGAATTTTGGTGCATGGCGAACGGGTGGTAAAATTATATGAAACCCACCTCTGGACACATCACCTCCCAGTTGGAAGATGGAGTGGCTGCATTCACACAACCTGCATTGCCAGAATGCACAAAGTGTGGCATCTTTCAAACTCAGGTTATGCTCCCAGAAATCGTGGTTTAAGCAGGAACCTGTGCTGGTAGGAACAGAAACACAAGGGAACCTTTCCCTGCCTCTGAACAAAAAGTGGGGGGGCACAGACACCTGTAGATTTGGGGGCAGGGTACTGTATTCCTTTGTGTTACTATTGAGGCTCTTCCCAAAACCATTAGGGTGGGATTTTGTAAATCAGTAGAATTGGAACAAGGGGCCTATTAACTTTTCAAATGAAAGAGTCTCTGGTGGGGATTGGAGGCCAGTTGTATTTATTTTAATTGGTTAATTAGCCAATCAATCACTGAAGGGCGCAGCAATTAATCAATCACGTGTCTCTGTTGTTGGCACTGCCCACCGAGGGAAGGAGGGAGGGAGGGAGGCAAGCGGACAGGAACGGAAAAAAGGAAGGAGAGGGAGAAATAAAGAAGGGAGGGAGGGGGGAAGGAAGGCAGGAAGAAACAGACAGGAAGGAAGGAAGAAGAAAGGAAGGAAGGAGAAGGAGAAATAAAAAAGGAAGGGAGGGAGGAAGGCAGGCGGGAAGAGACAGGAAGGAAGGAAGGAAGGAGGAAGGAAGAAGGAAGGAAAGGACAAAGGAAAGGAAGGAGAATGAGAAATAAAGAAGGGAGGGAGGAAGGAAGGAAGGAAGGAAAAGAAGAAGGAAAGGAAAGAGAAGGAGAAATAAAGAAGGGAGGGAGTAAGGGAGGGAAGGAAGGAAGGAAGAAATAGACAGGAAGGAAGGAAGGAAGAAGGAAGGAAAGGAAGAAGGAAAAGAAGGAGAAGGAGAAATAAAGGGAGGGAGGGAGGAAGGAAAAGAAAGATAGGGAAAGTCAACAGAGAATTGCTCCTGAATTTTCTTGATGTTTAGCTGAGACAGATTAATGCCATTCTCTTGTGATCATGTCAGTTTATCTACAGTGCCCCAGGCTGATAAAATCTGAATTAAATCGTGATACACCCACACACCCCCAATGGAAGGAACATAAACTGAAAAAACGCTGCTTTCCTACCCTACTTCCCCCCGCACCCGCCCTCCCCAAAATCATTGAATTATTTTCTGAAGGAGAAATATTCTTTCCCAAAACAGAAAGGGGTTACAGATCAGCCCAGCAGCGAGTCCCGATCAGTGTGTCCAAAGTAATTAATAATCACAGATTCTTATTATTTTTATTTTTCAGAACGCGAGGCCTATAATCCCCTTTAGGATTGGGATTCTGAATTCCCCCCCACCCCCACAATTGTCTCCCTCCGTCTATTTATCCTCGGCGTCCCCTCTGGGCCCTGCAGTATTTCTCACTAAACATTTCTCATTCTCCGGCATTCCTCCCCACTTCCATTTTGGTCTCTTTAGGGCATCTTAAAAGATGTCGCTGCCAAGATTTTGCACTCCAGACGGCAGGCCGAAACAGATTTACGCTTGTTTTTAAAGGCAGATAAATAAACGGCTTTTCTTTTTTCTTACAAAACGAACAAAGCCGGCTGTAATAATACAGAGAAGTCGTTCTTCCCGGCTTAATGTTAACGGCAACGGAAAATTTAGGAGATAGAGAGATAGATAGATAGAGAGAGAGAGAGAGAGAGAGAGAGAGGGAGGGAGGGAGGGGGGGAGAAAAGGTGTCAGAAAGCTCCCGAGAATAATATCACTTCTGTGTTAATTAACTGATTTCAAAGAAGAGCATCGCCATCATCGGGCTGCGCACCAGAAAGTCTTTGTGTCCGGCACTTTGTATTTTTCAAAATAAAAGGAAGAGAAAATTCTCGACGGCTCTTTGCGTCTTCCAAAGAAAGGCGAGGAGGACTCCGTGCCATTCAGGCCGTCAATAATCTGGAGAGAGTTCTCACAAACCCGCTCCCCAAAAGCCAGTTTCAGAGGCCTTCCTTTCTGCCGATTTTGATGGGGCGTCTCCACGGTGCCGAGCAAGCTGGTCTCCGGACTCCGTCCTTAAGCTAACGAGAAGGTTCCACCCCCCGCTTTGGTGGTGAGACCAAGCATTCTCTTGTCAGGGATGCTTCACGTTTGCCTGGAAGCAGGGGGTTGGACTTGATGGCCTCGCGGAACCCTTCCACGTCGATGATTCCATTCTAGCATCGTTCACGGGGGTGGCCGAGACCACGGATTTTTAAATCCAGCAGGGTTTTAAGCTCCGCATAAAAAGGCGCTTGAGCGACCGGCCGATCTGTCCTGGAAAGTTTTATCCATCTCACCTGTATTTAGAAACATCCACCTGGCTGTAGCTGGACCAAAAAAAAGGGGGGTTGGAAGAGCTGGCTAGAATCTCTCCTGGCCAGATACCTCAATGCCCTTCTGTTGGGTGATATGATGCCAACCTTCAAGGTGTGCTTCTGAACACCAGGCCTGGATGTCTGCGGCACCGACTTTTGGCAAAAAAAGGCAAAAGGCTGGCAAAGTAAACGGCAGGAACAGCAGCTGAGCAACCTGCTTTCCAGCTAGGTAAAAAGAGCGTTTTTTCCATGGATGTGGGGGGTGGGGGAAAATAATGCTCAAGTTCAAAATAATGAATAATGTGCCTTCGGACGTTGTGGGCACTTCGTCGCTGGATGTTTTTAAGAAAAAGACTACACAGCCACCGGTTTGAAATGGTGCAGTAACTTCTGCTTGAGAAGGAGGGGTAGACTAGAAGGCCTCCAGGGTCCCCTCCAGCTCTATTTGATTGATTGATGGATTCTGCACCAAGACTTTGAGAAGAAGCGTGGTTGCGGGCTCCTGACACAACTGCGGCTTAGCCAGCCGCAGTACAGAGGGCTTCCTTTCAAGGCAGGAAGATTACCCACATGAATAAACTTTCCATGATGTGCCTTGACCCGAAGCTGGAGGGATTCACATTACGACGGGCACATCTCTGCAACTCCCAGAGAAGCTGCCCTGGAGGCAGAAAGAGTTACAGCTCCTGCATGGTTCAGCACCTTGGACAGCTCTGGGATGACAGAGAGCGGATCTATGTAGCCAAGTAGGATTTCCAGAGTGCCAGGGTAGAAATGGCAAATTCTGGTTATTTATTTAAAACATTTGTATCGGGGGGTGGGGGGTGTCTCCAACTTTAAGACCTGGAGTCAAAGAAGCTGCCTCCGGAAGTTGTGGGAGCTTCATCACTGGAAGTTTTCAAGAAGAGTCCGGACTGTCATCTGTCAGAAATGGTGTAGGGTCTCCGGCTTGGGCGGGGGGGGGGGGGTTGGACTAGATGACCTACAAGATCCTTTCCAACTCTGTTAATCTGTTAATCTTAAATCTGCACAACTATGAGAGAAATTGCTCCGGGCGCAGAAAGAATCAAGGCTCCTGCATGGTTCAGCACCTTGGACAGCTCTGGGAATGACCGAGCGAGAATCTGCCTAGCCAAGTAGCGCCAGGGTGAAGATGGCAAATTCTGGTTATTTATTTAAAACATTTGTATTGTGGGTCTCCAACCTTGGCAACTTTAAGACCTGTGGGCTTCCAGAATTCTGGGAGTCGAAGTCCACAACTCTTAAATCTGCACAACTGTAAGAGAAGCCGTGCCGGAGTCAGAAAGAGGCTTGCAAGGCTCCCTGTGTGGACAGCTCTGGGATGTGATGGACAGAGGATCTGTCCAGCTGGCTACGGGGATTCTCAATCAACCAAGTTGCGGTTGTTCCAAAGGAGCTTTCTTTCAAAAGGCAACCGGACTTTCGTGTTTGGCTTGAAGATGTTTCGCTTCTCCTCCAAGAAGCTTCCTCCAAGTGGCCTCAAGGGCTCTCAGAAAGAATACTAACGCCCAGAGGACTGCAAGGAATATAAATCCTTCCATCTTCCACCTTTCGGTTGGAATGGAAGAAGCTTCTTGGATGAGAAGCGAAACGTCTTCAAAAAAAACAACAACAACGCACCTTTGGGATGTCCACCTGAGCAGGAGCACCAGGGTGGAGAGGTCAAATCCCGGTTATTTATTTGAAATCTTTATACAGCCCCCCATCTTGAAACCACTGCAGCTGGATTCGACAAGGCTGCATCAAACTGACTCACAGCGAGGCGAGCGGGATGGCAGAGGCGCTTGGAAGGTGACACGTGTGTGTGTGTGTGTGTGTGTGTCTGTGTGTGTGTGTGTGTTTGTGCGTGTGTCTGAGAAAAGCTGGCAAATCCCAGCTGCCGAGAAGCCCTCCCTGCCTTGCTTGCCTGCAAGCAATAACCTCAGTTTAGATTTGCTCCCTCCGCTTTGAAGTTTCCGGAGGGGCGGGGAGCAGAGGGAGAAGCCAGGGCAACGGTGTGTGATTCAACCCTGCCGAAATGGATTCGGAAAAGAAGGGATTTCCAGTCAGGATGTCTTGCCAGGGCCGAAGAAGGCAACCTTCCAATTTCATGCCGGCACCTTCCAGCTTCTCGAGTCACCTGGCTTGATTCAGCGGAGGTTGGAACCGGCCCACTGCCCGAAGAGGATTCCCCCAAGGCACGCTTAATTGAACAGAAGGATGGGAAGATGGACACGGCGAAACGGTTTGTCCAAGATCTACGGAGGATTAATGTTCAGCATCGAGGAGGAGGAGGAACTGCCTGCTCTAAAGAAGCCAGAGGTCGCTAATCTTATGGAAGATCTTTCTCCTCCCCGGCATTCTTGACTGAACAAAATTCTCCCTGTCCATATTTCCCTGGGGGAACATCTCTCTTCTTGCAGACCCCTTCCTTGCCCTCGCCTTATCTCCTTCCAGCTCTGTGCATCTCCAATGCGGGCCGTGAGCTTTCATGACGGCCAGCCTTTTCAAGGAATAAGCTAGACGAGAACCGCGATACGCAGGGAGTCACACTGCTGCTGCTGCTGCTGAAAAGAGATGCAAAAAATTCTTGAAAATGTCATGACGGAAAGGATGTCAAGGACTCCCATCATCGACGGGGGAAGAGGGGGAAGGCTTAGAGAAAAAGGGGGATGGAAAAAAGAGAATATGGGCCTTTTCATTTCAGCTACAGAAGATGGCCTTTCTTAGCGAATGGAGGAATCTGTAGGGCACTTTTTCCTGACCTTGTGAACTTTAAGATGGGAGACTTCAACGCCCAGGGAGATTTCTGGGCGTTGAAGTCCATCCGAATGGGGAATTCCAGGAGTTGAAGTCCACCTGAATGGGGAATTCTGGGAGTTGAAGTCCACCTGAATGGGGAATTCTGGGAGTTGAAGTCCACCCGAATGAGGAATTCTGGGAGTTGAAGTCCACCCAAATGGGGAATTCTGGGAGTTGAAATCCACCCAAATGGAGAATTCTGGGAGTTGAAGTCCACCTGAATGGGGAATGCTCGGAGTTGAAGTCCACATGAATGGGGAATTCTGGGAGTTGGTTCACAAGGTTGAGAAAGAATGCTGCAGAGGGCCTGTGAGATGGACTTGAAGCAAAAACCCATTACATAAAACAGCCAGTTGTTAAGTTAGCAACATGGTTAAGTGAATCTGGCTTCCCCATCGACTTTACTTGCCAGAAGGGGAATCACATGACGTCGGGATGATGCCCCCGTCATAAATACGAGTCAGTTGCCAAGCATCCAAATTTTGATCATGTGGCCACGGGGACGCTGCGACGGTCGCAAGTGTGAAAAACGGTCATAAGTCACTCTTTTTCAATGCCATTGTAAGCTTGAACGGTCACTAAATTAAGAGACTGTTAAGTTGTTGAGCTGAAGACTCCCTGCACGGAGTTAAGGTTTTGCACCACATGGGGCAAATGTGCAATTAGCTGATTTGGGCCTCAGAAGGGGGGCTTCTTGGGTGGGGCGGATAGAAGTTGACAGACATTGCGAGGGGTACAAGAAGCAGCAGCAGCAGCAGCAGATGGGAACTAAAAGCCGGGAAGATTTCCTGACCGGAAGAGAAATCGAAACAGTCTTAAAACAGAATGACTTCTCCTCAAAGTGGCTTTCCACAAACCCAGGGTGGTTTGGCGGGTTGGACTAGATGACCTCTAAGACCCCATCCAACTAATCCGTTCTGTGACTTCAAGCGAGAAGCCCGACTGAGATGAGTAACTTTGGGGCAGAGGGGGTGGGGGAAATGCCATCCTTTTTAGCCACGTGCGTGTCCATCTCGGTGGGCTACGCCGAGGTTCTCCGAAAGGAAAGCAGAGCCCACTATTCTTCTACCATCATCCCTATTCAGGCCCGAGACCGAATCCTGAATGATGCTATTTGTTGAACTGATGGGAAGGGGGAGGGGGGGATTTAAAAAAACAATTCCTGACCCCTGCAGATGTGGGAGGGGTTTCTAGATTGAAACTTGGGGGGGGTGGGGCAGAGAAAGGCTTTGTGTGCGATTTCCAGCACCTCCAGAGAAGTGGGACCATTTAAAGAAAGACTTTTCTTGCCGGAGATGCTTCAAAAGGGGTAAGATCAGGGGTGGGATTCAACCGGTTCGGATCAGTTTGGGCTGATCAGGGCCTGCGCGGAGGCTCTGGGAGGGCAAAAAACGGGCCTCCCGGAAGTTCCGGAAATCTGGAAACGGGACCGTTTCCGCCCTCCGGAACCTGGGGGAGACCGTTTTTGCCCTGCTGGAGGCTTCAGAAAAAGCCTCTGGAGCCTGGCCTCTGGAGCCTGGGGAGGGCAAAAACGTCCTCCCGCCATGGTGCAGGAGGCCGAGTAGTCCACATCCCCATGGCCACACCCACCCAGCAACCCAGGGCAGAGAACCGGTTGCTAAATGTTTTCCATCCCACCCCTGGGTAAGATTGGCTCAAGACCCCATCCCTCTGCCCCAATGAAAGACAGCTTCCTAAACCCCACTTAGGGCTCTTCTTCCGATTCATCCTTCCTCCTTCCGATTGCCCCCCATCCTTCCTTGGCTCCCAACCCGCGAGTGAGAATCGGAGCTTCGGGAAAAGCACAGGAGATGCTACCAAGAATGCCAGGGCAGCTGCCCGCTGTGCCCTACTGCCTTCTTCCCCCCTCCTCCCCCGCTTCTGGCAGAAAGGAAGAGAGGGCCGGGTGGTTCCAACCTCCGCTGTTTGGGGGGTGGGGGAAGAGAGAAGGGGGTGACGGCAGCCACTGCTTTGTGGTCCCCTACCTGCCGGGTATCGTTCGTTGATGGGCCAGTTGTCCACCTGCAGCGTTGCGTTGCCGCCGCTCCGGGTGAAACGGACCACGTGGTACTTGCCATCGTTCACCATGGCATTGCTCTCCTCGATTGTGATGTCGTCCGTGCCCACGTTGAAAATGACGCCCACAGTCCCCTGGTCCTGCAGAGAGCGGGGGAAAGGGGAGGAGGAGGAGGAGGAGGAGGAAGAAGAGGCAGAGAGAGGAAGGCAGAAAGGAAATTGGGTCAGGGGGTCTCGAAAAGCAGGGAAATCTCCAGCTGGACTGCAGAAATTCTGGTGTTTCTCGCAAAAATTCCCCACAAAATAAAAGAATCCTGTAATATTACGATCAGCTTTGTGAGGGTCTCCAGCAGTCATCACCTGAATACCAATTTTTTCAATTTTAGAAGCCGTTCCCTCTCCAAGAGCTCAAGGATGTATGAATAGAATAGAATGGAATGGAATGGAACGGAACGGAACGGAACGGAACAGAACAGAGCAGAATAAATATAGCGTAGAGTAGAGTAGGACTAGAGTAAAGTAGACTAGAGTAGAGTAGAAGAGTAAAATATAGAATAAATATAGAGTAAAGTAGGAGTAGAGTAGAAGAAAAGAGTAAAATTTAGAATAAATATAGAGTAAAGTAAAGTAGAGTAGAATAGAATAAATATAGAGTAGAGTAAAGTAGACTAGAGTATAGTAGAGTAGAGTAGAGTAGAATAAATATAGAGTAGTGTAGGAGTAAAGTAGAGGATAGTAGAAGAGAAGAGTAAAATATAGAATAAATATAGAGTAGAGTAAAGTAGAAAAGAAGAGTAAAATATAGAATAAATATAGAGTAGAGTAAAGTAGAAGAGAAGAGTAAAATATAGAATATAGAGTAGAGTAGAGTAGCATAGTATAGTGTAATGTAGTGTAGCATAGCATGGCATGGCACGGCACGGCACGGCACGGCACGGAACGGAACGGAACGGAACAGAACAGAACAGAACAGAACAGAATAAATATAGAGTAGAGTAGAATAGGAGTGGAGTAAAGTAGACTAGAGTAGAGTAGAAAAGTAAAATATAGAATAAATATAGAGTAAAGCAGGAGTAGAGTAGAAGAGAAGAGTAAAGTATAGAATATAGAGTAGCGTGGCATAGCATAGCATAGCATAGAAGTGAGACAATGCTGTGGGAATTAGTTGTTGAGCAGAGTGATGGCACGGAGGGGAAAACTATCTTTAGGTCTGGTTGTTTTATAGTTGTAGAGCCTTTATTGTCATTGCACATCATATATACAATGAAATTGGTTTTGGCCTGCAATGCAATTTTTTAGTTAAAAAATGCTTTAAAAAAAAGTTGGCCATGCCCACCCAGTCACATGACCCCACCACCACCAAGCCACGCCCACAGAAGTGGTAGAGATTTTTTTTTTTAAATTTCACCACTGATATATATGTATGTGTGTGTCTTATAGCAGTGTATCCATTGCCTACTCCACAACAACAACCCTGTAAAGGGACACTGGACTGAGAAAGAGACAAGAATTGGTCCAAAGTCATTTTGTGAATTTCCACACAACAAATAGGGTTGAATCCAGATTTCTCCAACTCTCTGCCCAGCTTTTTAAAAATTTTACAGGTAGTCCTCGACTTACGGCCACAATTAAGCCCAAAATTCCCCTTGCTAACCAAGGCAAGTTGCTAAGCCAGGAGTTCTGCCCCATTTTGCAACCTTTTTGCCACAGTTGTGAAGCGAATTACTACAGTTGTTAAACGAATCATGTGGTCATTAAGCGAATCCGGCTCCCCCCTCACCTCCATTGATTTTGTTTGTTGGAAGCCGGCTGGGGGAGGTTGCAAATCGTGATCACGTGACCTGACTAGGTGGCTCAGTGGCTAAGACACTGAGCTTGTTGATTAGAAAAGTCGGCAGTTCAAATCCCTAGAACAGGCCTCCTGCTTGAGCTGGGGGTTGGACTAGATGACCTCCAAGGTCCCTTCCGACTCTGTTACTGTTAACACCCCGGGGCACTGCAACAGTCGTAAGTACGTGCCAGTTGCCAAGTGTCTGAATTTTGATCATGTGACCATGGGGATGGTGAAACGGTCGTAAGTGTGAAAACCGGTCACAAGACAATTTTTCCCAGCGCTGAACAATATATATATTTTTTTCCCCTAACAAAACAATCTTTATTCTTAAAGGGAAAAAAAACCCCACAAAATTGTAAATGAATATTAAAAACTGAAAATGGGAGGAAAATAAAAAAAAATTAACCTTTTTAATAGGTTGTGCTGTTAAACCAGTCAGACTTCCCTTCTGCACGAAGCCGAAGAAGCCGAAGAAGTATTAAGTATTTATTTATTGGTTCGATTTAGATGCCTCCCTTCTCCGGAGACTCAGGGTGGCTTACAATGCGTTAAGCAATAGCCTTCATACTTTTGTATATACCTGCTTAGTAGGGCTTTCAGCACCCCCTAAGCGGTGTTCTTTTTTTATATATATACAAAGTCAGCTTATTGCCCCCACAATCCGGGTCCTCATTTTACCTACCTCGGAAGGATGGAAGGCTGAGTCAACCTTGAGCCTGGTGAGATTTGAACTCGCAGTAATTGCAAGCAGCTGGCAGCTAAGTGCTACTTAACAGCACTTTAGTCCGCTGCGCCACCAAGGCTCTCTCTTTTCTTTTCTCTTAGATATCAGCCACATATCACCCCCGTCTTCTCGATATCGCTTGAACTGACCATGGCCCAGATTTGTGGATTTCATGGCTGGGGAGCGGAGTGGTGGGCTTAAAACGGGGGTCTCCCCCTCCCAAACAATTCTTTCCCGCTGAGATGGAAATGTCCATGCTCACAGTTTTTTTGGCAGCTGGAAGTGGGGGGAAAACTGGTCTGAATCAGCCTGTTGCAATGGGAATAACTGGGATTTCGTCTCGCCCAGGATAAAAAAATAAGCCATCTTTGGATACTTTGAAAAGGGGACATCTGATATCGCTGAAACAAAGCCAACTGGCGCGAAACTAGGATTCTGCCTCCCCAAAGACACCCCTCTCCATGTAGAGGAGGTGAACTTAGGGCTCCCAATCTCCCCCTACCACACCCACACACCAGCACAACACGACAACAGGCAATCTGCAGAGGGCCGATAAGCTCAGCTCGTGATCTCATCCCTAAGCAGCTCTGGCAATTAAAAAGGGACAGCCGAATCTCCCCGCATGGGGCGTATTTCAAAGGATTAAACTCTTGTTCTTAAACACGGATTTTTTTTAAAAAATTTCTTGGCTGGCGTTTAAAAAAGGGCCGGGATGAAACGTCCGGTTCGAAAGCTCTCCGGGGTTTTTAACTAACAATGCCAGAGCATACAGGAAGCGGTCGAAGGTCTGGGACTCCCAAGTGGAAAACGAAGAAGGCTGGCTTTGTTTCCGCACGGGCTCCAAATAATGACGGACTCTCCTTGATCTTGTAGGACAAGGGGTCAGCAACCTGTGGCTCTGGAGCTGCATGTGGCTCTTTGGGCCCTCTGCTGTGGCTCCCTGTCAGGTGGTCTCACACCTGGCTGACCCCGCCCCTCACCCTCCCCTCCCAGTCATTCCTTGCCTGGTTTGAGAAGGTAAGGGTGACCGTGGGGGTTGGGAGAAGCGGCCAGGGCAGAGACAGAGAGATAAGAGAGAGGGAGAGAGAGAGAGACATAAGGAGATACAGGGAGAGAGGGAGGGAGGGGAGAGAGAGAGAGATTATTAGCTATTATTAGCTCGGCCTATCTAATAATTATTAGATTATTATAAGAGCCTTAGTAGTACAGTGGTCTAAGGCACCCTGTTATTAAGCTGGTTATTAAGACCAGCTGCCTGCAATTACTGCAGGTTCGAATCTCGCCAAGGTTCAAGGTTGACTCGGCCTTCCATCCTTTCTAAGGTAGGTAAATTGAGGACCCAGTTGTGGGGGCAATAAGCTGACTTTGTAAAAATATACAAAAGCATGAAGGCTATTGCTTAACGCACTGTAAGCCACCCTGAGTCTCCAGAGAAGGGCCGCATATAAATCAAATAAAATAAATAAATAAAAAAAATAAAAAAAATAATTAGATTATTGCAACGCGCTCTACATGGGGCTACCCTTGAAGAGTGCTCGGAGACTACAGTTGGTCCAGAATGCAGCTGCGCGAGCTGTCGTGGGTGCACCCACATTACACTAATTCTCCGCGAGCTGCACTGGCTCCCTATTGGTCTCCGGGCACAATTCAAGGTGTTGGTTATTACCTTTAAAGCCCTATATGGCTCAGGGCCAGGCTATCTTCGAGACCGCCTTCTGCCGCATAGCTCCCAGCGACCGGTAAGATCCCACAGAGTTGATCTCCTCCGGGAACCGTCAGCTTAACAATGCCGACTGGCGGACCCGCGGGGGAGGGCCTTCTCTGTGGCTGCCCCAGCTCTCTGGAACCAGTTATCTCCTGAGATCCGGACTACCCCCACCCTATTGGCCTTCCGGAAAGCGGTGAAGACCTGGCTTTTCCGGCAGGCCTGGGGCCGTTGATCTCGGTGTTGCAATCTTGCGAGATCCGGCCATGAATGGTGTGCATGGGGTTTTTTAATGTTTTAAAATGTTTTTATAATGTTTTTTAATAATATTTCTATGTTCATTGTTCGCATTATTTTTTGCTGTAAGCCGCCCAGAGTCCCTTGGGAGTTGGACAGCATAGAAATGCGATAAATTAAATTAAATTAAATTAAATTAGTTGAAAAGATATGGCAGGGAGCCACAGCAGAGGGCCCCAAAAGCCACATGCGGCTCCAGAGCCGTGGGTTGCTGACCCTTGGTCTAGATCCATGATGGCGAACCTATGGCACACATGCCACAGGTGACACGCGTAGCTGTATCAGTGGGCACGCCAACTCAGCTCTGGCGCGCATGTGCGTGCCACCCACCTGATTTTCAGGCCTTTGGGGCCCACCAGAAGTAGGGAAACAGGCTGTTTTCTGCCTCTGGAGGGCCTGGGGGTAGGTGGGGAAGGCTGTTTTCGCCCTCCCCAGATGCATAGAGAGGAACTGGAGCCAAGTGACAAAGAAAAACTGGCCAGGAGCAAGGGGGAAGGGGGAATTGGGCGCACATGCACAGGGCGGGGCGCATAGAATTATGGGTGTGGGCACGCGCGTGTGTGCGTAAACCTCCCCCGCCCCCTCCTTCCTGGCACGCAATAGCAAAAAGGTTAGCCATCACTGGTCTAGATAATCGTTTATCTACAATAGTATAGTATTCTCCTGTTTGAGCAGGGGGCTGGACTAGAAGACCTCCAAGGTCCCTTCCAGGACATTTCTCCTGCCAAAAAGCAGACATTCCCCCTTTCTCTGCCAGCATGGGGCTCTCTGCCTTCTCCCGTTCTCAAAGTATCTAGAACGGCATTCTTTAAGAAAGGCTCTTTCCCGCTGGAGGCGGACCAGAATGGCAAGATATCCTAGCAAAGCTGGCAAGATCCAGGAGAGGATCCCTGTTCCTGCCCAGTTCTTCGGGGTGGGGCTGGGGGGGCGAGGAGGAGTGGGGGCCTCCACCACTTCACTTGCAGCAGCAGCTCTGCGTTATAATCCACATCCTGGTGCAGCTGCTGACCGACACTGCGCCAACTTAATTTCATTTGCAGCAGAATGGTAATTAATCCCGCCTTGCAGCTGACGGGCTTGGCAAGTGGGGAGGGGGCACCTGGGAAGCTGATGCCTTTGGCTGGAGGGTAGAAGTTGGCAGCCGGCTGGGGTGCACCAGGCTGGAGGTATCAGTGGGGGGGGGGTGATTTTGTCCAAGCAAGCCCTGGCTTCGCCAGAGGTGTGTAGTGGGAGGGAGGGGGGCGACCAGTGGTGGGTTCCTCCCATTTCGGCCCGAGCCGGTAGCCCCCGTGTCCCCCGTGCCCCCCGTGCCCCCCCCCACGTTATTCTTACCTTTTATTTGGCCCCGCCCCCAATCTATTGCTGCCTCCTGAATCCCAGCTGATGGCTAGAGGGAAAAAAACTGTTTAAGCTCTTGCCCTGGGGCTTCAAAGAGCTGCCCTACAGCGTTAAAAGAAAACAAATGAGTAGACCGGTGCCTGCAAAAATACATGAGTAGATCAGTGCCTGCAAAAAATAAATGGGTAGACCAGTACCACTGCTAAATCCTAAATAATTGTCACATGACCATCAAGCCATGCCCACAAAATAAGCCATACCCACAGAACCGTTAGTAAAAACTTTTAGAACCCACCCCTGGAGGCGACGATATCCGCTGCGCCAGAGGTGGGTTGTATAACGACGAAGCAGGTCTGAACAGGTCTCACTGGGTTTGGCTTTTCAGTTGGCTAAAGCAGAGTTGGCTTCAACACTTGCCCAGTATACAGGTAGTCCTCAGCTTACGACCACCATTGAGCTCAACGTATCTGTTGTGGAGCGAGACTTTAAGCGAGTTTTGCCCCCTCCCACCCCCACCCCCCATTTTAGGACTTTTCTTGCCAGGGTTGTTAAGTGAATCCCTGCAGTTGATAAAGTGAGTACCCAGTCGTTAAGTGGCTTCCCCATTGATTTTGCTTGACAGAAGGTCGCAAAAGAGGATTACGTGATCCCAGGACCAGTGGTGGGTTTTACATTATGTTACTACCTGTTCGCCCCACATGCACGTGCTCACTTTGTGTGTGTGCACGCCTGGTTCACACCCGCGCCTGCCTTCCGTGCCTGCACCTGGCCTCCCATGCCTGTGCTTTGCTCTCTCGTGCACCTTCCACACATGCCCCCAGCTTCAAAACGTGCCTAAATAGGATGGATTTCTGCTACCGGTTCGGGCGAACCGCTCCGAACCAGCTAAATACCACCTCTGCCTGGGACGCGGTAACTGTCATTAATATGATCCAGTGGCCAAGTGTCTGAATTTTGAGCGTGTGATCACGGGGATGCTGCGACGGTCATCAATGTGAAAAATGATCCTAAGTCCCTTTTTTTTCTCAGTGACGTTGTAACTTCGGTCACTAAATGAGCTGCTGTAAGTCGAGGACTACAAAGATGGCGCTTTTTGAATGCAAAACAAAACCCCTCGCGTGGAGAGCTGGCTCCTATTCAAATCACAGTCGTGACTTAATATCTCAGGGCGTTTTCTCCCCTGCCCAGCATCCTCCAGAATTCGAACCCATATTTTTCATCGGTCCATAACTCAAAGCCGCTTCTTCCTTGTGAGCAATGGGGCTTCGGGAGTTACAAAGAGCTGGAGATGAGTTATGGGGTTTGCAGCACCCAGGCTCACAATTCAAGGAGCTGTCACCCTAAAGTAACAACCAGCATTTGGCACAGGGGCTAAGACTAAGTAGCCAGATCAGGGATGGGTGGGGGGGCTCCAGACGCCAGACATTTCTCTCCCCCCCCACCCATTTCCATGCACACCTTGCTGTTCTCCTGGGGCAGACCGCAAAAGACATTTCGAATTTTCTGTCACAGATGTAAATCCGTGCTTAGGCAGTTCCGCAAATTTTTAACCCAAATTTGTTTTACTTCTAAGCTACCGTCGTACACCAAGCAAGCGGCAAGGATGCGGCAAGGATGCCGAGCACGTGCAGAGTGCTCTTCCCACCCCTCAGTAAATTCAATTTTTAGTCCACTTCCCGACTCCTGGAGTTAAGATTCAGCCTCTTGTTTATTCTCCCTGACAAGACGTTCTCTTTCAGATGAGATTTCATGATGAGTTCAATTAACAAAACGGGTGGAAAAGACTCCGGGACTCTAACACTCTAAATAAATATGTAAATAAATAAATTGATAAATAAATAAATCTGTCTATCTATATATATCATACCTAGATACACTGTTTCCCCCAAAATAAGACATTCCCCTGATAATAAGCCCAATTGGGCTTTTGAGCACATGGCAATAAGGCCAAGCGCTTATTTCAGGGTTCAAAAAATACGGGGTCTTATTTTCGGGGAAACACGGTACATACATACATACATACATGTATGCAAATAATTGATTTTGCTGCCTAGGGATGCTGGGCACCATGGTTCAGGGAACACCATAGGAATACTGGGACTTGTTGTAGTCTAGTCTGATATATTTCAACCTGGAATTAAGGAGAAACTTCCTAACAGTGAGGACAATTAACCAGTGGGACAGCTTGCCACCAGAAGTTGTGGGTGCTCCATTACTAGAGGCTTTTAAGAAAGGACTAGACTGATCTGTCCCTGTCCACACACACACACACAAACACAGCCAGCCGAGGGTTAAGGAAGCACTTGGCACACACCCAGGTCTTTATCTCCAACTTGGCAGCGATAGACACACCGTCTGCCAAGTGCTTTATTTCCACAGAAACAGAAAGATAATATACTCAGCATACAAAAGTCCAACAGAAAAATATTCCTCTCAGCAGTTCCGGACGAGGCTTTAGTGACTATCCAAGGTTTACTTTTGTTCGTCACAGGGATCACTGGCCACCACCCTCTATTATATAGTCTCTGGGGTGTGGTCCAGTGACTCAGTTCTAATCCCTAGCACGCCTCCTAAGCTGCTGCAATCGTTTATCACGCCTTTGGAGGCGTGCGTCCAGGAATGATGTTTCTCCGTCGCTCTCATCCGAGCCACCTGTCTCCCTGCTAATCTCCTCTCCCTCGGCCGGCACCTGAGACAGTGCCAGAGGGGAGGGGCCTGGAGAGGGAGGCCTGGCTGACTCCTCTTCCTCATGCTCGGAGCTTTCTTCCTCCAATGGGACAGGCTCAGAGGGCGGGGCCACAACATAGACAGCCACTTGTCCAGGATGGTATAAGGTCTCCTGCTTGAGCAGGCCCCTTCCAGCTCTGTTATTTTGTTAGTTAGTGAAAGATCCAATCTAGAACTATAGAAAAACTTCCTAACAGTGAGGACAATTAACCAGTGGAACAGCTTTCCACCAGAGGTTGTAGGTGCTTCATCACTTTTAAGAAAAGACTGGACGGCCAACTATCTGAAACGGTACAGGGCAGTGATGGCGAATCTTTTCGGCACCGAGTGCCCAAACCAGAACGTGCATGCATGCGTGTGCATGCGTGTGTGCACCAGTGGTGGGTTGCCCTGGATCAGGCGAACTGGTAGTGGTGACAGTGGGAGGCTCTGCCCACCCGCCCCGTCTCTGCACATGCGTAAGCACGCACGCACCCACAAGCGAACTGGTAGCGACGGGATTTGAACCCCACTACTGGCGTACGGACACCAGAATGCCGGAGCACCGGAAACCCGAAGACTATCAGGCCGGCACGTGCATGCCTGTTTTTTTGGCCGTTTTGGGCCATTTTTCAGGCCGTTTTCAGGCCGTTTTTCAGGCTGTTTTTGGCCAGAAAAAGGCCCCCCAAAAAGCTCAGAAAACGGCCTGTTCTTCAGGCATTTTTCGGGCCGTTTTCAGGCCGTTTTTCAGGCTGTTTTTGGCCTGAAAAATGGCCCAGAAAATGGCCCCAAAAAGGCCCAAAAACGGCTCAGAAAATGGCCTGCTCTTCAGGCATTTTTCGGACCGTTTTCAGGCTGTTTTTCAGGATGTTTTTGGCCAGAAAAAGGCCCCCCAAAAAGCTCGGAAAAAGGCCTCTTCTTCAGGCATTTTTTGGGCTGTTTTTGGCCTGAAAAATGGCCCAGAAAATGGCCCCAAAAAGGGCTCAGAAAACGGCCTGTTCTTCAGGCATTTTTCGGGCCGTTTTCAGGCCATTTTTCAGGCTGTTTTTGGCCTGAAAAACAGCCCAGAAAATGGCCCAAAAATGGCTCAGAAAACAGCCTGTTCTTCAGGCATTTTTGGGGCCGTTTTCAGGTCGTTTTTGGGTGCTCTGACACAGCAAAGACCAGCTGGCCGGTGTGCATGTGCACGCGGAAACCAGAAGAGCAGCTGGTGATGGTGCCTGTGCCCACAGAGAGGGCTCTGTGTGCCACTTCTGGCACGCGTGCCATAGCTTCGCCATCACGGGTATAGGGTCTCCTGCTTGAGCAAGGGGTTGGACAAGAAGGCCTCCAAGGTCCCTTCCAGCTGTACTTTTGATTGAATTGAATTTCCCTTAACAAGGAATGACAGTCCTCGTTTCGCATGGAATACTAAAAAGGGGGCCATAAGGTTCTAACGAAGGTCCGTGGAGAGAAAACGCACAATGTTTTGTGCTTCCCAGAATGCTTGGCTCAGCGACAAGCATTTTTTTCGGTGGCATTTAAAACTGCTGGAGTAGTCTTGATTGGCCCCGGGAAAAGAGGCGCGTTTAATATCGGGCCTTTAGCCTTGGCCCAAGAACTGCTGTCGGCGGCAAATCCGAGGAAAACAAAGCAGAATCTCTACACGACGGGCATCTAGGGAGTGGAGGGGTGGGGGGAAACGATGTGTGAGTGTGCGTTTCCATGATTGTGTGTCTGTATGTGCAGGGCATTATTGAAGGATTATTATGCTAAGCGGTGATTAATGCCACGAGGTGGGAACAGCCGGCTTGCTGTGGGCTTGCGTTCTTTATTAGAGCCATGCATGTAATTATTGCATTAAAACCTGCATTATTTCAGCCCTGGGAGGCATGGGCTTTATTAACGCTGCCCTCTGCAGGTCAAGGAGAAAGTTGCAGAGTGCCCGAGCCCCTCACCCCCCATCCCCCCGGTTTGCAGGTGCTGCCCCCCGCAGTTAGAGAAGACACTGGACAACCATTTACGGGTAGCCCTCGACTTATGACCGCAATCGAGCCCAAAATTTCTCTCATTAAACGAGAGAAACAAAGCGAGTTTTACTTATTCCATTTTACGATCTTCCTGGCCACTACTTGTTAAGTGAATTGCGGCGGGCATGAAGCGAGGAACGAGGTTGTTAAATGAATCTGGCTTCCCCACTGACTTTGCTTATCTGGACTGAAGGTAGCAAAAGGGGATCACGTGACACCACCGGCCCTCCCCGCAACACTGCGGCCGTCATAAATACGAGTCAGTGGCCAAGTCTGTGAATTTAGATCATGAGATCAAAGGGATGCTACGACCATCGCAAGGGAGCCTGGATAGCTCAACAGACAGAAGCCCTGTAATTTAACACCAGCTGTCTGCAATTAAAGTAAGATTGAATCCCGCCAGGCTCAAGGTTGACTCAGCCTTCCATCCTTTCTAAGGTAGGTAAATTGAGGACCCAGTTTGTGGGGGCAATAAACTGACTTTGTATAAAATATACAAAAGTATGAAGGCTATTGCTTAACGCATTGTAAGCCGCCCTGAGTCTCCGGAGAAGGGCGGCATATAAATCAAATTAAAAAAATAATTTTAAAAAAAGGGTGAAAAAGGGTCCTAAAGTGACTTTTTTCAGTGTCATCGCAGCTTCGAACGGTCACTACATGGAATATAGAATTGAGCTGGAAGGGACCTTGGAGGTCTTCTAGTCCAGCCCCCTGCTCAAGCAGGAGAACCTATACCCGTGATGGCGAACCTATGGCACGCGTGGCACGCGAAGCCATATCAGTGGGCACGCGAGCATTGCCTTAGCTCAGCTCCGGCACACATGCACACACCGGCCAGCTGATTTTCGGGCCTACAGGACCCACCGGAAGTCGTAAAACTAGCTGTTTTCGGCCTCCGGAGGGCCTCCGGGGGGTTGGGGAAGGCTGTTTTCGCCCTCCCCAGGCTCCAAGAGAGCCTCTGGAGCCTGGGGAGGGTGAAAAATGGGCCTACCGGGCCCACCATGCCATAAGTGGGGGAAGCGCGGAGGGAGGGTCGTGCATGCATGTGTGTGGGGGTGGGGCACATTGAATTATGGGTGTGGGCACATGGGCACGTGACTCCCCCACACTGCTCCCCCACGCTTTTGGCATACGACGGCAAAAAGTTTAGCCATCATTGACCTATACTATTTCAGATAAGTGACTGTCTAGTCTCTTCTTAAAAACCTCCAGTGGTGAAGTGCTCACAACTTCAGGTTGGAAGCTGTTCCACTGGTTAATTGTCCACACTGTTAGGAAGTTTCTCCTTAATTAAGAGCAATTAAGAGGATTAAAGGCCTGGAGACTAAAATTTATGAAGAACAGTTGCAGGATTTGGGTTTGGCTAGTCTAAAGAAAAAAAGGGGGACATGGTAGCGGTATTCCAATATTTGAGGGGCTGCCACCAAGAAGAGAGGGTCAAATTATTTTCCAAAGCACCCGAAGGCAGGACAAGAAACAATGGATGGAAACTAATCAAGGAGAGAAGCATTAAGGAGAAACTTCCTAACAGTGAGAACAATTAACCTCCAGAAGTTGTGGCTGCTCCATCACTGGAGGTTTTTAAGATGAGACTGGACAGCCATTTGTCTGAAATGGTATAGGGATTCCTGCTTGAGCAGGGGGTTGGACTAGAAGACCTCCAAGGTCCCATCCAACTCTGTTATTCTGTTAGTTAAAGAGAGATCCAACCTAGAACTAGAGAAAATTTCCCCGACACTTAATCAGTGGAACGACTTTCCACCAGAAGTTATGGGCGCTTCATCACTGGAGGTTTTTAAGAGACTGAACAACTACTTGTCTAAAACAGTATAGGGTGTCAACTTGCAAAGCTTTCAAGTTGCCATGAGCAAGAGGGAGGGAGAACTGAAGTGAATTCCATACATTCTTCCTGACCGCAATCAGAAGGAGGGTGTTAGGTTTCACAGCCAGCCAAAGTGGGTAATTGGAGAATGTGATTTATGACATGGCCAGAGAGGAGGGGAGAGACAGCGTCATAGGGGAACGTAAATCTACGTGGGATCAGTCCTAACTACATCCCAGTATTGCCGGAATGTTGCTCCTAATAAATGACTATATTTCCTTTGAAGTTTGGATCATGACTCATGAATTAATTAGGGCATCTTTTGGAAACTTGACATAGGGTTTCCTCAGTGGTGGGTTGCCCCCGGTTTGCACTGGTTCTATAGAACCGGTAGTAAAACCGGCAGGAGGCTCCGCCCACCGACCCCGACGTCACCAAAATGCTTCTGCGTATGACGAGCGCGCAGCCCCACTACGAACCGGTAGTAAAGGTAAGTAGAACCCACCCCTGGGTTTCCTGCTTGAGCAAGGGGTTGGACTAGAAGTCCTCCAGGATCCCTTCCATGTCTGTTATTCTGTTCTATAATATTTGTCAATCTTTCCAGATTATGCTGCCAAGGTTGCAAGCAATTTGCTAGGTGTTCCCATCTTTAATGGCGGTGTCCAAGTAAGCTTTTTACCTTCCAACGGAAAAGCTCTGAAGGAACTGGGAAAAATATCCAATCATCTTTTATACCGAGCCTGGTGGTTGGTCTATTGTCCACATTTCCAAAAGCGCATAAATCAATGAGAGATGAGAAATGGGATTCAATTGCTGTTTTGACCTGCCAAGTTCGCTCTGGCAAGGGAGGGGGGGAATTAAAATACTTTTAATATTTAATTTTTATTTTAAAGTGTAAGGGAAATTGCTCCGGCTGCAAAGCTGACACAGTAACAAAGAGCTTCAGAAATATTTTTTTTTTAAAAAAAAAAACCCTAACCAAAAGAAGCTTTTAGTCAAATGGGGTTACTGTTTATTAGCTATATTAACTCTTTTTTTCTTAAAAAAAAAAAAGGTTTGAAAGATATGATGTAAAGAACTCGGGGTTCTGTCCACGTGTCTCCAGAACAGAAAGGGACTAAATTTGCAAAAGAAAATTTAAGTTTGAAAATGGACTGGATTGCAGGGGGAGAGAGAAAACAACTCTGATGCATCTCTATGGGGCCGACATCTGCTAATGCAGTCCATTCCATACTTCAGAGACACACACACACACACACAAATGCACAAACAACACAAGGGGAGAACAAGCAGAGATCCAGACTTCCAAAGGCAACATACATGCATCCACCTGATTTAATTCCTTGGAGAGACACCCACTGTCAGGTGTGCCTCTGTTCAAAACTCAAGAAAGAACGACAATTCTGGTGGTCCACCCTAACGAAGGACATCGAGGCATACGTTGCTAGCTGCCCTGTATGTGCTTTGGCAAAGAGGCCACTTGGGAAGCCGCCCGGGTTACTCCAGAACATTGCCAGACTCCTTGGAAGGAGATATCCATGGATTTTATTGTTGAGCTACCTGAAAGTAGTGGAAATACAGTCATTTTGGGCGATTATGGACTCGTTCTCCAAACAGGTGCATTTTGTACCCTGTTCCAAGATTCCCTCAGCAAAGATGTTGGCTAAACTGTTCATTCAACATGTTTATAGGTTATGCGGTGTGCTGGAACAAATAATTTCCGACAGAGGGGTTCAGTTCACCTCCCACTTCTGGAGGGAGTTCCTGAGGTTGCTAGGCTTTGCCCAAGGGCTACACTCTACCCACCATCCTCAGACAAATAGGGCTTGAGAAAGGACTAACGCGGTATTAGAACAATACCTCAGGTGTTATATAAATTACCAGCAGGATAACTGGGCAGATTTACTACCGTTCACAGTGGTGGGTTATAATAACTCCATACATAGTAGTACTGGGTTTACACCATTCAAGATGGTGTCGGCCCAGGACTTTGTGCCTATCCCGGAATTACCGCAGGAAAAAACTCAAATACCATCCTTGGTAGACTGGAACGAACAGCTTCAGGTTACCTGTCCCGTAACACCCACGCTCATCCCAAATACAACACTGTACAAAATAGGCGGCCACTTACAACAGTTCATTTAGGGACGGTTCAAAGTGACAACGGCACTGAAAAAAGGGACTTGTGACCATTTTCCCCACTTATGACCATAATAGCCTCCCTGCTATGCCGGGGAGATGAGAGGAGGAGTGACTGGGCAGGGCGGGGCAGGATGTGTGGGTGGGGTGAGCGGGCGGGAGGGGTGAGCGAGTGGCTGGGGGCGGGGCCAGCCAGAGGTGTATTTTCCGGTTCTCCAAATTACTCAAAATTTCCACTATCAGTTCGATTGAACTGGTCCAAATCAGCTGAATACCACCTCTGCTCCCCGTGATCATGTGAACAAAATTTGGGCGCTGGATAACTGGTTCATATAAGTCTAAGTGCTATATTTATTGCTTTCACATGACCATGGGAATGCTGCAAAGTGTAAACAAGGGTTATAAAGGCCCTTTTTTCAGTGCCATTATAACTTTGAATGGTCACTAAATGAACCGTTGTAAGCTGAGGACTACCTGTAACTCTCTACATCTTTCAACAACTTTATCATACTTGGGGGATTTTGCTGGCAGGAGTCCAAATCCAGGTCATTTAGGGAAGGCCAGCAGGTCAAGATGGGAGAGGGACGATGGGGGTGTTCGTGCAAGCATATGTGCTATTTAAAAAGATGGGAAGACCACCCAAAGATGCATTCACACAACATGCTAAGTTTGTGTTATGGCCCAGTAGAGCTGGCAGCAGATTCAGACAGTGAGGAGGTTGGGGAGGAACATGGGCCAGTCCTGGAGTCTGGGGACGGCTTGGACGAGGGCTCTGAGTCGGAGGCAGAGAGGGCGCCAAGGCTATCTGGTAGTTCTTTGCTGCCTCCGGAGTCTCCGGAGCCTGACATCAGCGAGGCAGAAGAACAGCGGGAGCCTGTTCCCAGTGTGCGCACACGCAGAGCTGCCAGGAGACAGGAACAATTAAGGAAACAAGGTCGACTTGGGAGTAAGGCTTGGAGATGATTGGCCCCTCCCATAAGACATAAAAGAGGAGCGAATGGGATATGAGCTTTTGCAGGAAGCAATTAGTTCATTTGGTCAGGAAAAGCTCTGGGAAAGTTCTGTTTGACTCTGTGCTAAGTTTGGCCCTGCCCTGCGTGTGTCAATTAGTTCTCTGGCAGCATTCCAAGGGAAATAAGGTGGGTGTTTATAAACATTCCCCTGAAAGACTGTTTGAAAAGCCTTTTGGACTGGGAATGACAATAATTCACAGCTGTGTGAATAAAAGAGGTTTGCCGGGACTAAGATTGTGCTGTATACTTTCTAAGGAAGCCTAGGTCAGAACAGTTTGGTTAGTTTGCACCCCATGTTAAATCCAGCCCCTCGATTTTCCTCAATTGCATCAAACTCAATGATGAATTCGAACCAATGAATTCAAGACACCAAACCCAGCTACTGTGTGAACCCAAAAAGAGCTTCCCCACAATTGGGGTGGGGATGATGGGAGATGTAGTCTCCCACATCAGCCGGAAGGATGCCCTACCTAAAATTCAGAGCTGGCCCGTTCTTTTTACAGCTATGCTCTTTATAGAGCAATGAAAATACAGCTCTACCTAAGGAGTAGATCTGGCTGGTTGGTTCATTTGAGAGAGATTGATGTCATTCACTCTGTCTGGACATTATAAAAAAAATAAGAAGGGGAATTGGAGGAGAGGAGAAAATGAATTGATGAGGCTGAAAGCAAAGTGAGACTCCAAGATGGAGAAGGATGGAAGCTCGGTCTCACCATAAATCTTGCAAATGCCTGTGGGAGCCAGCGAGTAAGACTGAAACCCCAACGAGGCTACAGATCTGGGCTACAAAAGTTTCCCGGAGATGGAGGGGGGAGACCCACAAAGAAATATGTTGTTTCTCTATCCGGTATTTCTCAACCTTGGCGGCTTTAAGATGGGTGGACTTCAACTCCCAGCATTCCACAGTCATCTTCATGCAACGGTTCCCAGCAAGGGAAAGTTTGGGAAGTGTGTCGGACTTCAACTCCCAGAATCCTTAGCAATGGCCTTACTGGCTAGGGAATTCTGGGACTTGAAGTCCCCAAGACTTAAAAGTAGAGATTCGTAATTGATTATAAGCTGTCATCTCCATGCAACGATTCCCAACCAGGGCAAGTTTGAGAAGTGTGGTGGACTTCAACTCCCAGAATTCATAGCAATGGCCTTGCTGGCTAGGGAATTCTGGGCAACTCCCAGAATTCCCTAGCCAGCAAGGCCATTGCTATGAATTCTGGGATTTGAAGTCCATACTTGTCAAATTTGCCCTGGCTGGGAGCCATGGAGATGGCAGCATCTGATCGATCAGGAATCTCTAAAAAGTAGTCCTGTGGACTTTAACTCCTAGAATTCCCTACCCAACAGGGCCATTGCTATGAATTCTGGGAGTTGAAGTCCAACACATCTTAAAATGAGAGATTCCTGATTTGATTGGATTCCAATATGGTGGCTCAGCAACCAAGATGGCCGCCGACGGCTTCAGCCCTGCCGACGTGGTTCAATTTGCAAAAATAACCGTGTGGTCTTTGCTTTGAAAAGTGAGCTGGACCCCGGTACAGATGTGCTTTCCCGGCCTGATTTCTATAATATTCTCCAAACCTAAGTTGAAAAGCACTTCTTTTTTAAAAAAAAAAAATTAAAAATCGACCGAGCTGCTTCCAGCCTTTCATTTTCTGGCGATGTGGCCATTTGGAGCGCCAATGAAACCTCTCAAATGCGGCATGCAAAATGGCTGCCATCCCCACATCAGGGCAGCGAGGCAGGAAAATGGCTCCTTTTTTTTTGTTTTGTTTTTTTGACAGGGCTGCCTTCATGCCAAGAAAATACCAGAAAACACAGCGGCGGAGGGTGCCAAGAAACGTCTAATAGCAACCCAGTCAGAAAAATGGCCACTTCCTGTTTTGACGATACGGCGGCTTTGTTTCCTGGCGGGCATCACCTGCGTTCCATAAAACCCCCAAATGGCTCTGGTCCCGTCAAAGCCACGGGCTCCGGGCAGCTGAGGGGGTTTATTTTTTTTTTTTTCTGGCAATGGCCGCTGCAAGATGCCAGGCAGTGCTTTCCCATAACTTCCCAAAATAAATAGCTTTATTTTTAATTTTTATTTGTTTTTTTTCCCCCCCTCGCTTTCTCATTCCGAGATGCTTCTGCATCCAGAGGTCTCGTAGCTTTGCTTAAAAGGCTGCCAAGCCTCTTTGGCAGCTGTTTCTGCAGGGCCATTTACGTGCAGCCATCTATATTCCTCAAGGCCTCGCAAGCACTTTGGGTCTCGTCGCTTTAATGCTCGCCGGGGGAAAAATGGAAGCTGAGGTTTTGGCCGAGCAGGAGACCAAAAGCCTTTCTTAGTTTGCCATTTTCTCCACGCTTCCCTCTTCTGTTTCTAAGCTGCCTTCAACACAACCAACCTAACCTTTGGTGCGGGGTTGGACTAGATGACCTATAACCATGATGGCGAACCTATGGCACGCGTGCCACAGGTGGTACCTGAAGCCATATCTCCTGGCACGCCAGCTCAGCTCTGGCGCTAGGAGTCTCTGGAGGCTGGGGACAGCAAAAAAGTCACTTCCTGTCCAACCGGAAGTTGGGAAATGGGCTGTTTCGGGCCTCTGGAAGGTTGTTTTTGTCCTCCCCAGATGCATAGAGAGGATTTGGAGCCAGGTGAGAAAGAAAAATGGGCCTACCGGGCCATCGCGTGCCAGGAGAGGGGGGGAGGGGGGTTCACGCTCACATGCGTGGGGCGGGGCGCATAGAATTATGGGTGTGGGCACACACACGTGCAAAACTCCCCCGTCCCCCCACTTCCTGGCACGCGATGGCAAAAAGGTTAGCCATCACTGACCTATAAGATCCCTTCCAACTCTGTTAATCTGAATCTATCTAACATGATCAAAGGCCTGGAGGCTAAAACATAGGATGAACTGTTATAGGAACTGGGCACGGCTTGTCTAGTGAAGAGAAGGACCAAGAGAGCATCTTCCAATATTTGAGGGGCTGCCCCAGAGAGGAGGAAGGGGGTCAAGCTATTTTCCAAATAACCCGAAGGCCAGACAAGGAATAATGGATGGAAACTGACCAAGGAGAGATTCAACCTAGAAATGAGGAGGAATTTCCTGACAGTGAGAGCAATCAACCCATGGAACAGAAGCTGCCTTCAGAAGTTGTGGGAGCTTCATCACTGGAGGCTTTCAAGAAGAGACTGGACTGCCATCTGTCAGAAATGCTGTAGGCAGGGTGTCAACATGCAAAGCTTTCAAGTTGCCATGAGCAGGAGGGAGGGAGAACTGATAGAGCTGATTTATTTCCCTAACTGAAGTGCATTCCATACATTCTTCCTGACCACAATCAGGAGGAGGGTGTTGGATTTCACAGCCAGCCAAAGTGGTTAATTGGAGAATGTGATTTATGACATGGCCAGAGAGGAGGGGAGAGACAGGGTCATAGGGGAACGTAAATCTACGTGGGATTAGTTCTAACTGCATCCGAATATTGCCGAAATGGTGCTCCTAATAAATGACTGTATTTCTTTTGAAGTTCGGCTCATGGCTCATGAATTAATTAGGGCATCTTTCAGAAACTTCACATAGGGTCTCCTGCTTGGATGGGGGTGGGGTTGGACTAGATGACCTCCAAGGTCCCTTCCAACTCTGTTAATCTGTAATCTGTAATCTAACCTGGGGTCGCTTGCTGGGTTCCCATGGGGGCTTTGTTAAAGATGCACAGCCGTATTACGAGAAATTCTTGATTTATGACCACAATTTAGCCCAATATTTCTATTGTTAAGCGAGACATTTATTAAGGGATGGTTTTTTGGGGGGGAGGCTCCATTTTACGACCTTTCTTGCAATAGTTGTTAAGCGAATCGCTGCCATTTGTAAAGTTAGAACACGGTTGTTAAGTGAATCCGTTTTCCCCATTGATTTTGCTCGGCAGGTCGTCACAAAAGGGGATCGCATGACCCCCGGGACATGGCAACCCGTGTGAACCCATTGCCCAAGCGCCTGAAATTTGGATCACGTGACCATGGGGAATGCTGCAACGGTCGTTAAGTGTGAAAAATGGTCATAAGCAAATGGGATTTTTTTTTAGTGCCTTTGTTAACTTCAAACGGACACTAAAGGAATGGTTGTAAGTTCGTTTATGGATGGACGCAACCCCAGTTAATTCTGTTAATAATTAAGTGTGAATCTGTGAACGTCTGAATAAAATTGAAGGTGGTCTGTCAGGAAATTGCTCCTTATTTCTAGGTTGAATCTCTCCTTGTACAGTTTCCATCCATTGTTCCTTGTCTGGCCTTTGGGTGCCTTGGAAAATAGCTTGACCCTCTTCCTCCTCTCTGGAGCAGCCCCACAAATATTGGAAGATGCTCTCCTGTCTCCCCTGGTCCTTCTCTTCACTGGACCAACCATGCCCAGTTCCTGCAACCGTTCTTCATATGTTTTAGCCTCCAGGCTTTTGATCATGTTAGATTGATTCAGATTAACAGAGTTGGAAGGGACCTTGTCATCTAGTCCAACCCTCCACCCAAACAGGAGACCTTATACCATTTGTCACAAATGGCACTCTGATCTCTTCTTGAAAGCCTCCAGGGATGAAGCTCCCACAACTTCTGAAGGCAACTTCTCTTCCATGGGTTGATTGTTCTCACTGTCACGAAATCTCTCCTTATTTCCAGGTTGAATCTCTCCTTGTTCAGTTTCCATCCATTATATTCCTTGTCTGGCCTTCAGGTGCTTTGGAAAATAGCTTGACCCCCTTCCTCCTCTCTGGGGCAGCCCCTCAAATATTGGAAGGCTGCTATCATTCCTCCCTTGGTCTTTCTCTTCCTTCTCCTTGCCCCTGGGCGAAGGCCCCCTCCCCTCTATTCCTGAGCTGCCCTCGGTATTAAATTCTTGGCTCCAAAGAAGCAGATAATCCATTTATTTACTTCTCATGTTTGTAGACCAGCTGCATCAGGATTGACTCCCAACCCTCTAAAACTATTAAAGCAGCATAAAAACATCCAATCCAGTGAGACAACTGTACACACACAAAAAAAGGGAAAAAAAGCAGAATAAATAGTCAATTGGTTCAAAGTGACTGCAGAAAAAAGGAGGAAAGTAAAGGAATGGATGGGAGGGGGAGGGAGGGAAGGAGGGAGAGTTGGGAATCACACTAAGATCCGTCCCTGAAAGCGACAGAAGTGTTGTGGCTTATTGTGAACGAGTGAATTAATGAATGTGAATTAATATCGGAGTCCAAAGCTAAGGAAGGAAAGGCCTGGGGTTTACAGACGCGTAGATTTCTGGGTCGGCGTGATGCATTCAATAATCAAACCAAGGCTTGAATATGGAAGAGTCAAACCAGGAATGATGGCCTCAGCTTGCTTCATAGGCCTGGATTTACCTAACGTGCTAACTGGGTTGCAGATCTTGGTGCCTTCTGGATTTTCGCCACCAACCAGCAATTCACCAAACCGGGCTGGATTTGGTGAATCCTAAATCACCCCAAGACTTAAATAGCAATAGCACTTAAGACTTATATATCGCTTTACAGTGCTTTTACGGCCCTCTCTAAGCGGTTTACAGAGTCAGCCTATCGCCCCCAACAACCTGGGTCCTCATTTTACCGACTTCGGAAGAATGGAAGACTGAGTCAACCTGGAACCGGTCGGGATTGAACCCCTGGCAGTGGTCAGAGTCAGCCTGCAATCCTGCATTCTAACCACTGCACCACCATGGCCCTTCCCTCCCTTCTTCCTTCCTCCCTCCCTCCCTCCCCTTCCCACTTAGCACTTATATACCGCTTCACAGTGCTTTTACAGCCCTCTCTAAGCAGTTTACAGAGTCAGCCTCTTGCACCCCAACAATCTGGGTCCTCGTTTGACCCACCTCGGAAGGAGGGAAGGTTGAGTCATCCTTGAGCCAGTCAGGATCGAACTGCTAGCAGTGGGCAGAGTTAAGGAAGGAAGGAAGGGAGGGAGGGAGGGAGGGAGGGAGGGAGGGAGGGAGGAAGGAAGGAAGGAAGGAAGGAGAGTCAACCTTGAGCCTGGTGAGATTCGAACTGCCGAATTGCAGGCAGCCAGCAGTCAGCAGATACAGCCTGCAGTACTGCAGTCTAACTACTGCACTACCATTGGTCATAAACCTAACCAACACATCCCAATGCAGCCATTGATTTGGTGCACAAGCGAACTGGAGATCCAGGCACAAATGGGGGCCGGGCGCTGGCATTAGGGAAGTGGGTACCAGGTGACCTGTTGGGGAGCAACTATCCCAGATGGCTCAAGGGGGCAGGGGGGAGGGAATAACCTAGAATCATTATGTAAGCCCAAGAGGACAAGGTCAAACCCCACCACCACCTGCCCCCAATGCCTTTGAGTCTTATCTAGTCTTTCCCAGCCAAAAGCTGCCAGCCTGGGAAGATTCCTGCAAAACAGGCACGCAACAATAAAGTAGCTAGTTTGAATTTTTTTTTACACAGGTGTGGGTCTGAGAGCTGCCCCGTCACCCCACGTTCAGGTGCAGGCGTTTGTGGGAACGGAAAGCTGTCATTCGGGGAGGTTATTGTCTGGTGCCGACTTCTGCAGCCTGCTCCACCTCTTCTGACAACTTCGCCCACCGATCTCGGTTACCTGGCAACGGGACAGGATCAATCGCTCGGCAACGTTGCTCCATCCACCTGTCAGGCTGCATCAAGATTTCATTGCTCAGCCTGGACTGCCAGAGCACCACCAAACCCTCCCTCCCCACAAAACAGAGATGTATCAGAGAAGCTGGCAGAGGGGCAAGGATCGATAGAAAGGGGTGTGCACCGGGCATAGGAGTGAATGGACAACATTCTGGTGCCTGGGATAGTCCTAAAAATGGTCCCAGGAGGAGCAAAGCACCTGGAAAAATGTAATTCCCCCAAACAGCTGCATCAGAGACAAGACAGCCAAAAAGCAGTGGAAGCATAAGGAAATTGGCTCTTCTATTATCCCCGATGGAGACGGGGGACAAAGACGAGTAATCCTCAGCGCTTAATCCGAGCCACACGGCTTTGGCGGCACAATGCCACTTCGACGCAAGGCACAGAGGGGTTTTTCCCAGAAGACAGCCACACCCAAGTTTTAACCCCTGCGCTCTCTGCTCTCTGCTTCCAGCTGCATTACGAGAAGGAAGGAAGGAAACCTGAATGGCTTGGAGCATGTGCAGAGTGCTTTTGCGCTATACTTTGGATTTTTTGGGGGGAATGACGTTTGCCCCTATTCATCAGCAAATTTTAAACTGCTCGTATGGAAAGTGTACAGGCTCCTCAGTGGGTTGAACCTGGAAAGAATCCTCCCGAAATTCTGGGGAAGATCTATACGGAAGAAGAGCAACTGGGATGATTAAAGGCCTGGAGACTAAAACATACGAAGAACGGTTGCAGGAACTCAGTACGGCCTTAAAGAAGCTGCGTTATTTTCTGGGCTGGCACAATAAGTAAAATTTATGTTTGCAGATAGGAAACAACAGAATGTCCTTGTCAATTCAATGCTCCCTTTTCTTCTTCCAGTTTGAAGCACTGAACATCCTTCCAAGATATATCTCTCTTTCTCTTCTTTCTATCTATCTATCTATCTATCATCTATCTATCTATCTATCTTTCTCTCTATCTATTTTTCTATCTTTCTATTTTTCTATCTATCTAACTATCTATCTATCTATTTTTCTACCTATTTTTCTACCTACCTACCTACCTACCTACGATCATCATCATCATTGTTGGAAGGGACTTTGGAGGTCATCTAGTCCAACCCCTTGCTTGAACAGGAGTGTCTACACACCATTTCAGACAAGTGGCTGTCCAGTCCCTTCTTGAAAGCCTCCAGTGATGGAGCAGCCACCACTTCTGGTGGCAAACGGTTCCACTGGTTAATTGTCCTCCCTGTCAGGAAATTTCTCCTCAATTCCAGGTTGCTTCTCTCCTCGATGAGTTTCCATCTGTTTCTTCTTGTCCTGCCTTCAGGTGCTTTGACAAACAGGTTGAGCCCCATCTTCTTTGGGGCAGCCTCTCAAAAATTGGAACGTTGGTATCATGCCTCCCTTAATCCTTCTCTTTGTTAGGCTAGACATACCCAATTCCTGCCAACTGATCTTCATATGTTTTACCCTCCAGCCCCCTAACCATCTTGGTTGCTCTTTTCTGCACTCTTTCTAGAGTCTCCACATCTTCTTTGAAACGTGGCAACCAAAAGAGCCCTGGTGGCGCAGCAGACTAAAGCACTGTTATTAACATCAGCTGCCTGCAATTACTGCAAGTTCAAATCTCACCAGGCTCAAGGTTGACTCAGCCTTCCATCCTTTCTAAGGTAGGTAAAATGAGGACCCAGTTTGTGGGGGCAATAAGCTGACTTTGTATAAATATATACAAAAGTATGAAGGCTATTGCTTAGCACATTGTAAGCCGCCCTGAGTCTCCGGAGAAGGGCGGCATATAAATCAAATTTAACAAAAAAGCAAAAAACTGAATGCAATATTCCAAGTGTGGCCTTATAAAGCGGTATTAACACTTCATGTGATCTTGATTCTATCCCTCTATTAACGCAGCCTAGGATTGCACTGCTTTTTTCAGGGTGGGGCTGCAGCTCCCCCAAAAATGCCAATGCAATGCAATTGTCTGCCAATTTCATCACTTCTCTCCTTTAAAAGAAACCTCTTTTAATAAAGGAACCAACAGGGAGAAAAATCCAGCTTATTTTTAGTGCCGCGCTATTTATAACAAACCATTAGCAAAAATTTGGGTGGCCACACATTGAGGATCGGGGCCAGTTTTAGATCCAAGTCTTCGCTCTGAACAAATCTCAGAGTCCCTGATCATAAAGGGAGGGGGGGGGAGGAAGGAAAAAAAGGAGGGGGGAGGAATGCTTGGGATGGGAGGGGAGGAGGAAAAAAAAATCTTACTGCTGTGGCTTCTGGGGGCAGCTTTTGTGCGCAGCCGCCCCCCCTCACTTTAGAAAAAAAATAAGAAGAACAGTTAATTAGAAGCTAATGAGTCTAAATCTGCATGTGAAGCAGACAGCTTATTACTGGAAGCTTTAATTACAGTTTTACTAAAGAGAAACCAGAACAAAATTATAGTGCTGTATAGGGCAAAAACCCCCTGCAAAGGTCCTTTGACTTAAAAAGTTGAGCCCCCCCCCTCACCAATCACTAAGAAACCAAGGAGGCCCTGAAACAGTGGGACATCATGGGGGTTCCCGTTTTTGAGCCCCAAAGATCCAGGAGCCCCAAAATTACAGGACCCTGGCTCTCTCAGCCTTAACCTGTTCCTTCGGAGAACCGAGGAACCTGCAGCTCCAGAGAAAGTTATTTCCCAAGGCTGTTTTATTTTTCATAAAGAAGGAGGCAGAAGAGAGAATCACAGAATCATAGAGCCGGAAGGGACCTTGGAGGTCATCTAGTCCATCTCACTGCTGAAGCAGGAGACCGGCCTATACCATCTTACTTAGAACTAAGAACTTAGTTAACTTAGAACGAAGGAGAAATTTCCTGACAGTTAAAACAATTAATAAGTGGAACAACTTGCCCGCAGAAGTTGTGACTGCTCCAACACTGGAAGTTTTTAAGAAGATGTTGGATAACCATTTGTCCAAAGTGGTGTAGGGTTTCCTGCCTGGGCAGGGGGTTGGACCTGCCCAGAGTTGGAAGAGACCTCCAAGGTCCCTTCCAACTCTGTTATTCTAATTCTAATTCTAATTCTAATTCTAATTCTAATTCTAATTCTAATTCTAATTCTAATTCTAATTCTAATTCTAATTCTAATTCTAATTCTAATTCTACTTCTAAATCTAAATCTAAATCTAAATCTAAATCTAAATCTAAATCTAAATCTAAATCTAAATCTAAATCTAAATCTAAATCTAAATCTAAATCTAAACCTTCTCCGGAGACTCAGGGCGGCTTACAATGCGTTAAGCAATAGCCTTCATACTTTTGTATATACCTGCTTAGTAGGGCTTTCGCCCCCCCTCCAAGCAGTGTTCTTTTTTATACAAAGTCAGCTTATTGCCCCCACAATCCGGGTCCTCATTTTACCTACCTCGAAAGGATGGAAGGCTGAGTCAACCTTGAGCCTGGCGAGATTCGAACCTGCAGTAATTGCAGGCAGCTGGTGTTACTTAACAGCGCTTTAGTCTGCTGCGCTACCAAGGCTCTTATCTATTCTATTCTATTCTATTCTATTCTATTCTATTCTATTCTATTCTATTCTATCTCAGACAAATGGTTGTCTAGTCTCTTCTTAAGACAAATTCCTTGTGTCCAATCACACTTGGTCAATAAAATTGTATGCCATGCTATGCTATGCTATGCTATGCTATGCTATGCTATGCTATGCTATGCTATGCTACTCTACTCTACTCTACTCTACTCTACTCTACTCTACTCTACTCTATTCAAAGTCTCCATGGTGGAACATCCACAACTTCTGGTGGCAAGCTGTTCCACTGGTTAATTGTTCTCATTGTTAGGAAATTTCTCCTTATTTCCAGGTTGACTCTCTCCTTGATGAGTTTCCATCCATTGCTTCTTGTCCTGCCTTCAGGTGCTTTGAAGAATAGCTTCCCCCCACCCCCGCTTCTTTGTGGCAGCCCCTTGGAACAAAAGTCATTTGATGAAGCCGGTTTGGATACAGTGGAAGCAAAAATAGTTCAGGTGTAAATGAGAAGAAGTAGAGGGAAGGTGTGGGTGTAAACTACATTTAGCTAGGTTGCCTTTTCTTAAGCTCGTGTTTTTCATTTTTTTTTTTTTTACTTAATTAAGCTCACCCTTCCCAAGACAAGGCCCTGGAGATCAAGCACTTTAATGTGCCAGCTCTGGAATTGGACTGTTGTGCCGGTCATTAAGCAGGTCGCTACCGTAACTGGGCCTGATTTCATAATCTTTAAGCAAACGCAGCGGCCATTGGAAGCTGGACTGAAATGGTCTAGGCGGGTCTCCTGCTTGAGCAGGGGGTTGGACTAGAAGACCTCCAAGGTCCCTTCCAGATCTATTTGGATTGACTAGGCCAGGGGTCTGCAACCTTAAACACTCAAAAGAGCCATTTGGACCTGCTTCCCACAGAAAAGAAAACACCGGGAGCCACAAAACCTGGGTGGGCGTGGCCAACTCGATGTCACTCACTTCCACCAGTCACATGACCCTTCCCCTAGCCACGCCTACCCAGCCGATCATTAGGGCAGAGAACTAGTTGTTAAAAAACACCGGGAACCACAAAATCCTTTTGACATTTCTCTCTCTCTCCCCTCCCTCCCTCTTCTTCTCTCTCTGTATCTCTCTATGTCTCTCTCTCTCTCCCTCTCTCTGTATCTCTCTGTCTCTGCCCCGGATACTTCTCCATCCCCTGCCGTTGCCCTTACCTTCTCAGGCCAGGCGAGGAGTGACTGGGAGGGGAGGGTGAGGGGCGGGGCCAGCCAGTGTTGGGATCATCTGACAGGGAGCCACAGCAGAGGGCCCAAAGAGCCACATGCGGCTCCGGAGCCGTAGGTTGCTGACCCCTGGACTAGGCGGTAAGACTTTGCCAATCTCAGATAAAGGCTAAACTCAGGATGTTCGGTTGGCGTTTTCCGCGTTCCTCTGCTCATTGGTCACTATCCTGGGCAAATCTGGAAGAAACGAGTCCTTTTAACAACCGGGTTATAATTTTTGGTCATGAAACTGTCCTTGACTTCTGAAGGGCTTGTTCCAAAAATTGTGCAAAGCATCTCGGTCCCAAAACCAGCCTCTCTAAAAGCAAGACCCAAACAGGGACATTTCGTGAGCCATTGTCCGCTCTGCTGGGAATGCAGGAAAGACAAGAACGGTACAAGAACGTAGGATTTAAAATCTCAAAAGCTTTTCATCCATTAAAGGGAAAGGTTCCCTTTGCACATACGTGCTAGTCGTTCCTGACTCTAGGGGGCGGTGCTCATCTCCGTTTCAAAGCCGAAGAGCCGGCGCTGTCCGAAGATGTCTCCGTGGTCATGTGGCCAGCATGACTCAACGCCAAAGGCCCACGGAACGCTGTTCCCTTCCCACCAAAGGTGGCCCCTATTTTTCCACTTGCATTTTTTACCTGCTTTCGAACTGCTAGGTTGGCAGAAGCTGGGACAAGGAACAGGAGCTCACCCTGTTACACGGCACTAGGGATTTGAACCGCCAAACTGCCAACCTTTCAATTGACAAGCTCAGCGCCTTAGCCCCTGAGCCACCGCGTCCCTTTTCATCCATATATATACCGTGTTTCCCTGAAAAAAGACCCTGTCTTAAATTTTTTTGAACCCTGAAATAAGCGCTTGGCCTTATTGCCATGCGCTCAAAAGCCCAATTGGGCTTATTATTAGGGGATGACTTATTTTGGGGGAAACAGGGTATCTATCTATCTATCTATCTATCTATCTATCTATCTATCTATCTATCTTCTCTCCCTCTAATCCATCTGTCTGTCTTTCTGTCTATCTATCTATCTACCATGTTTCTCCGAAAATAAGACCCTGTCTTTTATTATTTTTTGAACCCTGAAATAAGCGCTTGGCCTTATTGCCATGCGCTCAAAAGCCCAATTGGGCTTATTATTAGGGGATGACTTATTTTGGGGGAAACAGGGTATGTATAAAAGCAAATCAACATGGCTGTGCAACTTTGGTGTGGAAGCCGGTCTCTGCCGTCGCGGTGGCTTGCAGTGACACGGAGGCTGCCTGTTCCTCTCATCCACCCCACCCGCACTCCCGTGGCCACGCCTGGCGCATCTTCTGCTAACAAAGCCCTGAGTCATTTTATATCCCCCGCACGGTGTGGGAGGGCAGCTAAAATTGGTTGCTTTGAAGGAAGCCAAGCTCTGGATGAAGAGGGTGTGGGAACAAAGCAAGCCAGAAAATCATGACTCGGCACTTCTCACACTCCCGGCAACATCTGCGGAAAGGAAAGGCCAAGCTCAGTTACACCCGCCAGACCCAGAAGGAGACAATGGCCAGGGTGGAAGGGTGCCAGGAAGTTGTTCTGGAGGACTGTAACGGTTTGGGAGACGACACAATTCCTTGCGTGCGCCAAGGGCCCGGGGCAATTTTTTCCAAGATTGGCAAAAGAGGAGTGAGCAGAATTGGGAGGGGTTTTGCATTCAACCCTCCCGAGCACACTGGTGTGTGTAGGTGTGTAGCTATGTAAATGGAGCCCTTGGTTGCAACTCTTAACCCACCATGGATTTGCACAGGAGACACATAGGAAGAACGGCTGCAGGATTTGGGTTTGGGCTTGTCTAAAGAAAAGAAGGATCAGGGGTGACACGATAGCCGTCTTCCAGTATTTGAGGGGCTGCCCCAAAGAAGAAGAGGGAGTCAACTTATTCTCCAAAGCACCTGAAGGCAGGAGAAGAAACAATGGATGGAAACTAATCAAGGAGAGAAGCAACCTGGAATTAGGGAGAAATTTCCCAACAGTGAGGACAATTAACCAGTGGAACAGCTTGCCACCAGAAGTCGTAGGTGCTCCGTCACTGGAGGTTTTAAAGAAGAGTAGACAGTCGCATCTGAAATATTATAGCTTCTCCTGCTTCAGCAGGGACCTGTTCTGCCCCAGCTCCGGATTCCCGAGGATATAGACACACACCAACGGGCCTTATCAAATTTATTAAGTAGCAAGAATAAACCAAAGTCCGGCAAAGGTTGGCAACCAGCCCAGAAAACAAGATACGATAAGACACTCACTCTCCAAAATGCTCTGTAATAATTACACGTCGTTTCCAGCAAGAAATTACTAACTGCATGTGACTTAAATAGGCTAAGGGAGTGGCCAATTATCCTCAAGCCTTACTCTCGAGGAGACCTTCTCCTGAGTAGCCACTCCTGCCTTTTGGCAGCCCTGCGTGCTCGAGCATTGAGGAGAGGCTCCTCCACTTCGCTCTCTCCACTGGAAGGAGCCTCTGGAGGTTCTGAAGGCCCTGGCTGAGTCTCTGCCTCTGGCATCACATCATCTTCGGCCTCCTCGCTGTCCGACGCGAGCGCCGGCTGTGCCAGCTGCTGGCGCAACACCACACCAGCCTCGTCGTCGGGATCAGCCACGATGCACGCAGGCCACTGGCGGGCCACAACAGTACCGGACTAGAAGACCTCCAAAGTCCCTTCCAGCTCATTCACTGACCTTTTGAAGGTTATGAAAATTGACAAGCTGACTGTCAACTTTCCAGTTGGCGAATCCAGAAAAAGGAACTCCTGGGATTATTTTGCCAAGAGAATAAAACTTGACTGAATAAACCACATTGGCACAGAAGAAGCGAAACCAACTCTGGGCTTCCCGTGCAAAAGCCGGCATAGTTCATTCCCCCTTTTCCGTATGGACCGCCCAAATTCCAAAAACGTCCACCGATTTTCATTTTGTAACGGGAAACAGCCAGCCACGCCAGGATATTTGCTCGGTGTGTCCTTGAGATACCAGCGGTGTCCCATGGCGCCGACGGAGGCTTGAATAACCAAATTCTCCCAAACTTGCATTCTATCCACACACTCCTCCCTGTTACTGTCAAGCTGGGAGCGAAGGAAAAAATGTAAGTGAAAGTACAAACCAATTTTGATACTGACCCTTTAAAGCTGCTGCAATTTTTAGAATAGAATAGAATAACTGAGTTGGAAGGGACCTTGGAGGTCATTTAGTCCAACCCCCTGCTTAGGAAGGAAACCCTACACCATTTCAGACAAATGGTTATCCAACATCTTCTTAACAACTTCCAGTGTTGGAACATTCACAACTTCTGGAGGCAAGTTGTTCCACTGGTTAATTGTTCTCACTGTCAGGAAATTCCTCCTCAATTCCAAGTTGCTTCTCTCCTTGATTAATTTCCACCCATTGCTTCTTGTCCTGCCTTCGGGTGCTTTGGAGAATAGCTGGACTCCCTCTTCTTTGGGGCAGCCCCTGAGATATTGCAAGACTGCTATCATGTCACCCCTAGTTCTTCTTTTCATCAGACTAAGGTAAAGGTAAAGATTCCCCTCGCACATATGTGCTAGTCATTCCCGACTCTAGGGGGCGGTGCTCATCTCCATTTCAAAGCCGAAGAGCCAGCGCTGTCCGAAGACATCTCTGTGGTCATGTGGCCGGCATGACTCAACGCCAAAGGCTCACGGAACGCTGTTCCCTTCCCACCAAAGGTGGTCCCTATTTTTCTACTTGCATTTTTTTTACGTGCTTTCGAACTGCCAGGTTGGCAGAAGCTGGGACAAGTCACCGGAGCTCACCCCATTACGCAGCACCAGGGATTCGAACCGCTGAACTGCCGACCTTTCGATCGACAAGCTGAGCGTCTTAGCCACTGAGCCACCGCGTCCCTTTTTCATCAGACTAGACATACCCAATTCCAGCAACTGTTCATCATATATTTTAGCCTCCAGTCCCCTAATTATCTTTGTTGCTCTTCTTTGCACTCTTTCTAGAGCAGGGGTTGGCAACCTTAAACACTCAAAGAGCTACAAAGGTCCTAACCGGAAGCCCCCGTTCAATTCTGTAGCCGACTGTAGGTCTGGTTCCCCCATCACAGTCTCCCCCTAGCACAGCGTCCTTTTTCCTCTGCTGATCAGAATCCGGGTCCCCCACCATAGAGTCTCCTCTTAGCGTGGCATCCCTTTTCCTCTATCTGTCCTAACCGAAACCCCTATCAATTGTGGAGCCGACCAGCAACAAGGAGCCACAGCAGAGGGATGAAAGAGCCACATGCGGTTCCAGAGCCGCCGGTTGCTGACTCCTGTTCTAAAATCTCCACATCTCTTTTCCTGGGATCTTGCAGAAGGTAGCTGGGCAAGGCCAGGAAAAAGGGGCGGCTGCTTTAAAGAGTTGCAGAAAGGAGTCCCATCCCCGTGCTCGCGCGGTGCGGGAATCGAATGCGGAAGCCTCGCGGACACCCGGCGAGCGGGCCCGGGCTGGACGCGAAAGCAATTACCAGCCTCGTGCGACTTTATCTGCCTTTTGGGCGCCTCTCCAGCATTGGAAGAGACGTGTGGGGTTGTTTTTTTTTTTTAAAGTGGAATATAATTATGACTGTCAGTGTCATCGTTGTTACAGACTGTCCTAGGTAACAATTGAATTACATTTGCCACTTCACTAAGCAACGCCAGTTTGTCTTTTTATGCTGCTAATTTGCTCGGAGGGAGAGGTGGGTGGGTGGGAAAACATCATAGATTTCCATACAAGAAACGGAGGAGGCCGGGCAAGGTATCTCCCGAAGCAGCTCCCACACCGGCTGCCTTGAGCCTTGAAACAGGTGAAAACCTGGATGCCTGGACACCAGAGGTGGGTTTCAGCAGGTTCTGACCAGTTCTGGAGAACCGGTGGTGGAAATTTTGAGTAGTTCGGAGAACCGGTAGTAAAAATTCTGACTGGCCCCGCCCCCATCTATTCTCTGCCTCCCGAGTCCCAGCTGATCGGGAGGAAATGGGGATTTTGCAGTATCCTTCCTCTGGAGTGGGGAGGGAATGGGGATTTTACAGTATCCTTCCCCTGCCACACCCACCAAGCCACGCCCACATAGTCTGTAATAAAAAAATTTGAAACCCACCACTGCTGGACACCATAGAAAATAAGCACTGAATTGAAAATGAATACAGCAATAGAGAGAGACAGAAGGAGTAGGGAGATTGAAGGAAGGGAGAAGGAGAGAGAGGAAGAGAAGAAAGGGAAGAGGAGAGGAGAGGAAGAAAGGAAAGGGGAATAAGAGTAGGAGGGAAGGTTAGATAGGGGGGAGGAAAGGAGGAGGGGGAGAAAGGAAGGGAGAAGGAGATAGAGGAAGAGAAGAAAGGGAAGAGGAGAGGAAGAAAGGAGAGGGGAATAATAAAGGAGAGGGAAGGTTAGATGGGGGGAGGAATGGAGGAGGGAAAGAAAGGAAGGGGAAGTAGAGAAGGAAGAGGAGAGGAGGGAAGAGGAAGGTGGGAAGGACAAAAGAAGGGAGGAAGAGGAAGAGAAGAAAGATGGCTGTAAAACAAAAAAGATGAAATGGAAGAAAAGCATCCCCGAACACGTTTAAATATATTAAGATAAAGATTGAATTAATCAAAAATAAAATTAAGGAGAATGTATATGATTAAGAATAGGAAAAAAAATAGAATTTGAGGATGAAAGAAGATACTCTTTCGAAAAACAAGAACAGAAAAATTAAGATTTGATTAACAAATATGGAAAAAGAACACTTTGGCAGAAACTGTAACTAAGTAAAATACATTTGGATAGGATGAATTATATATGATATATGATATGATATGGTCAATACTCTATTTCAAAAAATATGTGGGTGTGTATTGAGGGGGGAACCAATAAAACTTGTCAAAAAAGAAAGAAAGAAAGAAAAAGAAACAGGTGAAAACAGAATATCTGAGTTGGAAGGGGCCTTGGTGGATTGTTCTCCCCATCACAAAATTGCTCCTTAGTTTTAGTTCTCCCCTGGGTTCGAACTAAGGAGAAATTTCCTGACAATGAGAATCATTAACCAGTGGAACAGCTCGCCACCAGAAGTTATGGGTGCTCCAACACTGGAGGTTTTTAAGAAGAGATTGGACAGCCGTTTCTCTGGAATGGTATAGGACTATGTTGGCGAACCTCATGGCACGTGTGCCAGAGGTGGCACGCAGTGTCCTCTCTGATGGCACGTGCGCCATTGTCCCAGTTCAGCTCTGCTGCGCATACATGCACGCCTCCTGCCAGCCAGCTGATCTTCGTGTCTCTGCTGTGCATGGTGGGGGGGGGGTTGTGGCCCGTCAGCGGCCTGTGCAGCTAGTAGCTGATTCAGACAGTGATGAGGCTGGTGTGGTGATGGGCCAGCAGCCTGTGCAGCTGGCACTCGAGTCGGACAGTGAGGAGGCTGGAGAAGATGTGGTGCCAGAGGTGGGGATTCAGCCAGGGCCTTCAGAACCTCCAGAAGCTCCCTTAAGTGAAGAGGAAGAAGAGGAGGAGCCTCTTCTCGATGCACGGGCATGCAGAGTGGCCAAAAGGCAGGAGTGGCTCCTCAGGAGGAGGTCTCCTCGAGAGTAAGGCTTGGGGCTGATTGGCCACTCCCTTAGCCTATTTAAGGAGGAATGCTGACTGAAGCAATTTGCAGGGAACAACTTTAGTTCATTCTCCTTTGTGTCTGGATTCTCTGCAAATTGCTTCTGGGCTTTCTGCCAACCTTAGTAAGATTGTGATTACTTTATCTTTGTTTTCTTGTAGGGTGTTAAGGAAGTTTATTAACAGCCTTTGTTTGGAAAAAAAAAAGGAGTTATTTTAGTACATTTAAGTGTACTAAATGTGTGTGCTGTGTTCTTTGGGGTCCGTAGCTGGGGCAGAACAGGGGGTGAGTGCAAGGGGCCGTGCTTGCGCAGGGGGGGCGGGGCGCAGGGGGGGCATGCATGCATGCATGGGGGCCTGCCTGCATATTGAATTTTGGGGGTTCGGGCATGTGTGCCCACATTCGTACACCCGCGAGCACACTTTGGGCACTTGGTCCAGAAAAGGTTAGCCATCACTGCCCTAAACCAGTGATGGCTGACCTTTTGGCAACGGGTGCCAAAAAGGTCGTGCGTAAACGGTGCATGCTTGTGTGCTCTTCAGGCCCGCACTATGGAAAAGCCTAACTTCTGGGTTCTAGCGCGCATGCATGCCCGACGATCAGCTGGCTGCCGCGCATGTGCCAGCTGGTTTTCGGCACTGCAGCACGCACGAAGGGATTGTGCTCTGGAAAAACTGAACTTCTGGCTGCTGGCCTGCATGCGCACCCGAAAATCAGCTGGATGGCACACATGCGCACACCAATTTTCGGCACTGCCCCGTGCACAAACGACAGCTGATCGTTGCACAAACGTACATACCAGAAACCCAGCGCTGCTGGTTGAGATGGGTGGCACTGGCTGTAGAAATCAGATCAATCCATCAATAAATCCACATTTTACAATCTGTGCCCGACAACGGAAGAAGCGATGGATGGAAACAAAGAGAAATCCGAACCTTAGAACTAAGGAGAAATTTCCTAGCATTGAGAACAATAAACCAGTGGAAGGGCTTCCCTTCAGAAGTTGTGGGTGCTCCAACACTCGATGGTTTTAAGAAGAGGCTGGGCAGCCACTTGTCTGAAATGGGATAGGTTTCCGGCCTGAGCAGGGGGTTGGACTAGAAGACCTCCAAGGTCCCTTCCGGTTCTATTCTATTCTATTCTATTCTATTCTATTCTATTCTATTCTATTCCTATTTCTATTCCATTCCATATATTCTATTCTATTCTATTCTATTCTATTCTATTCTATTCTATTCTATTCTATTCCATATTTTCTATTCTATTCTATTCTATTCTATTCTAGTCTAGTCTATTCTATTCTTTCTCTATTCTATTCTATTCTATTCTATTCTTTCTCTATTCTATTGTATTCTATTCTTTCTCTATTCTATTCTATTCTATTCTTTCTCTATTCTATTCTATTCTATTCTTTCTCTATTCTATTCTATTGTATTCTATTCTTTCTCTATTCTATTCTATTCTATTCTATTCTATTCTATTCTTTCTCTATTCTATTCTATTCTTTCTCTATTCTATTCTATTGTATTCTATTCTTTCTCTATTCTATTCTATTCTTTCTCTATTCTATTCTATTGTATTCTATTCTTTCTCTATTCTATTCTATTCTATTGTATTCTATTCTTTCTCTATTCTATTCTATTCTATTCTTTCTCTATTCTATTCTATTGTATTCTATTCTTTCTCTATTCTATTCTATTCTATTCTATTCTATTCTTTCTCTATTCTATTCTATTCTTTCTCTATTCTATTCTATTGTATTCTATTCTTTCTCTATTCTATTCTATTCTATTGTATTCTATTCTTTCTCTATTCTATTCTATTCTATTCTTTCTCTATTCTATTCTATTGTATTCTATTCTTTCTCTATTCTATTCTATTCTATTCTATTCTATTCTTTCTCTATTCTATTCTATTCTTTCTCTATTCTATTCTATTGTATTCTATTCTTTCTCTATTCTATTCTATTCTTTCTCTATTCTATTCTATTGTATTCTATTCTTTCTCTATTCTATTCTATTCTATTGTATTCTATTCTTTCTCTATTCTATTCTATTCTATTCTTTCTCTATTCTATTCTATTGTATTCTATTCTTTCTCTATTCTATTCTATTCTATTCTATTCTTTCTCTATTCTATTCTATTCTTTCTCTATTCTATTCTATTGTATTCTATTCTTTCTCTATTCTATTCTATTCTATTGTATTCTATTCTTTCTCTATTCTATTCTATTCTATTCTTTCTCTATTCTATTCTATTGTATTCTATTCTTTCTCTATTCTATTCTATTCTATTCTATTCTTTCTCTATTCTATTCTATTCTATTCTTTCTCTATTCTATTCTATTCTATTCTATTCTTTCTCTATTCTATTCTATTCTATTCTTTCTCTATTCTATTCTATTCTATTCTCTCTGCTCTGTTCTATTCTATTCTATTCTATTCTATTCTATTCTTTCTCTATTCTATTCTATTGTATTCTATTCTTTCTCTATTCTATTCTATTCTATTCTATTGTATTCTATTCTTTCTCTATTCTATTCTATTCTATTCTATTGTATTCTATTCTATTCTATTCTATTCTATTCTTTCTCTATTCTATTCTATTCTATTGTATTCTATTCTTTCTCTATTCTATTCTATTCTATTCTTTCTCTATTCTATTCTATTGTATTCTATTCTTTCTCTATTCTATTCTATTCTATTCTATTCTATTCTATTCTTTCTCTATTCTATTCTATTCTTTCTCTATTCTATTCTATTGTATTCTATTCTTTCTCTATTCTATTCTATTCTTTCTCTATTCTATTCTATTGTATTCTATTCTTTCTCTATTCTATTCTATTCTATTCTATTGTATTCTATTCTTTCTCTATTCTATTCTATTCTATTCTTTCTCTATTCTATTCTATTGTATTCTATTCTTTCTCTATTCTATTCTATTCTATTCTATTCTTTCTCTATTCTATTCTATTCTTTCTCTATTCTATTCTATTGTATTCTATTCTTTCTCTATTCTATTCTATTCTATTCTATTGTATTCTATTCTTTCTCTATTCTATTCTATTCTATTCTTTCTCTATTCTATTCTATTGTATTCTATTCTTTCTCTATTCTATTCTATTCTATTCTATTCTTTCTCTATTCTATTCTATTCTATTCTTTCTCTATTCTATTCTATTGTATTCTATTCTTTCTCTATTCTATTCTATTCTATTCTATTCTTTCTCTATTCTATTCTATTCTATTCTCTGCTCTGTTCTATTCTATTCTATTCTATTCTATTCTTTCTCTATTCTATTCTATTGTATTCTATTCTTTCTCTATTCTATTCTATTCTATTCTATTGTATTCTATTCTTTCTCTATTCTATTCTATTCTATTCTATTGTATTCTATTCTATTCTATTCTATTCTATTCTTTCTCTATTCTATTCTATTCTCTCTGCTCTATTCTATTCTATTCTATTCTATTCTATTCTTTCTCTATTCTATTCTATTCTATTCTATTCTATTCTACCCTATCCTACCCTACCCTACGCTACTCTACTCTACTCTATTCTGGCTGGGGAATTCTGGAGTTGAAGTCTGCAGCTCTTAAAGTTGCCCAAGTTGGCAACCCCTGCTCTAAGCCCTCCAAACAAACCAGGGCTCACAGTCTGCTTGCACAGAAGAGGCAAACTCCGAAAGTGGGTTAACGCAGGAAACACGCTCGCTGTGCTGTGAGAATGCAGCCACAGTGGAGGAAAAGGACAGGCCAAGCAACGCAATGCAACAGGTGGTAGTGGGGGGGGGGGGGCTGTCAAGGAGAATCCTGGAAGATGTCAGTATTTGAGGGTGGAGAAGGGTGACGGCAGCAGGGGTGGGCTTCAAAAATTTTAGCAAGAGGTTCTCTGCCTGGTTGCTGGGTGGGCGTGGCCATGGTGGGCGTGACCTAGTCGGCCTCCTGCACCACGGTGGGGTGGGGGGTGTTTTTGCCCTCCCCAGGCTCCAGGGCCTTTCCTCAAGCCTCCAGGAGGGCAAAAATGGCCTTCCCAGGCTCCAGAGGCCTTCTGGAGGCCAGAAACAAACTTCTAGTAGGCCTGTTTTTCACCCTCCCCGAGCCTCCGCGCGCACCCTGCACTTACCTGCATCCAAAACGGGCCGCGTGGGGACTCCTGGGAGGGGTGGGGTGGGGTGGGTGGGGCCAACCAGGAGTGGGATTTGGGGGCTTCTCCGAACTGCACAGAATCTTAGCTAGAGGTTCTCCCAAACCCCTCTGAACCCCCAGCAGCTCCACCCCTGGGATGGCAGGACCCATAAGGCACCTCCTGGGAGTGGAGAGGCCCCCTCCAAGCCTAAATAGGTGGAAAAACTGCTTGCGGTTACATGGCAACAGGCCACGCATGGTATGCATTAAACCGCACAGGGCTAAATTCAGCAATGGCATTTGGAGGGTTTTTTTTTTTTTTGTTTGTTTGTTTCTGTATGTCTACGGATTTTTAAATACTCTCTTCCTTTTCACAGGGGCTTCAAGCACTGCAATTTGCAAGATGTTCTTCTTGTAACGTGGAAAGAAAAAAAAAAGTGCAATCTTACACGCTTGGCCAGTAAGCAGCCCGGGGGAGGGGGGGAGCCCAAGGGCTGAAAATGCAGTTGGATTGGGGTGAGTGGGTGTTAGGCTGGTTAAGGTGTCCTGGGTTCAAGTCTAACCCTCAACTTCCAAAGCTCACAACCAGGTGTAATTTGTCAACCCCCTAAGACCTAGCCAGGTTGTAAGGAGGAGAGGCCTCACCTAGTTACAAGTCACCTGGAGCTGTCATGTCCCCGTCGGATTCTGAATCTGTCGGGGAAGATAAGCTGGGACAAGAGCCGACAGAGACCGAGAGGGTGGCTCCGTTGGCCTTGGAGGAAACTGGGGAAGGGCAGAGTCAGTCCAGGCAAGGCTTTTCTGAATTAGTAAGGCCTGCATACAGGGAGGAGCAGGAGAGACAGAGCTCAGATCTCCTGATCCTAGAGCACGGAGAGAAGAGAGAAGGCGAGAACGACACAGACTGAGCCGGCTACGAAGGAGGAGAGCGCCCCGCCCCCTTTCACAAGGCACACCTGCCGGACTGAGATGTAAGGAGGTGCCGGTGGGAGGGGCATTTGTTGGGAACAAGCGTTGGATCTGTGGCGCCTCGTGTGCCCTTGCCGACGCCTGGAGATTACGGTGCTCTGTCTTGTGGGGCTTGCCCGGTTTGTCTGCTTCCCTGAATTTCTTGCTCTGGTTGCTGTTTGGGCTAACCTGGATTACTGGACTTCTCGCAGCCAGAGGCTTCTGAATGTAACAACTATGATCAATTTTACTAGTTTTACTTGTATTAGCATGTATGACACTCAGATGCCACATTGTTCACACATTGATTTGATAGGTTTATAAAAAAATAATAATAAAAAACTTGGGGGGGGAGTTAAAACAGTTGCAAAAAGAAAAGAAAAGAAAGAAATTTTGGGCTCAATTGTGATCTTAGGTCGAGGAGTATCTGCATAAGGTACAACGCACCCATCCCCACCAGCGGTGAAATTCAAATTTTTTACGACCGGTTCTGTGGGCGTGGCTTGGCGGGCGTGGCAGGGGAAGGATACTGCAAAATCCCCATTCCCTCCCCACTCCGGGGGAAAGATACTGAAAAATCTTCATTCCCACCCCACTCCTGCGGGAAGGATATTGTAAAATCCCCATTCCCTCCCCATTCCAGGGGAAGGATACTGCAAAATCTCCATTCCCTCCCCGCTCCAGAGGAAAGATACTGCAAAATCTCCATTCCCTCCCCATTCCAGGGGAAGGATACTGCAAAATCTCCATTCCCTCCCCACTCCAGGGAAGGATACTGCAAAATCCCCATTCCCTCCCACTCCAGGGGAAAGTATATTGCAAAATCCCCATTCCCACCCCATTCTGGGGCCAGCCAGAGGTGGCATTTGCCGGTTCTCCGAACTGCTCAAAATTTCCGCTACCGGTTCTCCAGAACCTGTCAGAAGCTGCTGGATTTCACCCCTTCCCCCCCTCCCCCACTAAACAGACAGGGCAAATCAATGGCACATAGCCATTGTTGTGTGCTTGGATTTGTGTTAGTGTGGCTTTTCCTACCTCTGCTAAAAGGGAGCCTATATCCAGGGCAAACCGACAGCAGGTGAGAATGTTTTCCAGTGCAAAACCTGTCAGAGGGATGATCAGACAGCCAAGCAGAGACGTGCAGAGCGAGCCCTCCCCTCCACCCAAATCCTGCAGACAAATCTCATTTCTCCCCGCCTCCGCAAAGGGAGATGGGGTTTGTAGTCAAGCCCTGGGGGAAAGCACCTGCTTGAGGGGGAGGGCTCTCAGGCAGCTCCACAAGGAAGCCGTGTCTGGTGTGTGGGGGGGAGACTGTACACACCAGGCGCACGAGCCCTTTTCTCCAGCGTGCTGAGCGAAGGCGCTGGTGCAAAGCAGCTGGGGAGGGGGGCGATAGGTGTGCGTTGCTCACCGAGGCGTGGGCTACATCACAAGGGGTGCAAAACATTTGTCAGACACAAAGAGAGTGTGTGTGTGTGTGTGTGTGCGAGAGAGAGACAGACACAGGGTGAGACAGACAGAGAGAGAGAGGGAGAGAGAGAGAGAGCAAGAGTAAAAGAAAGAAAGAGGGCAGGAGAGGGGGAGAAACAGACAAATAGAGAGTGAAAGAGAGAGAGAGAAAAAAAAGAGAGAGAAAGAGACAAAGAAAGAGAGGGACGGAGAGAAAGAGAGAGAAAGAAAGAGAGGGAGAGAGAAAGAGAGAGAGGGTGGGAGGGAGAGAAGAGAGAGGGAGGGAGAGGGAGGGAGAAAGAGAGAGGAGAGGGAGGGTGGGAGAGGGAAAGAAAGAGAGAGGGGGGAGGGAGGGAGAGAAAGAGAGAGGGAGGGAGGGAGAGAAAGAGAGAGAAAGAAAGAGAAGGAGGGAGAGAAAGAGAGAGAGAAAGAAAGAGAGGGAGGGAGAGAAAGAAAGAGAGAAAGAGGGAGGGAGGGAGAGAAAGAGAAAGAGGGTGGGAGAGGGAGGGAGAAAGAAAGAGAGGAGAGGGGGTGGGAGAGGGAAAGAAAGAGAGAGAAAGAGAGAGAGGGAGGGAGGGAGGGAGAGAAAGAGAGAGAAAGAAAGAGAGAGGGAAAGGGAGAGAAAGAATGATAGAAAGAAAGAAAGGAAGGAAGGAAGGAAGGAAGGAAGGAAGGAAGGAAGGGAGATAAAGAGAGGGAGGGAGAGAAAGAGAGAGAGAGGGAGGGAGAGAAAGAGTGAGAAAGAAAGAGAGGGAGGGAGGGAGAGAGAGAGAGAGATCGTTCTCTTCATCTGGGGAGGATTAGTCCTTCTAATCACACCCCTTGTTTATTTGGGGAGTGGGATTTATGGGATTTTATGTTGTGATGTTTTGCTGTAAGCTACCTGGGAGTTTCCTGTGTAAGGGTTGAGCGGTGATATAAATTTATTTAATGAATAAATTAAATAAAGATTGTGCGACCTCCACCTCTGCGGGTTTTTCTTTAAGGGCAGTTGGCAACAAGGATCAACAAGACGCAGCTTTGCTTCTTGAGCTGGCTTGGTCCTGGTTTAGAGCAACATCTGATGCTGGTCTATGGTGGTTTTTTTCGCCCGCAAACCATAGTTAGGTAACCGCAGCTCATCCAGGTCTACCTGAGATGCTTCTCTTCCCATTACAGCAGTTACTAAAGCAACAAACCAGGGGAAGAGAGAATTGGTAAGTTGTAGACACATGGCAGGCTAGACAGCCTGGGGAACTCCCTGCCACTTGATTTCTGTTCTAGAGCCCAAAACACGGTGGGGCATTGAATCTTTTGAAGTTGCCTTCAACGTAGGAAGTTTCTTCTTTTCCCCCCTTTTTGGCTTATCATGAGAGAAAAAACTCAGAGCTGTTAATAAGGTGGCAACATCAGGCACGGCCTTAGGAATGTGAGGGTTTGGCGTCGTGGCAAGACAGTCAGGGAATTAGCGGGCCCTGCGAAAACCCCAGCTGACGAACCGCCGCCGATGGGTCTTCGGACCAGAACCGTCCTGCAGGGATGGGGGAGAAAGAGAGGTGCCTCGGAGGCAAGTTCCTCAGAGGTTGGAGGGAACTCTCTGTACATTGGCGGCAGGGGGCGGCAGCCATGGCGGCTGCCACGAAGCTGGGACAACCGGATCAAGTAATGAGCAGGAGGAAAGTGGAACGGAACGGAGTTTTTTGAAGCCGGGTGAGTGACAGCCAACCCAGGCTTGTAATAACATCAAGAAATGTGGGGGTTCGGGTCATTGGTGGTATCTATCCGGTTTGGATGAATTGGTAGCAGCAGTTGCAGGAGGCTCCGCCCACCTGCCAGGACATCATCACGTCCCATTTTTGACACTCTGCGCATGTGTGGAGGTGGCACGTGTGAACAGAATGAGTGTGCGCGCGGGCGCACTCACATTTGCAAATTGATAGCGAACCCGTAGTTCGGGTCTCTGGGATCCAAAAAGTGACTAGTGGCAAAGGCTTTCTTTGCACAAAACTGGAAAGCAGATAAAATCCCGTCGGAAGGAGAAATTATCAAGAAAATTTTAGAATGTGCAGAAACAAATAGATTAACATTGAGAATAAAAGATAAAGAGGATTCAACGTATTTCAAGACATGGGATAAATTTTATGATTGGTTAGAAAAGAAATATTTATAAGGATATAGAAGTAAAATAGATAGAGAATAGATGGGAGAAAACAATTGGAAAAATAGATACCCAAGTAAAATAGATGTCAAGTAAAAGGAGAAAGGGGAATGGGGGTAAAAGGGAAAAAAAGTGAGAGATTATAAAAATGTACGCAAATGATGAAATAAAAATCAATAATAATTGAATAAGAAATTGAAATGAGAATAAAGATAATTAGAAAATCGGGGCTGTTCAAATACCACTTTAGAGTGAACTGAAAAGGGAAACAACAGGAGAGAGGGGAAGGAGTAGAGAGAGAGGAAGGTAGAAGAGAGCAAAGGAAAGGAGAGAAGAGGAGAGGAGAAAGAAGAAAAGGAAAAGGAGAGGAAGAAAAGGGAGGGGAAAGAGGAGCAGAGGAGAAGGTTAGAAGGGGGGAAGAAGAGAGGAGTGGGGGAAGAGAAGGGGAAGTAGGAAAGAGAAGGAAAGAAAGAACGAAGGAAGTAGGAGAAGAGAGAGGAAGGAAGAGAAGGGGAGGAGAAGAAGAAAGGTTGGAGTAAAAGTAAAGGGTAAAAAAGCAGTCCTGAAAAATGAAGGTTAAAAGAAAAGATGAAATGAAAAATGATGGAAATGACTGTACATGTAAATGTGTTTATGAGAAATAAAAATAAAAAAATATTTTAAAAAACACTTTCTTTGATCTTGCCCTACACAGATGATGACCAAAAAGGCCCTCAAGAGTTGAGAGTACCTCTGAGCTTGGGCAGAGTGCACCCCAAGGTGGCAAAGAGGGGAATTCTCTCCCCGTCTGCCCTGCCAAACAGCTCACTTTCAGGCGGGTTTCCTAAAGCTGCCCGTCTGGCAGCTCTCGTTTCGGGGATTAAGCAGTTCAGTGCCAGTTTCCGGCCGGCTAAGCATGGCAAACAGAGGGACGGGTGGGCAAAGATGAATGGCAAAGCGAGCGAGCGACTGCCAGCCGGCCCAGCGTGGCAGACCAGACCGGTGGCACATGCCCAGCAGCCTTTCTGCTCACTGGCTCTCGACTCTCTGCTGGCTCCGGGCCCAAATTCAGCCGGTTCGAGCGAATTGGTTAGCAGTGACATCCCGGCACTATGCCGTGCTATTTAGCCAAGTTTTCTAGGACGGGTGCGTGCGTGCGAGCAAAGCGCATGTGAGGAAGGTGTGCGCAGGGCAAACCGATGGTAAAAATATGTAAAACCCACCTCTGGCCCAAATGGACCTCAGCTGCTTAGGGAGGCGGCAAAAATCAGGATGAGAAAGGGAGATGCAAACAGGAAGGGAAGCTCCCCCTTTGCCAAGGAGAGGGGGGCGGAGGGAATTTGGGGCTGGGGCGGACACTGGAGACCCCCTTCTATCCTTATGGGAACACTTACCTCCCGCTGGATCTCTCAGAGCACCCCGGCTTTGGGGTGGGAAGTCTGGAAAGAGGCCTCTACTCGGAGGAGGGATAAAATGCTCTGGTTGTGTTGGTAAAGACATGGTAAAGATGGAAGTGTGGGGGGGGGAATTAGGGAGCAGGAGGGAGAACAGCATCTCTGGGGCCTGTCGGAAGTGCCCCACCCCAGTTCCCCATACAGGTCGTCCTCAACTTACAACAATTCATTTAGTGACCGCTCAAAGTCACAACGGCAGCGGAAAAAGTGACTTAGGACCAGTGGAGGGCTGCAACCGGTTTAGCAGAGTTCAAAATACAGCCGTTTGAAGCTCAGCTGCTTACCTTCTAAGGCAGCCCCCGGTAAGTAAGAACAGCGGCAGTGCGGAAATCAGCTGCGCTGCACGAATCAGCTGAGTCAGAAAGAAGGAAATATAGGACAGGATAGGGCGAGGGCAGGTGGATAGGGCCAGCTGATCGTCGGAACTACAGGTTCGCGCGAACCGGCCCAAACCGGCAGCAGCCCATCACTGGTTAGGACCGTTTTTCCACAATTACGACATTTCCAGCATCCCTAGGGTCACACGATCAAAAGTCAGACGCTTGGCCATTGACTTGCATTTATGATGGTCGCAGTGTCCCTGGGGGGAGTCCGGTGATCCCTTTTTGCGACCTTCTGACCAGCCAAGTCCATGGGGGAAGCCAGATTCGCTTAACAACCGGGTTACGAACTTATCGGCCGCAGGGATTCACTTAACAAACATGGCAAGAATAGTCGTAAAATGGGGGGGAACTCATTTAACAAATGTCTCGCTTAACGACAGAAATTTGGGGCTCGTTTGTGGTCGTAAGGCGAGTACAGGCCTTTCAAAGAGGAGGAAGGGGGAAGGGAGACGGAGAAGGAGAAGGGGAGGACTGTGGTGCTCGCTGAGCTTGGTCGTTTTTCTTGAAGACATTTCAATACCAAACTAGGTAACATCATCAGTGTTTGAAGGGATAATAAGCAGAGAGCAAACCCCACTCCCTTCTGGCACTGATGATGTTACCTAGTTGGGTTATGAAACGTCGGCACGAAAACCACCCAGCTCAGAGAGTCGCACGCGACTGGACCTGCTGTCCAATGGATCGATCACGTTTAGCATCTGAGATACAGGCGTGACCCACTCATGCCTTCCGGCTTTTCCCTCCCTGCAAAGCTATTATCCTGGCTCAGCAGCACACGAGCGGCTGGGAACTCTGGGTCTTGAAGTCCAACGTCTGAGGAGGGTGAACAAAATGAGGGAAGTCGGACGGCCGACTCAACGCTGTGCCGTAGAGACTTAGAATTGGCAGAAAATGTGGATTTATTATTATTAATTTATATAATAAAGTGTTGGAGAATAAAGAGGGAAGTGTTGACAGAGTCAGCCTTAGAACAAAAGAGAAGAAATCTCCCCGTAGAAATATTGGCTTCCTCCGTACACAATGCGTTCCGGATGACAAAAGGGAAACTGTCACTCCGGTGCCCGATGTACTAATTCCTAATGCCACAATTATTTGGTTACATGGCAGCTGATTGGAGGAAGTGCTGCCGTTCAACAAACGGAAACAGTCATCGGCGTCAAAATTAATTTGTCAAGGGGAGACGCAACTCACAAACAAACCCGGAAACATCCTTCTCCCTGAATGGACAGCAGAAATGAAATGATAAAACTTCCCTGCCTGCGACTACGTTTTTTGTGGAAGTAGAGGCATCGCTCAGGCGGTAACTCAGGGTTTCTCAACCTCAGAGGCTTTTTAAGATGCCTGGACATGCTGCCTGGGGCATTCTGGGAGTTGAAGTCCACCCATCTTAAAGCACTCTGGCTGGGGGATTCTGGGAGTTGAAGTCCACCCTTCTTAAAGCACGCTGGCTGGGGGATTCTGGGAGTTGAAGTCCACCCTTCTTAAAGCACGCTGGCTGGGGGATTCTGGGAGTTGAAGTCCACCCTTCTTAAAGCACGCTGGCTGGGGGATTCTGGGAGTTGAAGTCCACCCTTTTTAAAGCACTCTGGCTGGGGGATTCTGGGAGTTGAAGTCCACCCTTCTTAAAGCACGCTGGCTGGGGAATTCTGGGAGTTGAAGTCCAGCCTTCTTAAAGCACTCTGGCTGGGGGATTCTGGGAGTTGAAGTCCACCCTTCTTAAAGCACTCTGGCTGGGAGATTCTGGGAGTTGAAGTCCACCCTTCTTAAAGCACTCTGGCTGGGAGATTCTGGGAGTTGAAGTCCACCCTTCTTAAAGCACTCTGGCTGGGGGATTCTGGGAGTTGAAGTCCACCCTTCTTAAAGCACTCTGGCTGGGGGATTCTGGGAGTTGAAGTCCACCCTTCTTAAAGCACTCTGGCTGGGAGATTCTGGGAGTTGAAGTCCACCCTTCTTAAAGCACTCTGGCTGGGGGATTCTGGGAGTTGAAGTCCACCCTTCTTAAAGCACTCTGGCTGGGGGATTCTGGGAGTTGAAGTCCACCCTTCTTAAAGCATGCTGGCTGGGGGATTCTGGGAGTTGAAGTCCACCCTTCTTAAAGCACTCTGGCTGGGGGATTCTGGGAGATGAAGTCCACCCATCTTAAAGCATGCTGGCTGGGGGATTCTGGGAGTTAAAAATCCACTCATTTTGAGCACACTGGCTGGGGAATTCTGAGATTTGAAGCCCACCCACCCAGAATAGAACAGAATAGAATAGCAGAGTTGGAAGGAACCTTGGAGATCTTCTAATCCAAGCTTCTGCTCAAGTAAGAAGCCCTATGCCCATGATGGCGAATCTATGGCACGCGTGCCAGACGTGGCACACAGAGCCATCTTTCCGGGCAAGCGAGCTGTCGCCCATTGCTCTTGCAGATTCCGGTGTGCCGGCCTGCTGGTCTTCAGCGTGTGCGAAGACCAGCTGGCCAGTGCGCATACATTTGCTGGAAACTGGAAGATCCTTTTCCCAGTGTGCGTATGCGCACCAGACGGCTGCCCTTCCAGTTTCCAGCACGTGCATGCACCCGGGCAGCTGGTCTTCGCACACGCATGCACACCAGAAACCGAGAGACCAGGTGACCGGTGCACATGCATGTGGCAGAAACCAAAATATCACCCCAGACCCCAGAATAGAGCCTAGAGGTAAAAGGAAAGGCTCCCTTTGCACATATCTGCTAGTCGTTCCCAACTCTAGGGGGCGGTGCTCATCCCCGTTCCAAAGCCGGAGAGCCAGCGCTGTCCGAAGACGTCTCCGTGGTCATGTGGCCGGCATGACTCAACGCCAAAGGCGTGTGGAACCCTGTTCCCTTCCCACCAAAGGTGGTCCCTATTTTACTACTTGCATTTTTTTTACCTGCTTTCGAACTGCTAGGTTGGTGGAAGCTGGGACGAGTCACGGGAACTCACCTCGTTACGCAGCACCAGGGATTCGAACCGCTGAACTGCCGGCCTTTCGATCGACAAGCTGAGCGTCTTAGCCACTGAGCCACCGTGTCCCTCCCATAATATATATAGTTGGTCAAATGTTGCTGGTGAGTGAAGAACCGGAAAGCAGGGAGATTTTGGATCGTTTGATCGATGAGCTGCCCTTTTCCTATCGCGCCTCTAAATGATCCGCTTGCTCTCCCAGAAGCCATCGTGAGGATCAAGGAGAGACAACCGAGCTTATAAATCACGGGGGCCGAAAGCCCACTCGGGGGCCTTCCTGCAGCCCACCAGCATCTTTCGAAGGGAGACCAGGTTCATAAATCTCGTGGAGACTTCAGGCATCCGCTTTGCCCTTTTAAAGTTTCAAACTTTTGCAGTATCTCCATGACATGGAGCCCTCCTCCTGAAACCGCCAGCGTCTCCCTGCTATCAACCGGGGAGTGGTGTTGCCAGCCGTGCTTGGCTGAAATCTCACTGAGGGGGCTGCCTGCCGGCAGATGTGATTAACGCCCTCCCGGCTGCTGCTACCACCTTGCTCTTGTCGTGTACCCCTCTCCTTTTCCGCAGTGACCCCCATTTATCTCTCCGTCGCGCAAGGCCAGGCAAGAGGCCGTGCCGGACACGGCTGGCTTCCCACGCAAGGCATCGACGCCAGGGAGGAAAAAGGACAAAGAGGAAGAGAGGGGAAAAGACCATGGTGATGAGGGAAGGCCAGAACAGCTGACAGCGAGGATGGCTGGGAACGATGGGGCTACAAGTACTACACATGTGGATGTGGCTGGCACCAGGCTGGGGGAAGAAGGCTGTGAGGAGTGAGGAGAGGACGGCACCGGCAGGGCACCGGAAGTGAAGGTTCAGGAGGGAGATTCGGGAGTGTTGAAGGGATTAAAATGGGTATTTCAGGCAGTTGCAAGGGTGGAGATGCACCCCTGGGCTCCTCAAAACTCTTCCAACTTTCCCAAAATTCATGACTTGGGGGAATCTGTAGGCTACAACAGGGGAAGAGCCTACAGATTCCCCCTTGGGGGAATTCTCCCTTGGGGAAGAGATAAGAGCTTTGCAGGGGCTCAGGAACTCACTTCTAACTTACATGGATCTCACTCTTCCTTTTAGGAGGTGTAGACTAAGAGTTGCCAATCTTGGCAACTTTTGAGACGTGTGGACTTCAATTCCCAGAATTCCTCAGGGAAGAAAGGAAGGAATGGAAGGAATGGAAGGAAGGAAGGGAGGGAGGTGAGAATGCGAGGGAGGGAGGGAGGGAGGGAGGGAAGGAAGGAAGGAAGGAAGGAAGGGGAGAGAAAGGGAGGGAGGGAGGGAGGGAGGGAGGAGAGGGGAAAGAGAGATGGGAGGGAGGGAGGGAGAAGGAAAGAAAGAGAGAAAGGGAGGCAGGGAGGAAGGAAGGAAGATAGAAAGGGGAGGGAGGGAGGGAAGGAAGGAGAGAAAGGGAGGCAGGGAGGAAGGAAGGAAGATAGGAAGGGGAGGGAGGGAGGGAGGGAGGAGAGGGGAAAGAGAGATGGGAGGAAGGAAGGAAAGAAACAAGCCTCTCTTAAGACCATATGGAAGAGCAAAATGGTCTGCCCCCCCCCCATTCCCACCCCCACCCCACCCCAGGACCAGACCGGGGCTTAACAAAGCCCATCTTCCCTGTGGCCACAGACTCTGTCCCTCCGGGTGGCTGCCCCAGGGCTGTCTGTCTGGGGGCCCCTCCCTGCCCAAATGCCGCTCTCCCCACATCCCGGGGGGCCTCCTCTCCTCCTTTACAAGACCCCTGGAGTGCCCATTCTCTCCCCCATTCAATCAGACGGGAGAAAGGCGGTCAGAGGGAAGAAAAGCGGGAGCATCTTCTCAGCCTGGGCTTCATTGTCTCCTGAGGCAGACGAGGCCGGACAAGAGCCAGGGCCTCCATTTTCACCCCCAGCCCCTCCATTGGATCTCAGGGAAAAGACGCAATTAATTAAAGGCGAAGCCACAAACGAAGAGACGCACAGCAGGGATGGAGCCCCCTCCCCAGCCTCGCCTCTCCTGCACACCTGACATGGTGCCATCGCTCTGCAGAGAAACAGCCCCCCCTCCCACCCATTCTTACAGATTAACAGAGTTGGGAGGGACCTTAGAGGTCATCTAGTCCAGCCTCCCCACCCAAGCAGGAGACCCTACACCATTTATTAACAGATGAACAGAGTTGGAAGCAGAGGTGGGTTTCAGCAGGTTCTGACCAGTTCTGGAGAACCCGGAGCGGAAATTTTGAGTAGTTTGGAGAACTGGTAGTAAACATTCTGACTGGCCCCGCCCCCATCTATTCTCTGCCTCCCAAGTCCCAGCTGATTGGGAGGAAATGGGGATTTTGCAGTAACCTTCCCCTGGTGTGGGGTGGGAATGGGGATTTTACAGTATCCTTTCCCTAGGAGTGGGTTGGGAATGGGGATTTTGCAGTAACCTTCCCCTGCCACACCCACCAAGCCACGCCCACAGAAGCAGTAGTAAAAATTCTGACTGGCCCCGCCCCCATCTATTCTCTGCCTCCCGAGTTCCAGCTGATCAGGAGGAAATGGGGATTTTGCAGTAACCTTCCCCTGGAGTGGGGTGGGAATGGGGATTTTGCAGTATCCTTCCCCTGGAGTGGGGTGGGAATGGGGATTTTGCAGTATCCTTCCCTTGGAGTGGGGTGGGGATTTTGCAGTATCCTTCCCCTGGAGTGGGGTGGGAATGGGGATTTTGCAGTATCCTTCCCTTGGAGTGGGGTGGGGATTTTGCAGTATCCTTCCCCTGGAGTAGGGTGGGAATGGAGATTTTACAGTATCCTTCCTCTGCCATGCCCACCAAGCCACATCCACAGAACCAGTAGTAAAAAAATTTGAAACCCACCCTGGTTGGAAGGGACCTTGTAGGTCATCTAGTCCAACCCCCCATTGCCAAGCAGGAGACCCTACACCATTTCTGACAGAGGGCAATCCAGTCTCTTCTTGAAAGCCTCCAGGGATGAAGCTCCCACAACTTCTGAAGACAACTTCTGTTCCATGGGTTGGTTGTTCCCACTGTCAGAAAATTTCTCCTTATTTCCAGGTTGAATCTCTCCTTGAAATCTCTCTTGCTCTAACCCATGGGTTTCACTACCCTTCAATGCTTGGCACAGAACCTGCCCCGTTGGGACTTCAACTTCCATCAGCCTTTGCGGCATGGCCAACACGAAAGGATTCTGGGAGCTGTCGCACCAAATGTTTGATAGTCGAAAGCACGGGCAGTCCTTGGTTTAGGACCACAATGGAGCCCAAAATTGTTGAATGAGTTTCGCCCCGTTTTACAACCTTTCTTACCAAAGTTGTTAAATAAATCGCTCCCGTTGTTAAGTTAGGAACATGGTCGTTAAGTGAATCTGGCTTCTCTGTTGATTTTGCTCGTCACGTGACACAGCGACCGTCATAAACACGAGTCAGTTGCCGAGTGCCTGCTCACATGACCATGGGGATGCTACAACGGTTGTAAGTATGGAAAAACGGCCCTAAGTCGCTTTTTTCACTGCCGTTGTAACTTCGAACGGTCGCTAAATGAACGGTTGTTAATCGAGGACTAACTAACTATGTGAGGAAGGAAAGGGGGAACGCTGCTAGGGATTCGCAGGGGTTCGGGAGAACCTCTAGCTAAGATTCTGTCCAGTTCGGAGAACCCCCAAATCCCACTCCTGGCTGGCCCCGCCAACCCCACCCTGCCCCTCCCAGGAGTCCCCACGCGGCCCATTTTGGATGCAGGTAAGTGCAGGGCATGCGCAGAGGCTCAGGGAGGGCAAAAAACGGGCCTACTAGAAGTTCAGGAAGGGGACCGTTTCCGGCCTCCAGAGGACCTCTGGAGCCTGGGGAGGCTGTTTTTGCCCCTCCCGGAGGCTCAAGGAAAGCTTCCGGAGGGCGATTTCCAGCACCTCCAGAGAAGTGGGACCATTGAAGGAAAGACTTTTCTTGCTGGAGATGCTTCAAAAGGGGTAAGATCAGGCATGGGATTCAGCCGGTTCGAATCAGTTTGGGCTGATCAGGGCCTGCGCAGAGGCTCTGGGAGGGCAAAAAACGGGCCTCCCGGAAGTTCCGGAAATCTGGAAACGGGCTCGTTTCTGGCCTCCAGAGGGCCTCTGAAGCCTGGGAGAGGCTGTTTTCATCCCTCCCGGATGCTCAAGAAAAGCTTCCGGAGCCTGGGGAGGGCAAAAACGCTCCCCCCGCCCACTGTGGTGCAGGAGGCCGACTAGGCCACGCCCACCATGGTTACGCCCATCCAGCAACCAGGCAGAGAACCCCTTGCTAAAAACCCCTGCTAAAACCCCACCCCTGCTTGCCGCACCCCCATATCATAAGTGGGGCTTAGCAAACCATTCTTTTATTTCTTTCATGGGGGGGGGGTGTCTTTGGGGTTGGCTAAGAGGCAAAATATTAGCCAACGCCTAATAAACCCAGCTTCCCCCCCCCCCAATTTGGAGAGTTCAATTAATTGAATTGAATTACCAAATCTCTGATAAGGTCTGGAATGGAGCGGAAAGTTGTATATGTCATTATTTGCAGATAAATATCAAAAGTGGCAAAAGGCCCCCAGGAGACCCAGAAAAGCAAAGCAAAGTTAACGGAATGGAAATCAATGCAAACTTCCATTAACAGGCATCAAACCAACAAGGTTAATCGGGTTAACCAGGTTAGATGAACCCGTCCACCGGTGCAATCAATCTAACTTTACTTGCGATGAGGAGTCAAGGCAGATCTGTGTTCAAAAGAGAATATGTGGGTGACTACAGGTCGTCCCTCGGCTTACGACAGTTTCGTTTATTGACCGTTTGAAGTTGTGATGCTACTGAAAAAGGTGACAGTTTTTCACACTTACGACCGAGGCAGCATCTCTGTGGTCGTTGATCCAAATTCAGGCGCTGGGCAAACTGGCTCATATTTATGACGGCGGCAGCATCCGTGATTCCCTTTTGCGAACTTCTGATGAGCCAAGTCAATGGGGGGGGGAGCAGGATTCACTTAACAACTGTGTCTCTCATTTAACAAGCTCAGTGATTCACTTAACAACGGCGGCAACAAAGGTTGTGAAAATGGGGTGAAATTCATTTAACGAAAGTCTCGTTCAGCAACAAAAATTTGGGGCTCAGTTGTGGTCCTAAGTCAAGGACTCCACGCATTTGGTGTTGGGTGACTGAACAGTTCACGAGACTGTTCGTTGCCGCCACCAAATCTCTAATTCAGAAGCCTCATTCCACCTCTCGCTGTTTTTCAAAATCCATCTATCCAGCCATATTTAGAATAGAAATAGAAATAGAAATAGAAATAGAAATAGAATAGAATAGAATAGAATAGAATAGAATAGAATAGAATAGAATAGAATAGAATAGAATAGAATAGATCCTCCTCCTCTTCTCCATAAACCCTTCTAGCACTGATAATGTTACCTTGGGTAATGTTGGGTCATGAAACATCTGCAAGAAAACAACCAAGCTCAAAATAGCATAGCATAGCATAGGATTCAGAATAGAATAGAATAGAATAGAAAAGAATAGAATAAGGAATAGAATAGAAAAGAAAAGAAAAGAATAAAATAGAATAGAATAGAATAGCATAGCATAGCATAGCATAGCATAGCATAGAATAGAATAGAATAGAATAGAATAGAATAGAAATATGGAATGGAATGGAATGGAATGGAATGGAATAGAATAGAATAGAATAGAATAGAATAGAATAGAATAGAATAGAATAGAATAGAATAGAATAGAATAGAATAGAATAGAAATATGGAGTGGAATGGAATGGAATGGAATGGAATAGAATAGAATAGAATAGAATAGAATAGAATAGAATAGAAATATGGAAAGGAATGGAATGGAATGGAATGGAATGGAATGGAATGGAATGGAATGGAATAGAATAGAATAGAATAGAAAAGAATAGAATAAGGAATAGAATAAGGAATAGAATAGAAAAGAATAGAATAAGGAATAGAATAGAATAAGGAATAGAATAGAATAGAATAGAATAGAATAGAATAGAATAGAATAGAATAAGGAATAGAATAGAATAAGGAATAGAATAGAATAGAAAAGAATAGAATAAGGAATAGAATAAGGAATAGAATAGAATAGAATAGAATAGGGAAGGGACCTTGGGAGATCTTCTATTCCAGCCCCCGGCTCAAGCAGCAGAACCTATACCCGTGATGGCACGCACGCTGTCGCCAACTTCTCTTCTGGTTTCCAGAGTGCAACTGGTCTTTGCAGGTGCCGGAGCACTGAAAACCAGCCCGGAAACAGCCGAAAACCAGCCTGAAAACCTCCCAAGAAAAGGCCATAAAACAGGCATGTGCATGCTGGCCAGCTGATCTTCGGGTTTCCGGTGCTCCGGGGCGCAGGAAGACCAGCTGGCTGGCACACATGCCCGTGCTGGAAACCCGAAGACCAACTGGCCAGTGCGTGGGTTTCCGGCGCTCTGGCTGTCGCGCGCGCATGAACACGTGTTCCGGTTTGGGCACTCAGTGCCGAAAAAGTTTGCCATCCCTGACCTTTACCGTATCTCAGACAAGTGACTGTCGAGTCTCTTTATTTTAACAACCCTCTGATTTTCTGCTGTCGTTGGCACATCCTTCACGGCCTTGTCTGAGGCTGTCGCCGTCTTCCTTCCCCCAAAGATTCATCTCTTTCTTTGGCTTCTCCATCTTTATGGCTTCTTCAGCCCCGAGGAAATAAAACTTCCTGGCTGTTTGGGGAAGTTGACAGTCCCTTGGCCGCCTGGCCGTTTAACGGGAACCCGGATGGACTCCCCTTTCCCTTTCTCCTTTTTACCGGCAGTCCTCGCCTTACGACCACCATGGAGCCCCAACGTTCTGTGGCTGAGTTTGGCCTTTGTCAAGGGAATTTTGTCCCCTTCAGCGACCTTCTTGCCGCTGCCGTTAAGCGAATCACCTCAGTGGATAAGTTAGTCGTGCGGTTGTTAAGTGAATCCGGCTTCCCCGTTGAGTTTCCTTGTCAGAAAATGATCACCTCATCACCCAGGACAATGCCACCGTCATAAGTTATGAGTTGGTTGCCGAGCAATGGAATTTTGATCACGTGACCACGGGAGAATGCCGCAAGGGTCGTAAAGCGTGAATGACGGCCCGAGGTTGCTTTTTTTCAGGGCTGTTTGAACTTCGAACGGTCGCGAAACTAACCATTGTAAGTTCGAGGACTAACTGTATTCCAGGCTGCAGCTGATCAAATTGGGTGAAAGACCACCCCCTCGGTCTTCGCTTCCCAAATTGCAGCGATTCGCTTAACGACTGGCAAGAAAGGTCGTAAAACGGGGCAAAAAAACCCCAAGGACTCTCTGTACAATGAGCTTTTCAAATGATAGTTTGCAGGTCGTCCTCGACTTACGAGCATTCGTTTTGAACGGTGGTTCGAAGTTTTGATAGGATTGGAAAAGTGATAAAATAATGGTAAAACAACACCCCTGCAGTGCAGGCCCCCCCATTCTTGCCTCTGTCTCCCTTTCGGGACCCTCCTCGATCTTCAAATTCAGCCCCCTTCCCCCCACCCCCTCCCATTTTCCTTAACTGCCAAGGTCTAATGAGATCTTCCATCCTTTGGCCTTCTCCGTATCCTTCTGGCATATCTACCCATCCAAGGCCTTGACTTTGAAGGAAGAAGCCGGCTGTTGGCAATCATTTTGCCCTCCTATTAACCGATTTCTGTTTGCAATCTGATTTCATGTCAGAAAAACGCCTCCTCCTTTGGCGATTCTCTCCCCGCTTACGTCCCTAATTCTCCTGGGTTCCAAAAGAAAACTGAGATAAAAAGAAAAAAGAAAAAAAAGAAGAAGAGAAAGTAAAAGAAACCCAAGCAAAGGATGGGCAGGAAGTCCTCAACTTACAACCGCAACAGAGCCACAACTTTCTGTTGCTAAGTGAAACATTTGTGAAGCAAGTTTTGCCCCATTTTGCTACAATTTCTTGCCACCGTCGTTAAGTGAATCCACCGCAACTGTTAAGTTAGCCGCATGGCTGTTAAGTGAATCTGGCGTCCCCCCGCATGGACGTTGCTCATCAAAAGGTCGCAAAAGCGGATCATGTGACCCCGGGCACACGGCAACCGTCATCAATGTGAGTCAGTGGCCAAGCATCTGAATTTTGATTATGTTACCACGAAAATGCTGAGAAGGTCGTAAGTGTGAAGAACGGTCTTAAGTCACCTTTTTTCAGTGCCGTTTGTAACTTGGAGCAGCCACTAAATGAACTGTTGTAAGTCGAGGACTACCTGTATGGAATTGTGACCGTGGGAATGTTACAACAGTCGCTGAGTGTGAAAAATGGTCGAAAGTCCCTTTTTTTCAGTGCCATTGTAACTTTAAACAGCCGTGAATCCATTGCCCACAATGGAATAGAAGAGAATAACTGAGTTGGAAGGGACCTTGGAGGTCATCTAGTCCAACCCCCTGCTTAGGCAGGAAACCCTACACCACTGGGTAACCAACCTCTTCTTTAAAATGTCCAGTGTTGAAGCATTCATAACTTCTGGTGGCAGGCTGTTCCACTGGTTAATTGTTCCCACTGTCAGGAAATTTCTCCTTAGTTCTAAGTTGCTTTCTTCTTGATTAGTTTCCACCCGTTGCTTCTTCTCCTGCCTTCAGGTGCTTTGGAGAATAGTTTGTCTCAGTGGTGAAATCCAAATTTTTTTACTACCGGTTCTGTGGGTGTGGCTTGGTGGGCGTGGCAGGGGAAGAATATTTCACAATCCCCATTCCCACCCTACTCCAGGGGAAGGATACTGCAAAATCCCCATTCGTTCCCCACTCCAGGGGAAGGATACTACAGAATCCCCATTCCCTCCCCAATCCAGGGGAAGGATACTACAGAATCTCCATTCCCACCCCACTCCAGGGGAAGGATACTACAGAATCCCCATTCCCACCCCACTCCAGGGGAAGGATACTACAGAATCCCCATTCCCTCCCCACTCCAGGGGAAGGATACTACAGAATCTCCATTCCCACCCCACTCCAGGGGAAGGATACTACAGAATCCCCATTCCCACCCCACTCCAGGGGAAGGATACTACAGAATCCCCATTCCCACCCCACTCCAGGGGAAGGATACTACAGAATCCCCATTCCCACCCCACTCCAGGCGAAGGATACTGCAAAATCCCCATTCGTTCCCCACTCCAGGGGAAGGATACTACAGAATCCCCATTCCCTCCCCACTCCAGGGGAAGGATACTACAGAATCTCCATTCCCACCCCACTCCAGGGGAAGGATACTACAGAATCCCCATTCCCACCCCACTCCAGGGGAAGGATACTACAGAATCCCCATTCCCTCCCCACTCCAGGGGAAGGATACTACAGAATCTCCATTCCCACCCCACTCCAGGGGAAGGATACTACAGAATCCCCATTCCCACCCCACTCCAGGGGAAGGATACTACAGAATCCCCATTCCCACCCCACTCCAGGGGAAGGATACTACAGAATCCCCATTCCCACCCCACTCCAGGCGAAGGATACTGCAAAATCCCCATTCGTTACCCACTCCAGGGGAAGGATACTACAGAATCCCCATTCCCACCCCACTCCAGGGGAAGGATACTACAGAATCCCCATTCCCACCCCACTCCAGGGGAAGGATACTACAGAATCCCCATTCCCACCCCACTCCAGGGGAAGGATACTGCAAAATCCTCATTCGTTACCCATTCCAGGGGAAGGATACTACAGAATCCCCATTCCCACCCCACTCCAGGGGAAGGATACTACAGAATCCCCATTCCCACCCCACTCCAGGGGAAGGATACTACAGAATCCCCATTCCCACCCCACTCCAGGCGAAGGATACTGCAAAATCCCCATTCGTTACCCACTCCAGGGGAAGGATACTACAGAATCCCCATTCCCACCCCACTCCAGGGGAAGGATACTACAGAATCCCCATTCCCACCCCACTCCAGGCGAAGGATACTGCAAAATCCCCATTCGTTACCCACTCCAGGGGAAGGATACTACAGAATCCCCATTCCCACCCCACTCCAGGGGAAGGATACTACAGAATCCCCATTCCCACCCCACTCCAGGGGAAGGATACTACAGAATCCCCATTCCCACCCCACTCCAGGGGAAGGATACTACAGAATCCCCATTCCCACCCCACTCCAGGGGAAGGATACTACAGAATCCCCATTCCCACCCCACTCCAGGCGAAGGATACTGCAAAATCCCCATTCGTTACCCACTCCAGGGGAAGGATACTACAGAATCCCCATTCCCACCCCACTCCAGGGGAAGGATACTACAGAATCCCCATTCCCACCCCACTCCAGGGGAAGGATACTACAGAATCCCCATTCCCACCCCACTCCAGGGGAAGGATACTGCAAAATCCTCATTCGTTACCCATTCCAGGGGAAGGATACTACAGAATCCCCATTCCCACCCCACTCCAGGGGAAGGATACTACAGAATCCCCATTCCCACCCCACTCCAGGGGAAGGATACTACAGAATCCCCATTCCCACCCCACTCCAGGCGAAGGATACTGCAAAATCCCCATTCGTTACCCACTCCAGGGGAAGGATACTACAGAATCCCCATTCCCACCCCACTCCAGGGGAAGGATACTACAGAATCCCCATTCCCACCCCACTCCAGGGGAAGGATACTACAGAATCCCCATTCCCACCCCACTCCAGGGGAAGGATACTACAGAATCCCCATTCCCACCCCACTCCAGGGGAAGGATACTGCAGAATCCCCATTCCCTCCCCACTCCAGGGGAAGGATACTACAGAATCCCCATTCCCACCCCACTCCAGGGGAAGGATACTACAGAATCCCCATTCCCACCCCACTCCAGGGGAAGGATACTACAGAATCCCCATTCCCACCACACTCCAGGGGAAGGATACTACAGAATCCCCATTCCCACCCCACTCCAGGGGAAGGATACTGCAGAATCCCCATTCCCTCCCCACTCCAGGGGAAGGATACTACAGAATCCCCATTCCCACCCCACTCCAGGCGAAGGATACTGCAAAATCCCCATTCGTTACCCACTCCAGGGGAAGGATACTACAGAATCCCCATTCCCACCCCACTCCAGGGGAAGGATACTACAGAATCCCCATTCCCACCCCACTCCAGGCGAAGGATACTGCAAAATCCCCATTCGTTACCCACTCCAGGGGAAGGATACTGCAGAATCCCCATTCCCACCCCACTCCAGGGGAAGGATACTACAGAATCCCCATTCCCACCCCACTCCAGGCGAAGGATACTGCAAAATCCCCATTCGTTACCCACTCCAGGGGAAGGATACTACAGAATCCCCATTCCCACCCCACTCCAGGGGAAGGATACTACAGAATCCCCATTCCCACCCCACTCCAGGGGAAGGATACTACAGAATCCCCATTCCCACCCCACTCCAGGGGAAGGATACTACAGAATCCCCATTCCCACCCCACTCCAGGGGAAGGATACTACAGAATCCCCATTCCCACCCCACTCCAGGCGAAGGATACTGCAAAATCCCCATTCGTTACCCACTCCAGGGGAAGGATACTACAGAATCCCCATTCCCACCCCACTCCAGGGGAAGGATACTACAGAATCCCCATTCCCACCCCACTCCAGGGGAAGGATACTACAGAATCCCCATTCCCACCCCACTCCAGGGGAAGGATACTGCAAAATCCTCATTCGTTACCCATTCCAGGGGAAGGATACTACAGAATCCCCATTCCCACCCCACTCCAGGGGAAGGATACTGCAAAATCCCCATTCCCTCCCCACTCCAGGGGAAGGATACTACAGAATCCCCATTCCCTCCCCACTCTGGGGCCAGCCAGAGATGGTATTTGCCGGTTCTCCCAACTACTCAAACTTTCCCCTTCCGGTTCTGCAGGATCTGCTGGATTTCACCCCTGGTTTGACTCCCTCTTCTTTGGGGCAGCCCCAGAGATATTGGAAGACTGCTATCATGTCTCCCCTGGTCCTTCTCTTCATTAAACTAGACATACCCAGTTCCTGCAACCGTTTTCCGCATGTTTTAGCCTCCAGTCCCCTAATCCTCTTGGTTGCTCTTCTCTGCACTCTTTCCAGAGTCTCAACATCTTTTTTTACATCGTGGTGACCAACACTGGATGCAGTATGTATAACTTTAAAAAAAGGCCCTTTTCTTAAATAGCCTGGCTTTTCTCCTGCCTGCAGAGCTCTCTGCAATGGGGTTTTCCACTGGCTTCAAGACCTGCTTTCTGATCACACCAGCCATGGAGATCCTGCTGGGCGCATGAGAGACCTCCGCGTGCTGGCATGGCTTCTGGGGTCTTTGCGAACAGTTGAGCCCCTCCAGCAAGTCAAGGGGGGGTGGGGAGGGGGTGGGGATTTGCGGTCCATGAGGCCTTTATCTCCGAAATGGAAGGAAATAACTTGAAATTAATTCAGAGGGCTGCCAAGATGGCCGGTGGCCGAGAATGCAAACTAGACCAGGGAGAACTGATAAAGGAAGCAACGAGGATGTTTAGCCCGGGGTAGACTTGATGTGCCTCAAATTGTGGCACAGACGGACAAAAGCAGAACTCCTGGCAGTCCTCGGCTTACGACCGCAACGGAGCCCAACATTTATGTTGCAAAGCGAGACATTTGTTAAGCGGGTTTTGCCCCCTTTTGACCATCTCAGCCCGCTGAGCCTCCAGGCGCCGGTACCTGGCCTTGCACTCCCGCAGGTCTTCCCTCTGCTTGGAAAGCCTATGCTCCTAGTCCTCAGTGAGGTGCTTCTGCTAAGCCTCCTTCTCGGCCAGATCCAATTTGAACTGAGCTCTTTTGCCAACTTTTTCTCCTGCTGGCTGCTTAGCTCCAACAACTGCTTCCTGTTGGGGCCCTAAGGAGCCCGGGCGGAGAGGCGAGGAGGGGCTGGGAGGGGAGGGGCAAGTAGAGGTGCCCCTCGACACGAGTGATACTGAGTTGACCACACCCACCAGTCACATGACCAACTAGCCACGCCCAACCAGCCAGTCATTAGGCAGATCATATTAGTGGGGTCCGCGGGATTTAAAATGATCCATTTAGTGGTCCCTGAGGTACGAAAGGTTGGGGACCCCTGCGCTAGAAGCAGGGACCGGTTTGGACCAAAATCAGCAGCATTTTTTCATGCGGCTGTTGATAAAAATGGGATGGCCAGCACGATCGCCAATGTCCGATGCCGGGATACGGCACAAGAAGAAGAAGAAGAAGGATTAATGTTCAACCAATCGTTGCAGCATTTTGCACATGATCAAAATTTGGATGCTTGGCAACCGGCTCATATTTATGACGGTCACAGAGTCCTGGGGTCAGGTGATCCCCTTTCGCGACCGTCTGACAAGCAAAGTCCATTGGGGAAGCCAGATACACTTAACAACCGTGTCGCTAACTCAACAAATCATGTTAATAGCTTAACACCTGCAGCCATTCCCTTAACGACGGTGGCAAGAAAGGTCATAAAACGGGGCAGAGCCGACTCAGCAGCTCTCTTGCTTAGCCATGAAAATGGTGGTCGTAAATCAAGGTCTACCACCCTTCCCTCATGTAATTTTTTCTCTGTGTCCCCCCACTTCTGGCCACTTGGCTTTTGAGTGCCTAGGGAGCCTGTTTGTTGAGGCCTGTCAGCGGCCTGTGCAGTTAGTAGCTGATTCAGACAGTGATGAGGCTGGTGTGGTGATGGGCCAGCAGCCTGTGCAGCTGGCACTCGAGTCGGACAGTGAGGAGGCTGGAGGAGATGTGGTGCCAGAGGCGGGGATTCAGCCAGGGCCTTCAGAACCTCCAGAAGCTCCCAGAAGTGAAGAGGAGGAAGAGGAGGAGCCTCTTCTCGATGCACGGGCGTGCCGAGCTGCCAAAAGGCAGGAGTGGCTCCTCAGGAGGAGGTCTCCTCGAGAGTAAGGCTTGGGGCTAATTGGCCACTCCCTTAGCCTATTTAAGGAGGAATGCCAATTGAAGCAATTTGCAGGGAACAACTTCGTTCACTCTCCTTCGCGTCTTGATCTTAGTTTTCTGCAAATTGCTTCTGGGCTTTCTGCCAACCCTAGTAAGATTACGATTATTTATTCTTTGGATTCTTGTAGGCTGTTAAGAAAGTTAATTAACAGCCTTTGTTTGAAAAAAGGCTGATTTAATTTAGTAAACTAAGGTTTGTAAGGACTTTGTGTGTGCTGCGTTCTTTGGGGTCCGTAAGCGGGGCAGAACATTGTTGCGTGTTTGGCAATCAGTTGCAACATTGCTGAAATTTCCCAGTTCTGGAGCGAATGACCCTTCAGACTGGGCCAAGAGCATTTGCTGACAATTAGAGATGCCATTTAAAAAAAAAAAAAAAAAATTAATTAAGTTTCTTTCTCAGCTTGGAGGCCTTGAAACGGGTCCGGTTGTGAGCGGAGGGCGTTTCGAATGGGGAACATTGGCACCTCCTTCCCTGCTGGCGATGAGAAGCAGAGACAGTATCTGGGTAGCCAAAATGACCGGTCCTTCGAGCGGTTGGGGGCTGGAACCAACCAGACGGAAGTGTCTCTGGAGTAAATCCTGAACGGGCGTCGGGAGGCCAGTTGAGAAAGAGCAATTGTAGGCACAGGTGGGCTTCAAATATTTTAGCAAGGGGTTCTCTGCCTGGATGCTGGGTGGGCGTGGCCAGGGTGGGCGTGGCCTAGTCAGCCTCCTGCACCACAGTGGGGGTGTTTTTGCCCTCCCTGGGCTCCGGAGGCTTTCCTTGAACCTTGGGAGGGCAAAAACAATCTCCCCAGGCTCCGGAGGCCTGTTTCTGGCCTTCCCAAACTTCGGGTAAGCTCGTTTTTCACCCTCCCCGAGCCTCTGTGTCAGTGGTGAAATCCAATTTTTTTTACTACTGGTTCTGTGGGTGTGGCTTGGTGGGAGTGGCAGGGGAAGGATACTGCAAAATCTCCATTCCCTCCCCACTTTTGGGGGAAGGATACTGCAAAATCTCCATTCCCACCCCACTCCTGGGAGAAGGATATTACAAAATCCCCATGCCCTCCCCACTCCTGGGGGAAGGATACTGCAAAATCTCCATTCCCACCCCACTCCTGGGAGAAGGATATTGCAAAATCCCCATGCCCTCCCCACTCCTGGGGGAAGGATACTGCAAAATCCCCATGCCCTCCCCACTCCTGGGGGAAGGATACTGCAAAATCTCCATTCCCACCCCACTCCTGGGAGAAGGATATTACAAAATCCCCATGCCCTCCCCACTCCTGGGGGAAGGATACTGCAAAATCTCCATTCCCACCCCACTCCTGGGAGAAGGATATTGCAAAATCCCCATGCCCTCCCCACTCCTGGGGGAAGGATACTGCAAAATCCCCATGCCCTCCCCACTCCTGGGGGAAGGATACTGCAAAATCCCCATGCCCTCCCCACTCCTGGGGAAAGGATACTGCAAAATCCCCATTCCCTCCCCACTCCTGGGGGAAGGATATTGCAAAATCCTCATTCTCTCCCCACTCCTGCGAGAAGGATACTGCAAAATCCCCATGCCCTCCCCACTTCTGGGGGAAAGATATTGCAAAATCTCCATTCCCACCCCAATCTGGGGCCAGAATGAGGGGGGCGCGCGAGCACACCCATAATTCTATGTGCCCTGCCCCCCTACACTCCCCTTCCTTTTGGCACGCAATGGCACAATGGGCCCAGTAGGCCCATTTTTCGCCCTCCCCAGGCTCCAGAGACTTTCTAGGAGGCCCTCCGGAGACCGGAAACGGCCTGTTTGCCAGCTTCCGGTGGGCCCAGAAGGCCCGAAAATCACCTGGCCAGTGCGCATATCATGCCCGACCTGAGTTTGTGTGCCCACCAATATGGCTCCGCATGCCTAAAGAAAAAAAAGGACTTGGGGTGACATGATAGCAATGTTCCAGTATTTGAGGGGCTCCTTCTTGGAACTGCCGAAAGGACTGTGTCATCGATCGCCAGTCGACAACTCGGGCCTTTCAGCAGTTGCAAGAAGGCTCCACACTCATTTGCACGATTTGGGTGACCCCGAGGACACAGATAAAACCTCCAAGTGGCCTCAAGGACCCTCTAAAAGGATGCAAATGACCAGCTGCCTGCAAAGAGGATCAATCCTTCTGTTCCCCACCATCCTAGTCGGAGCCGAAGAAGCTTCTGGGATGAGAAGCGAAACGTCTTCAAAAGAAAAAACAAGAAAGTCCAGTTGAAAAAAAAAAAGCACCTTTGGGACATTGGGATGCTGTTAAAAACAGCTGGATGGTCTTACACAGACCAGCTTTACAGGGTAAATGTAGCCCACCAGCAAAATCCCTACAAAAAAGAGAATCTGCAGTTGAAGGGCGTTATAGATTTGCAAGGGACAAGCTCCAACAGCCCCTATCAAGCCAAAGTTAATGACTTCAGCGAATGGAGGAGAATATAACATGTCCCAGGATAATGTTGCAAGATCCAATGTGAGCAGGTGGACTCACCCCAAATTTTACAACTCTTTTTTTTTTTCCCCAGTGGTCATTAAGCAAATCACACCACCGTTAAGCGAAACTGGCTTTGACCATCGATTATTGGTTAGAATGCAGGATTGCAGGCTAATTCTGTCCACTGCCAGCAGTTCGATCCCGCCTGGCTCAAGGTTGACTCAGCCTTCCATCCTTCCGAGATCAGTAAAATGAGGACCCAGATTGTTGGGGGGAAGAGGCTGACTCTGTAAACTGCTTAGAGAGGGCTGTAAATGCACTGTGAAGCGGTATATAAGTGCTATTGCTATCAATATTTTCCTTCCTTCCTTCCTTCCTTCCTTCCTTCCTTCCTTCCTTCCTTCCTTCCTTCCTTCCTTCCTTGGTTAGAATGCAGGTAAAAGGTAAAGGTTCTCCTTGCACATCTGTGCTAGTCGTTCCCGACTCTAGGGGGCGCTGCTCATCTCCGTTTCAAAGCCAAAGAGCCAGCGCTGTCTGAAGACGTCTCCGTGGTCATGTGGGCGGCATGACTTAACGCCAAAGGCGCACGGAACGCTGTTCCCTTCCCACCAAAGGGGGTCCCTATTTTTCTACTTGCATTTTTTTACTTGCTTTTGAACTGCTAGGTTGGCAGAAGCTGGGACAAGTCATGGGAGCTCACCCCGTTAGGCGGCTGCACTAGGGATTCGAACCGCTGAACTGCCGACCTTTCGATCGACAATCTCAGCGTCTTAGCCACTGAGCCACTGCATCCCTCTAGAATGCAGGAGTGCAGGCTAATTCTGCCGACTGCCAGCAGTTCGATCCTGACCAGCTCAAGGTCGATTCAGCCTTCCGTCCTTCCGAGGTGGGTAAAATGAGGACCCAGATTGTTGGGGGCAAGAGGCTGACTCTGTAAACCGCTTAGAGAGGGCTGGAAAGGGACCGTGAAGCGGGATATAAATGCTCTTACTATTGTGTTGCAGCCCATCCTTAGAGAACTTCCCAAGCTTGGTTCCGATGACAGACTCAAATTGAATCAATTACCCAAGTTGGTTTGGATGAGTTGCCTGTTGTCCTCTCTCCCCCCCTGGACTGTCAAAGGATCTGCCAAGGAAAGTTTACTGATCTCAACAAGCCTCTGGAGCCTGGGGAGGGCAGGAGCTGAGAACGCATGGCCATCATGTTTGGATTTTTTTGTTTTTTTTTTAAATTTGATTTATATGCCGCCCTTCTCCGGAGACTCAGGGCGGCTTACAATGTGCTAAGCAATAGCCTTCATCCTTTTGTATATTTATACAAAGTCAGCTTATTGCCCCCACAAACTGGGTCCTCATTTCACCTACCTTAGAAAGGATGGAAGGCTGAGTCAACCTTGAGCCTTGGAGAGATTCGAACCAGCAGTAATTGCAGGCAGCTGTGTTAATAACAGGGTACTTAGACCACTGTACTATCAAGGTTCACACAGGGCCACTCTCTTAGGAGTCGCTTAAGGGCCAGCAGGTTGAGTTGAGTTGGAAAGTGGTTCATTCGTGAACCAGGTTAGTGAAATGGGCACGCAGACATCTAGGGTCTTCAAAGCCACGAAACTAGACGGCCAGCCTGAGACCCTGAAGACTTGGACGCGTTTGACTTTTGGTAACCTTTGGACACATCTGATGCAGAGGTGGTATTCAGCCGGTTCGTACCGGTTCAGGCAAATCGGTTGCAGAGATCGTGGGTGGGCCCATTCCCCCGCCCCAGCTCTATACCGTCCTATTTAGGCATGGTTTTGAGGCCGGGCGCCTCAAAAGACACTCGCGCTAGCGAAGTGCACGCATGGAAGGCCGGGCGCATGCGCAAAAGACACACGTGAAGCTAGCATGTGCGTGCGGCGCGAACCGGTAGCAGCAAAATATGAAACCCACCGCTGATCTGGTGGGGCCCAGTTTGAAAAGACTTGCCTGCCGTCTAGTTTTATTTCCGAGAGAGGCTCAGGGCCCAACATGGATTTGGGAAGGATTTCCAAAATGGCAGATCAGGCTGCGCGCGCACACTCTCTACCCCCCAATTTCCTAGAAGGGCAAGATGGTTTTGCGGTTTAGGTGATGGAGGAAGAATGAAGAGAGCCGGGTTCAAATCCGGGGGACGGGGGACGGTGGGGAGGAAAGGATGGGGAAAGTAGATTAAAGTAGAGGAACAAAGTATATAAGTGAAGCTCCTTGAGTTTTGGAGAAGAGGCAGGATAAATGAATCAGTCGAATAAGATATATCTCAAGCTGTTTTTCTCCTACTTCCGTGTAGGAGGAACCTTTTAAAAACATTTTTATTGTTCATTTCCCGCCCCCCCCCTAAAAGTAAGTGGTACGTTGGTAGTTGACTGCTTTGAAACTCATCGAATTTGGGACTCAATGCGTTTTTGACGCGAACATTTTGTCCCGATACTCATCATTTGTTCAGTATTCGACACCTAAGCTAGGACCTGTCAATATCGGCTGCCTTGTGATTCCCTACGTTATTCCTTATGGGGAAAATCTGTTTGGTAGTCATCGTTTTTGGTACTCATCTCGCATCCTGGTACTACCGCTTAATGATAAGTACCGAGGTACCACTGTATCCAGTTCAGTGAGGAAGACGTTCAGAAGAATAAAAAGGATGGGAAAAAAGAGGAATTTTACATCACCGCAAGCCGCCTTTCCGTTTCATTTCATTACCCCAAAAAGCAGCATTTCAAGAAGCGAAAGTCAAGAGAGAGAAAGAGACAGACAGAGAGGCAGTCACTATCTCCTCCAATACCTCCCCCCCACAACATTACCAATCGGCCCCCCGTCCCCGTTAAGGACCCCACTTTCTTACTATGTGCAGCTGTAAGTAGTCGCCGAGTCCAGAGGCACTGTCCACCCGCACCAGAATTGCGTTTTTCTGGTGCGTACTGAATCCCACGGCCAGCCGGTCAGCCCGCGTGCTCGGACGGTCATTTGGGGGCCAAATATACGTAATCAGCGCCCCTCCTTTGCCGAAAATGTACGTCGTGCCAGCTAGAAAGAGGAAGAAGGAGAAAAGAAATGGCATTAAGAAGTGTTAACCTAATCTTGTGTAGCTTCTTCTCCAGTAATATTGGCCTGCTAACTAGGGCATACAAAACCTTTGCTAGATCAATTCTCGAATACAGCTCGTCTGCCTGGAACCCGCACTGTATATCGGACATTAATACGATTGAGTGAGTCCAGAGGTATTTCACGAGAGGAGTCCTCCACTCCTCTGCTTGTAACAAAATACCTTGTGCCACCAGTCTTGAAATGTTGGCCTTAGAATTACGCCGCCTTCGGTCTGACCTAAGCGTAGTACATAAAATTATCTGCTACAATGTCCTACCTGTCAACGACTACTTCAGCTTCAACCGCAATAATACACGGGCACGCAATAGATACAGACTTAAGGTAAACCCCTCCAAAGTAGACTGCAGAAAATATGACTTCAGCAACAGAGTGGTCAATGCCTGGAATGCACTACCTGACTTTGTGGTCTCTTCCCCAAAACCCCAAAAACTTTAACCTTGGACTGTCTACTGTTGACCTCACCCCATTCCTATGAGGTCTTGTAAGGGGCATGCATAATCATACCAGCGTGCCTTCCATCCCTGTCCTACTGTCCCCATTTATCCGTATCCATTTCCGGTGTTCATAACCATGTTTATACTTAAATCTGTTATCTTATACATGTTTGACAAATAAATAAACAAACAAACAAAAACTAGCTAAAAGGCACACCTTCCGTCTTCACCAAACAACGCTTCGCCCCACGGTATGAATGATTGGCTGCTTGAATAGGAAGCACACCAGCGTCCCTTCCATTCCTGTCCTACTGTCCCTGTTTATTTGTACCCATTTCCTGTATTCATATCCATGTTTATACCTATTCCTGTTATCTCGTACATGTTTGACAAACTAAATAAATAAAAGAAATAAAAAGAAAAGAACAAAAGAAAGAGTCAGCAAAGAAGCCCAAGGAAAACCTTGTTAACAGGAGGGATATTTTCTTCCTCAAAAGTTTACGACCGATTCATGCAGGTCAAAACAGAGGAGAAGCATTTCTCTCCAAAGCAGAGGTGGGTTTCAGCAGGTTCTGACCAGTTCTGGAGAACTGGTAGCAGAAATTTTGAGTAGTTCGGAGAACCGGTAGTAAAAATTCTGACTATCATCTATTCTCTGCCTCCTGAATCCCAGCTGATCAGGAAGAAACGAGGATTTTGCAGTATCCTTCCCCTGGAGTGGGGTGGGAATGGGGATTTTGCAGTATCCTTCCCCTGGAGTGGGGTGGGAATGGGGATTTTGCAGTATCCTTCCCCTGGAGTGGGGTGGGAATGGGGATTTTGCTGTATCTTTCCCCTGGAGTGGGGTGGGAATGGGGATTTTGCGGTATCCTTCCCCTGGAGTGGGGTGGGAATGGGGATTTTGCAATATCCTTCCCCTGGAGTGGGGTGGGAATGGGGATTTTGCAATATCCTTCCCCTGGAGAGGAGTGGGAATGGGGATTTTGCGGTATCCTTCCCCTGGAGTGGGGTGGGAATGGGGATTTTGCAATATCCTTCCCCTGGAGTGGGGTGGGAATGGAAATTTTGCACTATCCTTCCCCTGCCATGCCCACCAAGCCACACCCACAGAACCGGTAGTAAAAACTTTTGAAACCCACCATTGCTCCACATTATCCAAATTATGTGGTTTGTTCTGGCCTTAGAGCAGGAATTTAATTGAGACTGCCACAGCCCCCTTAAGGCCAACATTTACAGAGGGACTTTTAATGTCCACCATTTACTTGCGGAGAAAGCCTCCTAAATGGTGCACCGGGTAGTAAAATTCGGTTTAGCAGTTTGCTGGTTGCTGGGGGAAGAAGCCAAAAGTGTAGGAAGAGATGAGTAAATCGCTCTATCCCTTTTACGAGTCTGAATTATTGTATTTTCTCTTAAGCCGTTTTTATGGAGCTGGTAACGTTTCTTTTATTTTGTCCCTATCATCTCGAGGCAAGGCAATGAATCTTTGGTCTTGGCCTGAGATAGAAGAAAGTTTTATTGATTGTTTTATATATATATACTTGAATTGAGGTGTATAGGTTGATGGGTGCTCGGCTTTACAGGAGGTAAAGTGGCAGAACATGTGCAGAGTGTCAGGTTTCGGTGTCGTCTCAAATAAATTGCATTTCCAAACAGTCTTTGATGAAATCTTTCATTTATTAAGCACGACAATCTGTCCCCGATTATGTCGTAGCCAACACTGACTTCCTGACCCCAAATCTTCCCTTTCCGTTCCCCAATTCTCTGCGTCTCATTGGCCATCTTCCAAATCACTCTCCCCATATCTACTACTTCAGCTCCCAGGAATGTCCCCCCTCCCATCCCATCTCCTAGGGGATATTATCTTCAGGGAAAATAAGTAGGTGAAAAGTCAAGCGTCCTCTTGCCAGGTGCCCCCTCTTCTCCTCCTTATGTCAGCACTGGAACGAATGTAGTTTGGAGTGCTGACACAGAGTGCTTTGGCCCTCAAACCAGCCGCTCCGGGGCCTTGAAAACTTTCCTTCCTCTGCCAGGGTTTTCATTTTGTCCTTTGAAGGGGCTCTTGGTGTTCTCGGAGCTGGGCTGTTTTCTGCTGGACGTTTCATTACCCATCTACCCTGTTTCCCTGAAAATAAGACCCCAACCGGAAAATAAGCCCTAGCGTGGTTTTTTTCAGGATGCTCGTAATATAAGCCCTACCCCCCAAAATAAGCCCCAGTTAAGATTGTCACCAGACGGATGCATTAAGTACCATATTTCCCCTCCCCCAAAATAAGACCTAACTAGAAAATAAGCCCTAATGCATCTTTTGGAGCAAAAATTAATATAAGACCCGGTCTTATTTTTGGAGGAAACATGGTAGGGAACGTCATTGGAGCTAGAAGGGAATAGGGTTTGCAGAGATGAGGAGGAGGAGGAAGAGGAGGAGGAGGAAGAGGAGGAAGACATACGGAGGAAGAGGATCAGGGAAGAGGAGGAGGTGGAGAAAGAGAAGGACATGAGGAGGAAGAGGAGGAGGACATAAGGAAGAAGAGGAGCAGGAAAGAGGAGGAGGAGGAAGAGGAGGACATAAGGAGGAGGAAGAGAAGGAGGTGGAAGAGGAGGATATAAGGAGGAGGAAGGGGAGGACATAAGGAGGAAGAGGAGCAGACAAGAGGAGGAGGAGGAAGGAGGACATAAGGAGGAAGAGGAGCAGAAAAGAGGAGGAGGAGGAAGGAGGACATAAGGAGGAAGAGGAGCAGGAAAGAGGAGGAGGAGGAAGAGGAGGATATAAGGAGGAGGAAGAAGGAGGACATAAGGAGGAGGAGGAAGAGGAGGAGGTGGAAGAGGAGGATATAAGGAGGAGGAAGAGGAGGACGTAAGGAGGAAGAGGAGCAGAAAAGAGGAGGAGGAGGAAGGAGGACATAAGGAGGAAGAGGAGCAGGAAAGAGGAGGAGGAGGAAGAGGAGGATATAAGGAGGAGGAAGAAGGAGGACATGAGGAGGAGGTGGAAGAGGAGGATATAAGGAGGAGGAAGAGGAGGATGTAAGGAGGAAGAGGAGCAGAAAAGAGGAGGAGGAAGAAGGAGGACATAAGAAGGAAGAGGAGCAGGAAAGAGGAGGAGGAGGAGGACATAAGGAGGAAGAGGAGCAGGAAAGAGGAGGAGGAGGTGGAAGAGGAGGATATAAGGAGGAGGAAGAGGAGAACGTAAGGAGGAAGAGGATCAGAAAAGAGGAGGAGGAAGAAGGATGACATAAGAAGGAAGAGGAGCAGGAAAGAGGAGGAGGAGGACATAAGGAGGAAGAGGAGCAGGAAGGAGGAGGAGGAGGAAGAGGAGGATATAAGGAGGAGGAAGAAGGAGGACATAAGGAGGAGGAAGAGGAGGAGGTGGAAGAGGAAGATATAAGGAGGAGGAAGAGGAGGACTTAAGGAGGAAGAGGAGCAGGAAAGAGGTGGAGGAAGGAGGACATAAGGAGCAGGAGGAAGAGGAGGAGGACAACGACTGTGGGGCCCTTAGTACTCTCTGAGCTTGGTTGTTTTCTTGCAGACATTTGATTACCCAACTAGGTAACAACATCAGTGCTACTGGGGTTTGCTCTCCGTTTATATTCCATAATATTATTGTTACCTAGAATATAAACGGAGAGCAAACACTACTCCTGACTAGCCCTGAAGGATGTTACCTAGTTTGGGTAATGAAACGCAAACTAGGTGACAAGCACCAAGGATTCCTCCTTTCCACTCCGAGCTACCAATATTCTGCTTGATTGGTAATTTTTCCTTTTATCTTTTTCCTCCTCCTCCTCCCCCCTGGCATCCGTGTCAATGAGCTCCCTTTCTCTCGGATTTGTTAGGGCGGCTATTCAAAAGCTCTGCTAATTGCCGCAAACAAACCTTGCGAAATGATAGGCAGGCGTGGCGAGGAAAGGCCTCCCGTAAAAATAAATAGAAACGATGACGGGGGCCTCCGTTACGCCACCAGGGCACATGTGGGAATCAATGCACGATGCGGCTTGTTGACGTTTTGATCACAGAAATTTATTCCAGGGAAGGAATCTTAAAAATTTGTAAACATCGGGGGGGAAAGGTTGACACCTGTAAAAAAGATGTTGAGATTCTAGAAAAAGCGCAGAGAAGAGAAACCAGGATGATGAGGGGACTGGAGGCCCAAACAAACAATGAACGGTTGCAGGAACTGAGTTATGTCTAGTCTAGTGAAGAGAAGGACCAGGGGAGACAGGAGAGCATCTTCCAATATTTGAGGGGCTGCCACAGAGAGGAGGAAGGGGGTCAAGCTATTTTCCAAAGCACCAGAAGGCCAGAGAAGGAACAATGGATGGAAACTGATCAAGGAGAGATTCAACCTGGAAATAAGGAGAAACTTTCTGACAGTGAGAACCATCAACCGATGGAACAGAAGTTGCCTACAGAAGTTGTGGGAGCTTCATCACTGGAGGCTTTCAAGAAGAGGCTGGACTGCCATCTGTCAAAAATGGTCTAGGGTCTGCTTGGGGTGGGGGTGGACTAGATGACCTACAAGGTCCCTTCCAACTCCGTTAATCTGTAAATCCGTAAAACTTTCGCAGAGCAGGGGTCGGCAAACTGAAGTCTTCGGCCTGTTTACGGCCCTCATAGGAAGAGTTTCTATCCTTTTTCTCTGCGACAGGGCTGATGCACATGTTAGATTTTGCACAAAGGTGGCAGGAGACGGGGGGTGGGTGGGGAGGACCGCATGCCTGCCTCCCAGGTGGATGTAGAAGAATACAACGCGAGCTGCGTTCACACCACAACAGGCTTGGAGAAAAACACAGCAGGTGCATCGGCCTTGCATCACGCTAGCCAATTTGGGGGCAGGAGGCAGTGGGGTGGGGGCGTTGAGAAGGTTCACCCACAATTCTGCAAAATGACATCCTACCTGTCTGCATGCAATTGTAGGATGGGTGGACTTCAACTCGCACAATTCCCCAGAAGAGCAAATGCAATAGCACTTAGGCCAGGGGTCGGCAACCTTAAACACTCTAAGAGCCATTTGGACCCGTTTCCCACAGAAAAGAAAACACCGGGAGCCACAAAAACCCTTCCCGTGCCTGACTATTTCTTGAGCGGCCACAAAACTAGCAAATGTAGTTGAATTAAATGTTCTGTTTTCTTCTGAAACTTTTCTTTTCTTGGATTTATCTATAGTTGGCCTACCGGGGGTTGAAAAGCTCAATAAATCGCGTGCCGGTGGGTGTCGCACATTGGCGGTTATGACGCATATTTTGAAAGACAGGGAGCCGCAGCAGAGGAGTGAAAGAGCCACATGTGGCTCCAGAGCCGCAGGTTGCTGACCATTGATTTAGGCTTATGTATGTATGTATGTATGTATGTATGTATGTATTTATGTATTTATGTATGTATGTAAATATTTATTAATATTTATAAATAAATAAATATTTATTTATTTATTTATTTATTTATTTATTTATTTATTTATTTATTTATTATTTGATTTATATGCCGCCCTTCTCCGGAGACTCAGGGCAGCTTACAATGCGTTAAGCAATGGCCTTCATACTTTTGTATATACCTGCTTAGTAGGGCTTTGCCCCCAGCCCCCCCCCCCAAGGCGGTGTTCTTTTTTATACAAAGTCAGCTTATTGCCCTCACAATCCGGGTCCTCATTTTACCTACCTCGAAAGGATGGAAGGCTGAGTCAACCTTGAGCCTGGCGAGATTCAAACCTCCAGTAATTGCAGGCAGCTGGTGTTACTTAACAGTGCTTTAGTCTGCTGCACCACCAAGGCTCTATCCCGTAAATTTTTTTTAAAAGAAAACATTAAAAACCCATACACTCCATTCCATGGCCAGAATGGACCAAGCCTGTTTATAATTAAAGTTCAAAGGGTTATCTGAATACTCGGATAAGTTTTGCTCTGCAAGGAAGCTAAGCATTTGGGGTGACGTCCAACTGGCGGGGAGGAAAATTCTATTTTTCGAAAGGTACAGGTAAATGTTTCCTTGCCCAGTTGTACCTGACTCTGTGGGGTGGTAGAGACTCATCTCCATTTCTTAGCCAAGGGAGCCCCCACTGTTTGAAGATGCTTCTGTGATCATCTGGCCAGCATGACTATATGCCGAGGGACGCAGAACGCTGTTTCTCTTCCCACCAAAATGGTACCTATTTATCTACTCGCTTGTGCCTGCTTTCAAACTGCTGTGCGGGCAGGAGCTGGAGCAAGGAAAGGGAGCTCACCCCATCGCATGACGCTCAGGTTTCAAACCTTGTTCCCGAGCGGACAAGTTCAGCCTCTTTACAACCGCTGATCTTTTCTACCTGCGAGGAATTATTTCAGGACGGAGCAAAACTCTGTAGCAGGGGAAGAAAGCTGCTTGGAACCCACGGGACTCGGGGGTTGGAGAGTGTGATGCCAGCGTTCACAAAATGACTAGGGGAGGCGGAGGGTGGGGGCAGCAATGGGGAGAGGGTCTTATTTATTAACAGAATGGCACACACGACAGCGCGGCTACTCGTACGCAAAGCACCAGGCCCGGGTTGTAAACCCTCCCACCGGATCTTCCGTCTCGGCTTACTTAACTTACTCATTCAGGTGAGCCTGTTTCCAGCCTGAGTCATTTCCCATTTTTAATTTCCCAAGGATGCAACTGGGGGGCCTTGGGAGGCCCAGGAGCATTAAGCCTTCCAGCCCACTGGATCATTAAAAATCCCCGAGCAACTGTAAATAAAGAGGATGGCAGGAGGGAGAGTTCTTTCACAGCGGTACCAGCTCCTTAATGCATTTTGTCTCTTTAAAGTGGCACGGAGACTTGTCTCCAACCCAAAGCCTTTGAAAAAGCCACGAATCGGTGCTCGAACGGTGCGGGAAAACCTGGAGAAGGAGAGCAGGGGCATCGCTCAGGTGCCGAGCGTTTTATGGCCCCCACCACCTGGGCAGCGCCCGGGCCGGTGGCTTGACCACCCGTGTCCCACATTCCACGGCTCAAGACAAGAACATGAGAATTCACCACCACCACCCCTGGCCTGGCGAGCTGTTCCAGGCCTCGGGGAAACTAATGCATATTTCATATCTCCGCGGCGCTGCAGCAAAATGCTGTGCAAATTGAAATGTGCACGCATGCGCCTGTCGTTCGGGGAGAAAGGGCAATGTCTCACGCTCAGCTCCGATGCCACTAAGAGGAGGATCGGCCTCTAATGCAGAGTTTCTCAAGCTTGACCACTTTGTGGACTTCCACTCCCCAGAATTCCCCAGCCAACTGCGTTATGCTATGCTACGCTATGCTATGCTATATGCTATGCTATATGTTATGCTATATTGCGCCCCTTTCTGGACCGAGATGCCTTACTCACAGTTGCTCATGCCCTCATCACCTCTCGTTTGGACTACTGCAATGCATTTTACATGGGGCTGCCCTTGAGGAGCACTCGGAGACTTCAACTGGTGCAGAATGCGGCCGCACGGGTTGTCAAGGGGATGCCTGGGTGCTCCCATGTTACACCACTCCTTCGCGGTCTGCATTGGCTCCCGGTTGTCTTCCGAGTGCAATTCAAGGTGCTGGTGATCACATTTAAAGCCCTACGTGGCCTAGGACCAGAGTACTTGCGAGATCACCTCCTGCCACTGGTGGCCTCCCATCGCCCGGTTTGCTCCCACAGAGTTGGCCTCCTCAGGGTACCTTCGGCTCGACAAAGTCGACTGGTGACCCCTAGGGGGAGAGCCTTCTCTCTGGGAGCCCCTACCCTCTGGAATACGTTACCCCTGGAGCTCCGGATAATCCCTGACCTCCGAACCTTCCGCTGGGCCATGAAGACCTGGCTCTTCCTACTTGATTTTGTACCTTTTTGAATTCTTCAATCTTAAAGTTGAATTGGTATTCCCACGTTTAACCTTATTTGTTGGATATTCTGTTTTAATTTGTCTTTTAACTTTTGTATTCTCTGTTTCTTATTGTTGTGAGCCGCCCTGAGTCCTTCGGGAGAAGGGCGGCATATAAATCCAATAAATAAATAAAATATTCTATATGCTATGCAATGCTACGCTACGCTACGCTATATGCTATGTTATGGTACGCTGCGCCACGCCACGCAATGCTATGTTATGATATGTTATGATCTGGACCTTCCGTAAAGCCCTGAAGACGTTTTTATTTCATCAAGCCGGCCTAGCCTAAATGGTTTTTAAGTGGGATTTTAAATTTTATGGATTTGGGGTTTTAAATTGGGTAGCCAAATGATTTAATTCTTTTAATTATCTTAACTTTTGCATTTGTATGTTTTTTAATTTTGGCTGTTCACCACCCTGAGTCCCTTCTGGGAGAAGGGCGGTATACAAATTAATTAATTAAATAAATGAATGAATGAATGAATGAATGAATGAATGAATGAATGAATGATATGCTGGCTGGGGAATTCTGGGAGTTGAAGTCCACTCATCTTAAAATGGCCAGGTTGACACACACTCCATTCTAGAGCCTCTGTAGGTAGGTAGTCCTCGATTCACAACTACAACTGAGCCCAAAATTAACAAGACAGTTAAGGGAGTTTTGTCCCATTTTACGACCTTTCCTGCCACGGTTGTAAAGCGAATTATTGCAGTTGTTCAGATAGTCCCACGGTTGTTAAGTGAATCTGGCTTCCCCATTGACTTTGCGTGTCAGAAGATCACTAACACACACACACACACACCCCAGGGACACTGCGATCATCATAAATATTTTTATTTATTTATTTATTTATTAAATTTTTATACCGCCCCCTCTCCCGAAGGACTCGGGACGGTGAACAGCCAGAATTAAAAACACACAATACAAATATTAAAATACATTAAAACAAAATTAAATTATCTTAGGCTTCTCCAATTTAAAACCCCTTACCCATAAAATTCACCCAATTAAAAATTTTTAACCCAGCCCGGCTTGCTGAAATAAAAAAGTCTTCAGGGCCCGGCGGAAGGTCCGGGATTAGTCGTATCCCTGGGGGTAGCTCATTCCAGAGGGAAATATGACTCAGTTGCCAAGCGTCTGAATTTTGATCACGCAGCCATAGGGATGCTGCCACGGTCGTAAGTGTGAAAAATGGCCCTAAGTCACTTTTCATTGCACGTATCCGTCCCGGGGGCCGTAGTTTGAGGACCCCTGATTTAGTGCAATATAAAAAATGCAGATAATTTTTCTGCAGACCACCAAAATCATCTCGCGGACCACCAGTGGTAACCATGGACCACTGGTGGGTGACCGCTACATTAGAGGAGTTTTCCAGGGCTTATGGAAATACTGAAATCCTTTGCTAGCTGCTTGCATGGCACCTGTTGGGTTGCAGCCAACAAGAAAACCACTTAACATAAATATGTGTATTATTAGTAGAACTGAGTAAGTTTGTTAAATGTAACACAGATTATTGCCAACGTTCTATTCGTAGTAAAAGGAATGGTACTTGATAGTACAGTGGTCTAAGGCACCCTGTTATTAAGCTGGTTATTAAGCTGGTTATTAAGACCAGCTGCCTGCAATTACTGCAGGTTCGAATCTCGCCAAGGCTCAAGGTTGACTCAGCCTTCCATCCTTTCTAAGGTAGGTGCAATGAGGACCCAGTTGTGGGGGCAATAAGCTGACTTTGTATAAATATACAAAAGAATGAAGGCTATTGCTTAACGCATTGTAAGCCGCTCTGAGTATCTGTGGGTACACCAGCATTGCCCTACCTCAGCTCCAGCGTGCCGGCCACCTAATTTTCCAGCCTTCCAGGGCCACCGGAAGTTGGAAAACAGGCTGTTTCCAGCCTCTGGAGGGCCTTGGAAGTGGGGGGAGCCCGTTTTTGGCCTCCCTAGGCTCTTAGAAAGCCTCGGGAGCCTGGGGAGGGCAAAAAACAGGCCTACTGGGCCCACCGTGCCAAAAGTGGGGGGGGAGCACAGGGGGGTCGCGTGTGCATAAGCGGGGGGGATGGAATTATGGGTGTGGGCACGCATGTGCGCGACCTCCTCTTTTCGCACACGATGGCAAAAAGGTTACCCATCACTGCAGGGGTGAAATGTAAAATTTGTTACTATCGGTTTTGTGGGCGTGGCTTGGTGGTGGAGGGGGGTAATGTGACTGGGTGGGCGTGGTCAACTTTTTTTTTTTTTTTTTAACTTTTCAAAGCATTTTTTCTAATGCTTTGAAAAGCCTCTCTGCCGATCAGGGAACTCAGCTGGGATCGTCAGAGACTTTTCAAAGCATTTTTTTTACCACCTCTTCAGCCAAGAGGTTGCAGAAAAAAATGCTTTGAAAAGCCTCTGAGGATCCCAGCCGAGCCGCGCAATCATCAGAGGCTTTTTTTTTTTTTTTTACTTTTAAAAGCATTTTTTCATCGGAAGAGGTTGTAGAAAAAAGGCTTTTAAAAGTTAAAAAAAAAGCCTCTGATGATTGTGCGGCTCAGCTGGGCATGGGGGGGACAGGGATTTTTGCTACCCGTTCTCTGAACCACCCGCCACCATTGCTACCAGATCGGGCGATCCGGTCCAAACCGGGAGCATTTCACCCCTGCATCACTGATATATGGGATTTGACTGGTATAAAAACAATATATTGAAATCCTGAACAGGATAACAACGAAAGACTATAATTTAACAAAAACATGTGTATTATCATTAGAATTACATAACTTGTCCAAGGTAAATATGATGAATATTATTTTATTTGTATTAAAATGTGATTAGAAAGAGGCCAATATTCTGTTCAGAAAAGATTCATTGCATATTTGTGTGTTTTAAAAATAAAAATAAAAACCTTTTACTTTAAAAAAAGAGAGGATATTGTTTTAAACGTAATTAAAAATTAGAAAAGGGATAAACAATGGAAGATTATAATTGAATATAAATCTGTGTATTACTATCAGAACTATATAAGTTTGTTAAACCCCAACAAATATGACTATCAATATTTTATTTGTTAGTAAAAAGAGTGACAGTTAGAAGTTGTAGATTGGTATATTGAAAAAAAAAATCAAAGAATGAAAGATTACAATTCAACCAAATACGGGTACTATTACTAAAACGTAAGGTTGACAATCTTAGGTCAACTGTATTAAATATGAAGAATATGGTTTCTATTTGTACTAAAATGTAAAAACACCCCAGTATCACTCTGTTTGCACAATGATATGTTTGTAAAAAAATAAATAAAAAAATAAAAAACTTTTTTAAAAAAAAGAAAGAAAAAAAATAAAAAACCATCCATTTCTTTTGCTTCAAAGTGTTTTGTAGATTATGTGGCTGGGGAACCACCTTAAAATCTCATATATCGGCCTGATTCGTGGCAGACAGTTCAAGGCCAGGTCCACTGCCCAACGTCAGAAAATTGATTAATTCCAAAACCAGGTTAAATGTCTTCCATGAACTTGACTCTTGTTTTCTAATAGATTTGGCCTTCAACCATCTATTCAACCGTCCATTGTTGTTTTCGATCCGTTTGCTACGGCAGGTTTTAAAGGTAATTGAGCTTATTTTTCACTGAAAATTGGGGCTTTTTTTTTTTGCTGAATTAGCTTGCTGGATCGGTTTGGAAGGGAAAGTATTGATTGCCAAGCGAAAGGGGTGTTGTTTTACCAAATATATATTTGTACAGTTTTATTTATTTAGACATTTATAACACCGGGGAACAAACAGTAATATCTGGATCAAACTTTCCTCTGGGTGTGTCACTGATCTTGGGGGGAGAGAAAATCCTGCATAAATTCATTCGGCTTTTAAACCGTGCCTCTTGTGAAGTCTTGTCACCTTCTTCTTCATCATCATCATCATCAGTAGTAACAGCAATACCAGGGTGGGTAACTATGGCAACTTTATAACTGGTGGACTTCAACTCCCAGAATTCCTGAGGCAGCCTCAAAAATTCACACTGTTGGAGCTTACTCGTATTTACGACGGTGTCCCCGGGGAGGGGGGTGTCACATGATCCCATATGGCGACCTTCTGACAAGCAAAGTCCATGGGGAAGCCGGATTCACTTAACAGCCGTGTGGCTAAGTTAACAACTGCAAGGGATTCGCTTAAAAACAGGGGCAAGATAAGTTGTAAAACGGGGCAAAACTCGCTTAACAAGTATCTCGCTTAGCAAAAGAATTGCAACACAATTGAGCCCAGCCCAATTGTTGGGCTGAATTGTGGTCGTACGTCGAGGACTACCGGTGTAAGTTCTCTGTAGGCAGAGACAGTCTTTCCTTGCACTGCCAGAACCAAATATTCTGGGGAGGGCGGGGGCCCTCCATATATCAAGATCCTTGTCCATATGATATGATAGCAGTCTTCCAATATTTGAGGGGCTGCCCCAGAGAGGAGGAAGGGGGTCAAGCTATTTTCCAAAGCACCCGAAGGCCAGATAAGGAATAATGGATAGAAACTGATAAATCTATCTGAATCTATCTAAAATAATCAAAGGACTGGAGGCTAAAACATACGATGAACGGTTGCAGGAACTGGGCACGGCTAGTCTAGTAAAGAGAAGGACCAGGGGAGAGATGATAGCAGTGTCCCAATATTTGAGGGGCTGCCCCAGAGAGGAGGAAGGGGGTCAAGCTATTTTCCAAGGCACCCGAAGGCCAGACAAGGAATGATGGATGGAAACCGATCAAGGAGAGATTCAACTTGGAAATAAGGAGAAATTTTCTGACAGTGGGAACAATCAACCCATGGAACAGAAGTTGCCTTCAGAAGTTGTGGGAGCTTCATCCCTGGAGGCTTTCGAGAAGAGACTGGACTGCCATTTGCTAGAAATGGTGTAGGGTCTCCTGCTTGGGCGGGGGGTTGGATTAGATGACCTCCAAGGTCCCTTCCATCATGATTGAACTGAAAATGGCGTTGGAAGGGATGATTAGGGGACTGGAGACTAAAATATACGATGAACAGATGCAGGAGCTGGGCACGGCTTGTCTAGTGAAGAGAAGGACCAGGAGAGCATCTTCCAATATTTGAGGGGCTGCCCCAGAGAGGAGGAAGAGGGTCAAGCTATTTTCCAAAGCACCCGAAGGCCAGACAAGGAATAATGGATGGAAGCTGATCAAGGAGAGATTCAACCTGGAAATAAGGAGAAATTTTCTGACCCTGAAAACAACTAACCAAAGTTGCCTTCAGAAGTTGTGGGAGTTTCATCACTGGAGACTTTCAAGAAGAGACTGGACTGCCATCTGTCAGAAATGGTGTAGAGTCTCCTGTTTGGACTAGATGACCTCCAAGGTCCCTTCCAACTCTGTTTAGGCCATCTCCCTGCCCTGGCCCAAATCACTCGGTTTTATCACGGATTTCCCTTCCGGTTGATTGCTGCCAATTTTTTCACTCACTCCTCGGCAAGAGAGCCCAAGTAATTTCACAGTTATTATGTCAAGGTATGAGAAGATCTATTCGGAGCACGTAAGAAGACAGTTTCTAATGTCCGGATTTTTCAAACAATTCCGCTACATCTGCCACCCAGCACCCCAGATTTAACACCTGTCGATAAAATAGATTAAAAAAAAAAACAACAACTCTGAAGAGTGAACGTGCTGCTGTCTGGAGACAGCAAAAGAGAAAGAACTGGGGAAGAAAAAAAAATAATAAATCAGAAAATACAAAGACGTACCAACAGAAGGAGCACGATCGTGGCGAGAGAAAGCAAAGGCAGTCCCAATGGTAAGAGGTGCCTTGGGTGCCATCCCAAAACATCTGGAGCAACTCTTGAACGACTGCTGGCATTGACAAATTCACTATCCGTCCATTGCAAAAGGCGGTTTTACTTGGAACAGCCTCTATCCTGCGATGAATAGCTTTTTTTTTTTTAAAAAAAAAAATCAAATAGCCACATCTGCCTCTCTCGGGTCCTTGGGATGATGGACTCCGCAGGTAGACAAAAATGCCAAATTCAGTCTGAACACCTGGCTGCCTCTGCGACCATCCATAGTAATAAGAATAGCAAGGACAGCTCGTGAGAAACGAGACCAGGAGACGTACGGGCAGTCCTCGACTTACAACGGTTGGTTGAGAGACCATTCGAAGTTACGATGGCACTGAAAAAAAAGTAACTTAGGACCGTTTTTCAGAGTTACAACTTTTGCAACATCCCCATCGTCATGGGATCAAAATTCAGAGGCTTGGCAACGGGTTCATACTTACGACGGTTGCGGTGTCCCCGGAGTCACGCGATCCCCTTTTTACGACCTACTGACAAGCAAAATCAACCTGAGGAAGCCAGATTCATTTAACAACCGGGTAATGAACTTATCAGCTGCAGTGATTCGCTTAACGACGGTGGTGAGAAAGGTCGTAAAACGGGGCAAAATTCTTTTAACCAATGTCTCGCCTAGCCAATGGAAATTTTGGGCTCTGTTGAGGTTGTAAGTCAAGGACTTACAGACCAGTGGCTTAAGTGACTGAAATTATGACGTATCTGTTGTGACCTAGGCCCAAGTAGTTATTACCGGACACAATCAGTCCTAAACAAACGTATTTTATTAGAACAGCTGAGAATTACTTCATTCTCAGCTTAGTCCAAATTAATTCCAAAACAAATTCTTCATAAACAGTCCTTCGGCCTTATCACCAACCTTTGTCTTCTTTGGCACCCTGCCAAAGGCTCTTCTTGGCAAAGCCCCACAAAGTTCAGAGACGACAAGAAGCAAATGTAGCAACGTTGCTTTCCTACAAAGAGCCCAAGAGCCCTTGCTGCTCTTTTAAGCCTTATGGGAGGGGCCAATCATCTCCTGGCCTTACTCCTGAGTCGTCCTTTTTGCTTTAGCTGCTCTTGCCTTCTGGCAGCTCTTCTCATGCGTGCACTAGGAACAGGCTCCTCCTGTTCCTCTGCCTCTCTGCTGTCCGACTCTGGAGGTTCTGGAGTCTGCCCATCACTCCCAAACGGCCCTGGCCCCATCTCTGCCTCCGACGCAGAGCCTTCGTCTAGGCCTTCCCCTGACTCCAGGACTGCTGGCTGACAACAATAATATCTACCTGGGAGCTACTTATGATCCAGATTCAACATCTCAATATCCCCTTTGCACTCAAATGAGATTTACTGATCATTGGAGGGCCATTTGCTGGAACATTTATCGAGAGAAATAAAGAGCTGTTTAGAGCAGTGGTGAAATTAAGTCGGTTCTATCCGGTTCGGAACGAACAGGTAGCGCCAGCAGCGGGAGGCTCTGCCCACCCGCCTGGATGTCATCACGTTCTGTTTTTGACCCTCTGTGCATGCGCAGAAGGCTCTGCATGAATGGAGGATGCGCCCGCGCTTACATTTGCAAACTGGTAGCAAAGGAAAGTGAATTTCACCCCTGCTTTAGAGGCCAGCATTGCCTTGACCACTTGTGGCATAACACCCATGGAATAGGAGGATTTGTAACTGGCAGACAAACCGTACTCAACGAGTAGTCCTTAATGGTACTACGTCTACATGGAGGGAAGTAAGCAGTGGGGTACCACGAGGTTCCGTCTTAGGCCCAGGACTCTTCCATATCTTCATTAACAACTTAGATGAGGAAATAGAAGGGGAAGTTATCTAATTTGCAGACGATACTAAGCGGGCAGGAAAAGCTAACACCCTAGATCAGGGGGTCCCAACCTTTTCTATACCCCACACCCAGGGGTGAAATCCAGCAGGTTCTGACAGGTTCTGGAGAAACAGTAGCGGAAATTTTGAGTAATTCGGAGAACCGGCAAATGCCACCTCTGGCTGGCCCCAGAGTGGGAAGGGAATGGGGATTTTGCAGTATCCTTCCCCCTGGAGTGGGGAGGGAATGGCGATTTTGCAATATCTTTCCCTCTGGAGTAGGGAGGGAATGGGGATTTTGCAATATCTAACAAAATGAAATTCAATGGAGAGAAAAGTAAAGTCTTACAACTTAGGCAACAAAGACCAAAAGTACACATACAGACTGGGTGAAACCAGGCTTAATAGCAGTGACTGTGAGAGGGATCTTGGAGTCTTAGTGGACAACCAGCTAAATAGGAGCCAGCAGTGTGCAGCGGCAGCTAAAAAAGCCAATGCAATCCTAAATTGCATAAACAGAAGGATACAACCAAGATCAAGGGAGGTGCTAATACCACTCTATAAAGTCTTAGTAAGGCCACACCTAGAATCCTGCATCCAGTTTTGGTCACCACACTATAAAAAAGATGTTGAGACTCTACAAAGAGTGCAGAGAAGGGCAACCAGGATGATGAGGGGCCTGGAGCTAAAACATACGATGAACGGTTGCAGGAACTGGGTATGTCTAGTTTAATGAAGAGAAGGACCAGGGGAGACAGGAGAGCATCTTCCAATATTTGAGGGGCTGCCACAGAGAGGAGGAAGGGGGTGAAGCGATTTTCCAAAGCACCAGACAAAGAATAATGGATGGAAACTGACCAAGGAGAGATTCAACCTGGAAATAAGGAGGAATTTTCTGACAGTGAGAACAATCCACCCATGGAACAGAAGTTGCCTTCGGAAGTTGTGGGAGCTTCATCATTGGAGACTTTCAAGAAGAGACTGGACTGCCCATTTGTCAGAAATGGTGTAGGGTCTCCTGCTTGGGCGGGGGGTTGGACTAGATGACCTCCAAGGTCCCTTCCGACTCTTCTCTTCTCTTCTCTTCTCTTCTCTTCTCTTCTCTTCTCTTCTCTTCTCTTCTCTTCTCTTCTCTTCTCTTCTCTTCCCTTCCCTTCCCTTCCCTTCCCTTCCCTTCCCTTCCCTTCCCTTCCCTTCCCTTCCCTTCCCTTCCCTTCCCTTCCCTTCCCTTCCCTTCCCTTCCCTTCCCTTCCCTTCCCTTCCATTCCATTCCATTCCATTCCATTTCATTTAATCCACTAATACTCTCCAGAACGGCAGAACTGAGTTTTTAAGAGCCAAGTTTTTCCCATCGTTCTCACCGCCCCCTTCTTGCACGGTGCATCCAGGCTGCCAACCTCAGCCGTACATGCACCGAATGAATCAAAGCAGGAAGGGAGAGAACGATTGGGGGGGGGGGAAGTAACGTGAAAATGTAGGTCATCAATGAGATGGCACGATGCTTCCCCCACCTTCCCGAGTTGAGGAGGAGGGGGAAACGGGCAGCCCGGAATAATTCATCTTCCCCCGAGGAAGGTGGGGGGGGGGGGCTGGAAGAGGGAAAGGCACCCCCCCCCCTCCCCAAACTCAAGGACCAAGCCAGAAAGCACATGCTGCAGAATTGCTGGTGGGGAAGGAAAAGTGGACATCAAAGAAGGCCGTTCCCCTCGCTTGACGGGAGAAGATGCAGCAGAGAAAATCCCCTCGGTGTATTTCTGCACATGGACGGAGGAACACGTTCCCTCTCCCCATTTCTTCAGGGAGGTCCGGAACCCCCTTCTTCTGGGGAAGGCTGTGGGTAGCCTTTCAGCCCCCACGGCCCTTTAGCAAGTCTACATGGAGCAAAGCAGAATGAACCATTTAAATTTAAGAAGTTTAAGAAGTCTACTTGATCAGGGGGGGGGGAAGTTGGGGGACCCCCATTTCAAAGTCACTCAGTTATTACGAAGCCGTTGTAGTTATTACGAAGCCAGAAGTTGTGGGTACTCCATCACTGGAGGTTTTCAAGAAGAATAGACAGTCACATCTGAAATATTATTGCTTCTCCTGCTTCAGCAGGGGCCAAGAAAACTTCCTTATTCATTTATTTTATTTTATTTTATTAGATTTTTATACCGCCCTTCTCCTACTGGACAGCCAAGAATAAAAACATCCCATGCAAAATTTAAGATTAATCTTAAAAGAATTAAACAAGTTTTGGCCCAATATAAAATTTAAAACACCCCAACTAAAATCAATTATTTATAATTAAAAATATCTAAAAATATCTAACGGGTGTGTGTGTGTGTCAAGCCAGCCCAGCTTGATGAAATAAAAAAGTTTTAAGGGCACGGCGAAAAGCCGTGAACCATTTGCAGTTCTCAAGGAGAAAAACAACCTAGAACTAAGGAGAGATTTCCTGCCAGTGAGAACAATTAACCAGTGGAACTGTTTGCCACCAGAAATTGTGGGAGGTCCATCACGGGAGGTTTTCAAGAAGAGACCGGACAACCACTTGTCTGAAATGGTTTAGGTTCTCCTGCTTGAGCAGAGGGCTGGTCTAGAAGACCTCCAAGGTCCCTTCCGGCTCTACTCTGATTCTGAGAGCAGGCCTCAAAAGCTCAAGAGTTGCGGGGACTCAGTGCGGCACACGCATGGAATGAATAAAGAAACCAAAATAAAAAGGCAAAATCCCAGCGACGCCGGCCATGGCTTTGAAAGCCCATAGGTGTCAAATTCACTTTTTTGCAATTTTCATCCTGCCCTTCCAATCTGTAACAAAAGCCACGCGGGCTTTAAAATGGCCGGAAACTGGTGTCAGAGAGCATAAATTAAGGCAGCCCCGGCCGACATGAGAGAAGAAATCACTTAACTTCAAGATGCTGTTAATCTGTTTTGGACGTTCGGATAATAAACCGGGCCAAGAAATGATCAGGACAGGTTTTGCCCAAAGGCTGACGTTAGTCCTTGAAGTTATGACCACGATTGAGCCCAGAATTTCTGTAACTAAAGCGAGACCTTTTTGGAATAACCTTAAATCGGTCAGGATCGAACTGCTGGCGGTCGGCAGAATTAGCCTGCAATACTGCATCCTGACCACTTGTGCCGCCAGGGCTCAGTTTCGCTTAACGGTTGTGTGATTTGCTTAATGACCACTGAAAAAAGGGTTGTAAAATGGGGGTGAGTGAGTCAATGAATGACTCCCACTGTTTAGCGACACACGGTTTTGCTCCTGATTGTTGTCCTAAGGCGAGGACTAACCTGTAAATGCCTCTCCTGCAGTTTCCTTGTGCATAATGGAATAGAATAGAATAACAGAGTTGGAAGGGACCTTGGAGGTCTTCTAGTCCAACCCCCTGCTTAGGCAGGAAATCCTACACCACTCCAGACGTTGGTTAAGCGAGTGCTGCCCCATTGTACGAACTTTCTGGCAACGGTTGTTAAGTGAATCACTGCGGTGGTTAAATTAGTATCCCGGTTATTAAGTGAATCTGGCTTCTCCCATTGACTTTGCTTGTCCAGAAGCACAAAAGGGGATTATGTGACACACACACACACACCCCAGGATGCTACGACCGTCACAAATTGGAACCAACTGTTTGAATTTTGATCATGTGATGGTGGGGAATGCTACAACGGTCGTAAGTGTGAGAAATGGTCCTAAATGACTTTTTTCAGGGCTGTGGTAACTTCAAATGGTCAATAAATGAGCTGTTGTAAGTCGAGGGCTACAGGTTGTAGTCCTCGACTTGCAACAGTTTATTTAGGGACCGTTCAAAGTTACAACGGCACTGAGAAAAGTGACTTAGGACCGTTTTTTCCACACTTACGACCGTTTGCAGCGTCCCCATGGTCACATGAACAAAATTCAGACGCTTGGCAACTGGCTTGTACTTATGACAGTTGCTGGGCCCCAAGGTCACGTGACCCCCTTTTGCAACCTTCTGACGAGCAAAATCAATGGGGAAGCCAGATTCACTTAACAGCTGGGTTACTCACTTAACAACCGAGGCAAGAAATGTCGTAAAATGGGGCAAAACTCGCTTCACAAATTTGTCTCACTTAACGACAGAAATGTTGGACTCAATTACGGTTATATGTTCGAGGACTACCTGTAATTGTATTCCAGGTTGCAGCTAACCCAACAATGCGACCCCCTAGATTTTCACTTCACAACTGCAGTGATTCACTGAACAGCTGGCCAGAAAGGTCGTAAAATGCGGCAAAAAAACTCACTTCACAAATTGTCTCACTTAGCCACAGAAATTTCGGGCTCAATTGTTGGTCGTAAGTCAAGGACTACTGGATTCTAGCCATCTCCTCCTCTGCCGTCCCCTTCTCCTCCTCCTTCATCACTTGAGGCTTTCAAGAAAAGATTGGACTGCCATTTATCAGAAATGGTGTAGGGCCGTGATGGCGAACCTATGGCACGCGTGCCACATGTGGCATGTGGAGCCATATCTGTGGGCCCGTGAGCCGTTGCCCTGGCTCAGCTCCAGTGCACATGCACGCACCGGCCAGCTGTTTTTTGGGACTTCCGGGCCCACCGGAAGTCAGGTAATGGTCCGTTTCCAGCCTCCAGAGGGCCTCCTGGGGCTGGGGGGAAGCCTTTTTGCCCTCCCCAGGCTCCTAGAAAGGGTCTAGAGCCTGGGGAGGGCAAAAAATGGGCCTTCCAATCCCACCAGAAGTTGGGAAATGGGCTGTTTCTGGCCTCTGGAGGGCTGGGGAAGGCCGTTTCCGCCCTCCCCAGGCTCCTAGAAAGCCTCTGGAGCCTGGGGAGATCGAAAAACGGGCCTTCCGATCTCACTGGAAGTTGGGAAATGGGCCATTTCTGGCCTCCGGAAGGTCTCCGGGGAGATGGGGAAGGCAGTTTTTGCCCTCCCCAGGCTCCTAGAAAGGCTCTGGAGAAGGTGGAAAACGGGCCTTCTGGTCCCATCGTGTGCCAATAGCAGGGGGAGCGCGGGGGATTGCACGCACATGCACGGAGGGGCGGGACGCATTGAATTATGGGTGTGGGCACACACGCGCGTGCAACCCCCCTGTGCTCCCCCCCACTTTTGGCACACGATGGCAAAAAGGTTAGCCATCACTGGTGTAGGGTCTCTTTCTTGAGCGTGGGGGGGGGGGGTTGGACTAGATGACCTACAAGGTCCCTTCCACCTCTGTTAATCAATCCTTCGGCCTCCACACCTTTCCGAAGATCAGCATCTTCTCCGATGAGTCCTCTCTTCCCATGGGGTGGCCAAAGTATTTTGAATTTGCAATCGCAAAAATTCATTTGTGAGTCGAGGGTTGTCATGACTTCCTTTCCACCCTGCAGCTGCATTCCCCACCCCCACCCCCCAAAAATATTTCACAAAATACTCTTTCAAGTCCTCGCCCAAAAAAACCCGCAAGGAACTCGACAAATGAAAAAGCCACTTGATCAACCTTCGGTGCCCAATTGGTGGCCGCTCGTCTCCAAAGTGGGGAAAAAAAGGAGCAGAGTGACCTAGCAACTTGATAATGGATGAGTGGTCCTACCCCCCCCCACAAAACCCTTCTCCTATTTGCTATTTGCAAGGACCCAAAGTCCTCCGTAATGGATCTTGAAGTGGGAAGGTAAACTTGCTAAGTGTGGCGGCCGTAGCTTCTTGGAACTACTGGATGGTGGGTGGGAGGTGATGGGGGTATCCAAAACAGCAGGGAGAGGCTGCAGCCCCCTGAGGCTTCGAAGCAGCAGGACGGAGTTTGGGATGAAAAGAAGGGCCGGGAGGAGGGGATGCTTAATAGCACTCTTCCAATATTTGAGGGGCTGCCCCAAAGAAGAGGGGCGTCAAACTATTCTCCAAAGCCCCCGAAGGCAGAAACAAGAAGCAACGGATGGAAACAAATCAAGGAGAAAATCAACCTGGAACGAAGGAGAAATGTCCTGACAGCACAATTAATCAGAAGGTGTGAATGGAAAGAGTGCAGAAAAGAGCAACAGAGACGATTAGGGGCCTAGAGGCTAAAACATAAGGAAGAACGCTTACAAGAATTGGCTATGTCTAGTTTAATGAAGGGGGACATGGTGGCTCAGTGGCTAAGGCGCTGAACTTGTCGATCAAAATAGTCCCGTCTGGACTATTGTAACACTCTCTACATGGGGCTCCCCTTGAGGAGCACTCAGAGGCTCCAACTGGTGCAGAGTGCGGGTGGTTATGGGAGCGAGGGGGCGCTCCCATGTAACACCTCTCCTGCGCGAGCTGCACTGGCTCCCGGTGGTCTTCCGTGTGCGCTTCAAGGTCTTGGTTACCACCTTTAGAGCGCTCCATGGCTTAGGACCTGGTTATCTACGGGACCGCCTGCTGCCACCAATAGCCTCTCACCGACCAGTACGCTCCCATAGAGAGGGGCTCCTCCGGGTGCCGTCGGCCAAACAATGTCGACTGGCGGCCCCCCAGGGGGAGAGCCTTCTCTGTGGGGGCACCTACGATCTGGAACGAGCTCCCCCCGGAGATACGGAGGATCCTGGATCTGCACACCTTCTGTCGCTCGCTCAAGATTTTTTTATTTCATCAAAGTGGCCTGGCCTAAATCTTTTCCTCTTTTAAATGTAAATTTTAATTTGTTTTTAAATTATTGGGTATTTTAAATTTGTCTCAGCCAAATTATTTAATTCGTTTTTATTCTATTTTAAATTTTTGTATTTATGTGTTTTATTCTGTGACTGTTCACCGCCCTGAGTCCTTTGGGAGTAGGGCAGTATATAAATCCAATAAAAACAAAACAAACAAACAAACAAAATGGTCGGCAGTTCAGCGGTTTGAATCCCTCGTGCCACATAGCGGGGTGAGCTCCCGTGACTTGTCTCGGCTTCTGCCAACCTATCCGTTTGAAAGCATGTAAAAAATGCAAGTAGAAAAAAAAGGGACCCCCTTTGGTGGGAAGGGAACAGTGTTTTCCGTGCGCCTTTGGCGTTGAGTCATGCCGGCCACATGACCACGGAGACAGCTTCGGACAGCGCTGGCTCTTCGGCTTTGAAACGGAGATGAGCAGCGCCCCCTAGAGTCAGGAACAACCAGCACATATGTGCAAGGGGAACCTTTACCTTTTCCTTTTACCAATACTTCACGTGATTTACATTCTGTGCCTCTGTTTATGCAACTAAGGATTGCCTTAGCTTTTCCGGCTGCTGCCGCACACGGCTGGCTCATTTTTAAGCGATCATCCAACTAGGACTCCAAGGCCCCTCTCACAGTTTCTGTTTTCGAGCCAGGTTTTGCCTAATCTGTACTTGTACCTTTGTTTTTTGTTTTTTTCTTGTTTTTTCCTGCTGTAGAAAGTCAGCACCCATCCCTCCTAGAAGAATGAACTATTTTAGGGAATTTTAAAAAAGGCAAAATATTATATTGCCCCTAAAAGAGAAATAGAGATCTTAAGGGAGACAGAAACTCAGAGCCCCCAGCAGATATTTGGTGCCCATTGAGAAGGATTGGGCCAGCCTACCTACAAGACACAAAATCTTCAGATCCAGGATGATGGGATTAAGTCATGAGCCTCCAGGATCAGTGGTTGCTCCCGGTTCAGCCCGGTTCGGGCGAACCAATAGTGGTGATGATGTGACGTCAGCAAACCGGTTCTCTATGACTGGGAGCTGGGCCCTCACGCCCGCCCCTGTGTTATATCTACCTTTATTTGTTCTCTTTTAGCCCATCTGATAGGCCCGGCAGAGTGGATTGCTGCGCCTCAGCTGGGCAGAAATCTAATGTGCTTGTGCAGAGCTTAAGTTTGGCGCGTGTGTGAGTGAAGCGAGCATGCACACGGCCATCGAATTAAATATTTTAGGAAATATTAAAAAGGCAGAATATTATATTTCCCTGGATGAGAAATGGAGAAGCATGTTTTAAAGATGAAGCAGCTCCCATCTTCCTGCCCCCACCCTTTGTCAATGGGCCAGAGGCAGAAACTCAATCTTTGTCAATGGACCATCATCTGCAACACAATAGGACCCATCTAGCAACAGAAACTCACCACATGGCACCTGGGAAGATTACATCAGCCAGCAAGGCTAGCTAAGACCCCCACCCCCTGGGAGTCTGACAACCATCAGGATATTCTTTCTGGGCCCCAGGAAGTTCAAAGGCAGAAAGGGCATAAAACCTGGGGACTCGCTGTATCTCGGCCCTTTTCTGTTCAGGAACTCAAACCATGTGATCCTGTCCATCATCAAACCATCTTTGCTTGGAAGATGGTTCCAAGCAGTCTCCATGTTTCCAGCAGAGTCTCCAGCATGGAGACTGCTTCCAAGTCTCCATGTTTCCAGTGTCTTTTTCCCCACTTGGAGCTGAACCCAGAAAGATATTTCTTCCAACATCTTCTAGCAGCAGGGCTCACCGCATTGCAAAATCACCTGGGGACATTGCATTACCTGGCAAACTTCAACCAAACTTGACTCAGACAAATGTGACCCCCACGTGGCGCCATGGGAGTCTGACAGCAACCAATAGAATACATTTCTTGCACAGGAACAGGAAGCTCAAGGGCAAGGCCCAAGAGAGGCTGTAAATAACCCTCACTCTCCACTCCATGTAGTCAGCTGCCCAAAAACCCATGTGGCCTTCATCAATCAACCGTCTTTCCAATCCACCTTTGTGTTTCCGGCATCTTTCACCCCACTTGGAACTGAACCCAGAATGGCGATTTCTTCCAATGCTGCCTAAAGTGTAAAACCTTTTGCTTTTCTCTGCATTAAACTTCATTTGGCTGGATAGGGCCCCGTTGTCCTATTCCAAGCCTCTCTTGAGATGGAAGGAGGGGTGGGGAAATTTCCTGGAATAAGAGCGGCTTCCAGATATGATGCGTCCATGATGTCACCAGGATGAGAGCCCAGCTGGAGATCCTGTAGAGTTTCTCCAGAAGCCTCCCAGCCTTCTCTAAAGGAGCTCTCTTGTTTTTTTTTTTCAAAGCAGGAAGGCAGAGCTGAGCAAATCCCTGTGATTTGCGTGCGTGAGAGAAAGAGAGAGAGAGAAAATTAATTTCTCCTACCCCCTCTTTGCACCTACCCAGCAGGCATCTTCCTCTGTTTCCCCCCCTCCAGGTGTGCAGGCTGGCATTAATTCCTTGCTTTTATAAAATAAATATTGATACCAGCATTGGCGTGCGGTGAATGGCAGTGTTTTGGCATGAGTAATGGGTCCTAATGGGGGTTTATTTTTAAACCAAGGAAACTGACAAAGATCATTAGAACCTTAATAGAAATTCCATCATTAGCATAAGTATGGGAGATTAAAGGCACAGATTTCTCCATTTTCTCCCTCTGCAAAACCCTCCTTTTCTCTCTAGAAGCATGGAGGAGGGGGAGGAGGAGGCCAAACTGGCAATGCAAAACCAGGTGTTGATTCTAGGAATTTCTGATCTTTCTCCGTCTTGGTTGGGGGAATGAGGAGGATCAAATCAGATCCTGGAATTTGGGAGGAAGACGGGGCTCAGGGATTGAAGTTGGGAGAAAGGAAACCCCCTTCTTCTCATTTCCAGGGTTGCAACAGAAACGGCAGCAAGTAATCTGTCAATGAGTTACCAAAGGAAAGGAATAAGGGAATAACAAAATATCAGAGCCGGAAGGGACCTTTGGAGGTTTTCTAGTCCAACCCCTTTGCTTAAGCAGGAGACCCTGTAGCATTCTCGACAAACAGTTATCCAATCTCTTCTTAAAAGCCTCCAGTGTTGGAGCGCCAACCATTTCTGGTGGCAAACTGTTCCACTGATCAATTGTTCTCACTGTCAGGAAATTTCTCCTTCGTTTCAGGTTGCTTCTCTCCTTGGTTAGTTTCCATCCATTTGCTTCTTGTCCTGCCCTCAGGTGCTTTGGAGACTAAGTTGATTCCCTCTTCTTTGGGGCAGACCCTCAAATATTGGGACACTGCTATCAGATTTAACAGATTAACAGAGTTGGAAGGGATCTTGCAGGTCATCTAGTCCAACCCCCTGCCCAAGCAGGAGACCCTACCCCATTTCTGACAGATGGTAGTCCAGTCTCTTCTCTTCATTAAACTAGACATACCCAGTTCCTGCAACCCTTCTTCATATGTTTTAGCCCCCAGTCCAGAGGTGGGTTTCAGCAGGTTCTGACCAGTTCTGAAGAACCGGTAGTGGAAATTTTGAGTAGTTCGGAGAACTGGTAAATACCACCTCTGGCTGGCCCCGCCCCCGTCTCTTCTCTGCCTCCCGAGTCCCAGCTGATCGGGAGGAAATGGGGATTTTGCAGTAACCTTCCTCTGCCATGCCCACCAAGCCACACCCACAGAACCGGTAGTAAAAAAAATTGAAATCCACCACTGCCCTAGTCCCTTAATCATCTTGGTTGCTCTTCTCTACACTCTTTCCAGAGACTCAACTTTTTTTTTTACATCATGGGATCCAAAACTGAATGCAATATTCCAAGTTTGGCCTTATCAAGGCCTTATAAGTAGAGTAGAGTAGAGTAGAGTAGAGTAGAGTAGAGTAGAGTAGAGTAGAATAGAATAGAATAGAAGAGAAGAGAATAGAATAGAATAGAATAGAATAGAATAGAATAGAATAGAATAGAATAGAATAGAATAGAATAGAATAGAATAGTTGGAAGGAACCTTGGAGGTCTTCTAGTCTAACCCCCTTCTTAGCAGGAAACCCTACACCACTTCAGACAAATGGTTATCCAACATCTTCTTAAAAACTTCCAGTGTTGGAGCATTCACAACTTCTGGAGGCAAGTTGTTCCACTGATGAATTGTTCTAACTGTCAGGAAATTTCTCCTTAGTTCTAAGTTGCTTCTCTTCTTGATTAGTTTCTACCCATTGCTTCTTGTCCTGCCTTCAGGGGCTTTGGAGAATAGCTTGACTCCCTCTTCTTTGGGGCAGCCCCTGAGAGATTGGAAGACTGCTCTCATGTCTCCCCTAGTCCTTCTCTTCATCAGACTAGACATACCCAATTCCTGCAACCGTTCTTCATATGTTTTAGCCTCCAGTCCCCTAATCCTCTTGGTTGCTCTTTTCTGCACTCTTTGCAGAGTCTCCACATCTTTTTTACATCGTGGCGACCAAAACTGGATGCCGTATTCCAAGTGTGGCCTTACCAAGGCCTTATAAAGCGGTATTAACACTTCACGTGATCTTTCTTTCTTTCTTTTATTTATTTTACAGAATTTATATGCCGCACTTCTCCCGAAGGACTCAGGGCGGCGAACACAGATTAAAAGCATACAATAATAAAAACCCACTAAAACCAGATTAAAATAATAAATAATAAAAACCCAAGCATCAGAATCAGCCCATTCATTGGAATAGCCAAGTCTTCAGGCCTCGACGGAAGGAGTGGAGATCCGGGGCTGTCCGGAGCTCGGTGGGTGGTTCGTTCCAGAGGGTAGAAGCGCCCATGGAGAACGCCCTACCCCTGGGCGTCACCGGATGGCATTGCCTGGTCAACGGTACCGAGGAGAGCAACCCTATGGGAGCGGACAGGACGGTGGGAAGCAGGCAGGAGATGGTCCTGCAAATACCCTGGACCTAAACCATGAAGGGCTTTATAAGTCAATACCAGCACCTTGAAGCGGATCCGGAGGACCACCGGTAGCCAGAGCAGCTCGCGCAGGAGAGGTGTTACACGGGAGTAACGAGGGGCTCCCGTAACAATCCGCGCGGCTGCATTCTGGATCAGCTGGAGCCTCCGGGTGCACCTCAAGGGCAGCCCCATGTAGAGGGAGTTGCAGTAATCCAAGCGGGATGTAACCAGGGCATGAGTGATCACGGTCTAGAAAAGGGCACAACTGGCGCATCAGACGCACCTGTGCAAAAGCCCCCCTGGTCACGGCTGTCAAATGGTCTTCAAGGGACAGCCAGGAATCCAGGAGGACTGTTCTGTCCCCATCCCCGTGGAAGCTTTCAGCTTTGTTTGTCACAAGGTTTGACTGTCCACCACACTCCCTTTTATATCTTGTGGGGTGTGGTCCAGTGACTCAGCCTAATCTCGGGCACGCCTTTTCTTCTGTTGCGCGCGCTTATCTCTGCGATGCTGGCGTGGATCCAGCCAAGACACATTACCCTCATCACTGTCCACCTGTGGCTGCGTGGATGTGCTTGGCCCCGGCCCTATCTCTTGCCCTTCGGTGGACACCGAAGGCCTTGCCAGAGAGGAGGGTCCTGGAGAGGGAGGCCTTGCCAACTCCTCTCCTTCACTCTTGGAGTCCTCTCCTGCCGATGACACAGGCTCAGGTAACGGAGCCACAACAAGGACACCCAAATTGCGGGCCCTTTCAACGGGGGCGAGTACCTCCCCCTCCCCATCAAAAGTGACAGGACCTCTAGAACACGGGATGCCGGCATCCACAGCCACTCAGTCTTGGAAGGGTTGAGTCTGAGTCTCTTCCTGCCCATCCAGGCCCGCACCGCCTCCAGGCATCGGGACATCACGGAAAGGGCATCCCCGGGGTGGCCCAGGGTGGAGATATCTTGATTCTATCCCTCTGTTAATGCAGGGAGGTTGAGTGTCTATGGAGAATTTCTCAGTCCTCCAGGTCACAGTTGTCCCAAAGGTGTTTTTTCAAGAGGCAACTGGACTTTCCGGTTAGAAAACCTCTTGGAAAAGCACCCTTGGGACAGGGAGGTTGAGCCAACCCTGATTCAGATGTACCATACCTCTACACTTTCACCCAGATGCCAAGTTCAGTGTTTTAATGCCCTTTAAGGTAAAGGTAACGGTTTCCCTCGCACATACGTGCTAGTCGTTCCCGACTCTAGGGGGCGCTGCTCATCTCCGTTTCAAAGCCGAAGAGCCAGCGCTGTCCGAAGACGTCTCCGTGGTCATGTGGCCGGCATGACTCAACGCCAAAGGCGCCAAAGGAACGCTGTTCCCTTCCCACTAAAGGTGGTTCCCTATTTTTCTACTTGCATTTTTTTACCTGCTTTCGAACTGCTAGGTTGGCAGAAGCTGGGACAAGTCACGGGAGCTCACCCCGTTACGCAGTGCTGGGATTCGAACTGCTGAACTGTCGATCGACAAGCTCAGCATCTTAGCCACTGAGCTACCAAGTATGCCTTCCATAAGGCCACAAATAACCCAGAAGAAAAACACAAGCAGTCATTAAAATTATGGCTCATCCTGAAAACTATTTATTTATTTATCAAATTTATATAGCCACCCATCTGACAGAAAGTGATTCTAATCCTGGCTGGGACTCCGGCAGTAAATATTTCCCCCTATAAAACTAGCTCTATTTCCTTTTTTTTTTTTTTTAATGGAAGGATGCTTAAGAAAGCATTCTGCATACAGTACAGTCATATAATTTTTGAACCTCTTTTTTTTTGTTTACCAAAGACGATAATCAAACTGTACAACCATTGTTACCGAAGAGAAAAAAAGAACAGCGCTATGCCAGCTGGCTGAATAATGCCGAAAATTGGTCTGTGTGCCCCCCTTCCCGCCCCCAGTAACGAAGGCGGAGGGCTTTGAGCGGCATATCTCTGCAAAAATAAAAATGGGGGGAAAAATGTGCAATTAGCAGGAACATAACTAAGTTAGCCAATTAATAAGGCTTCCTTCCGGTTGCTAGAAAAATGGCAAAATGTTACAGAACTGACCACGGTCAACATTTTTCACACGTTTGAATGCCCACGTTTTTTTAATCATCATCATCATCATCATCATCATCATCATCATCATCATCAACCTTGGTTTATTCTCCCAAGATGCTATCTGTAGCTTGGCGGAACTGAAAACAATTTAAAGAAAGAAAGGTTTGCTTATGGAGAAAAATCTCTTGCAGACAGTAATTCTACGCTGAATCTTTAGCATTTAGGATGAGGACAAAAAGCTCTTACGGTAGGTAGATAGATAGATAGATAGATAGATAGATAGATAGATAGATAGATAAATAGATATAGACAGACAGACAGATGGATTAGAGGGAGAGAAGATAGATAGATAGATAGATAGATAGATAGATAGATAGATAGATAGATAGATAGATAGATAGATAGATAAATAGATATAGACAGACAGACAGATGGATTAGAGGGAGAGAAGATAGATAGATAGATAGATAGATAGATAGATAGATAGATAGATACCGTTTTCCCCAAAATAAGACCTCCTCTGATAATAAGCCCAATTGGGCTTTTGAGTGCATGGCAATAAGGCCAAGCGCTTATTTTAGGATTCAAAAAAATATAAGACAGAGTCTTATTTTGGGGGAAACTCGGTAGACTTCTAGGCAAAGGGAGGAGGTGCCGGCTGGGGATGATGAAATGAAGTCACGACCTTTTTCGTGTAGGGAAAGGTGTCTGCAGAATGTTGGGTTTGCGAGGGTTTTTTTAACTTGGCGTGTTTGTTCCTCAAAAGGCAGGCGGCAGGAAAGCAATTTTATGGTCTGCTTCTTTCAGCCTGCCATCAAAATTCAAGGTTGTACCAGAAAATGTGCTTAAAGATCATTTTTTAAAAAACCAGAACCAGACACATAAAGAGAAGATTCGTTTCTCGCGCTCAGCCATCAATGTGATCGGGTCCAATTGTCCTGATTTGACTCATGGCATAGCTGGGAACTTGGCCACTGCTGTTGGTAAACCGGGGTTTGCGGTTTTACAAGTTGCACGAGCCATGGCCAGAGCAAGCGTGGCTTTTCAGCACAAGGGAGGCAGCCTCTCTCTCTCTCTCTCTCTCCCTCTCTCTCTCTCTCTCTCTCTCTCACACACACACACACACACACACACACTCACACATAAAGACACTTATACACACTCATGCATGCATACACACACACCAGAAGGCAAGACATCAAACAATGGATGGAAACTAATCAAGGAGAGAGGCAACCTGGAATTAAGGAGAAACTTCCTAACAGTGAGGACAATTAACCAGTGGAACTGCTTGCCACCAGAAGTTGTGGGTGCTCCATCACTGGGAGGGTTTTAAGAAGAGGCTGGACAGCCATGTTGTCTGAGATGGTCTAAGGTCTCCTGCTTGAGCAGAGGGTTGGACTAGATGACTTCCAAGGCCCCTTCCAACTCTGTTATTCTGTATTCTGGATCGCCACCAATCCTGCGGGATTCAAGTGACCAGGCTCTAGGTCACGGGAGGCTTTATAGGTAGCAACCAGCACCTTGAATCAGATGCAGAAACAAAGGGACCTTGGAGGTCTTCTAGTCCAACCCCCTGCTCAAGCAGGAGATCCTATACCTTTTCAGACAAGTGACTGTCCAGACTCTTCTATAAAACCTCCAGGGATGGAGCCCCCACAACTTCTGGTGGCAAGCTGTTCCACTGGTTAATTATTCTCACTGTCAGGAAATTTCTCCTTAATTGCAGGTTGCTTCTCTCCTTGATTACTTCCCGTCCGTTGCTTCTCGTCCTGCCCTCAGATGCTTTGGAGAATAATTTGACCCCCCTCTTCTTTGTGGCAGATCCTCAAATACCCCCCACCCCCTAGTCCTTCTTTTCTCCAGACTAACCAAACCCAAATCCTACAACTTCCTATGTTTTAGTCTCCAGGCCTTTAACCATCTTAGTTGCTTTTCTCTGCACTTTTTTCTAAGTCTCAACAACTTTTTTGTAATGTGGTGACCGAAACCGGATGCCATATTCTAGGGGTGTCAAGCCTGTTGCAAGAATCTTCCCGTGCAGAGGGTGTAAAGACCCCTTGTCCTCCTCATTCAACCCTCCCAATCTTTCAAAAAAAAAAAGAGTATCATGGCACACAGGAGATGCCAATCAAACTGCCTATCCATCTCACCTGGCATTCGCCACCAGGTAAGATGCAAGAATTTTCATAGGGTATTTTGGGGGGGGGGCTTTTCCGCAGACGCGGAATTCAGCCATTTCCAACAGTCTAAAGCCGAACTGGATCCGATCCAGAGAGGACAGAAGTCCAAATGGGCTTAATTTCTCCAAATGGAGTTGAACGCCGGACCTGAATCAGGCCCAATTCACGCACTTTCCTGGATGCCACATGTGTCCGGTGCCACCACCGCGCGGCTGCCAAATAGCCGTTTTTTTAGTGTGACAGAAGGGAGCGTTCATTAAACACAAGTGGAAAACGGGATTAACTGTACTTAATGAAATGGGATTGTTAATTAAGCTTAGGGGGCAGTTAAAACACGCTTCAGATTTTTTTACTTGGGGCCTGATCTATACTTGGTATCGGCTTCAACCCCTTTGTGGGAGGGGCGTATGTGGGTCAGGTATAGATTTGAGACTCAAAAACACCCCACCAATGTCCATTCCTGATCGTAACATCATGGAAAGTCCTTTTTCGTTCTCCTTGGCCTTAGTGGGATCAACAATCTATTTGGAGGACCAATTCTAACTGCCATCTGATCAAGGAGAGATTCAACCTGGAAATAAGGAGGAATTTTCTGACAGTGAGAACGATCAACCCATGGAAAAGAAGTTGCCTTCGGAAGTTGTGGGAGCTTCATCCCTGGAAGCTTTCAAGAAGAGAGCAGAGTGCCACTGGTCAGAAATGGTGTAAGGTCTCCTGTTTGGGTAGAGGGTTGGACTAGATGATCTACAAGGTCCCTTCCAACACTGTTAATCTGAATCTATTCATCGTAAAATCCCTTTTTATTGGATGGGTTTCAAAAATCTGAAACCCCCAATGATAAAAATGGTGGGGTGGGGGAAGAGTTGACTTACTAAGAACCGATTGGGAAAGAGCAGCCAAGCGCTTAAATAGGTATTAAGTAGACCCATTAAAGAAATTGCAGTTTTAAATTTGATTACTTTTCAGGATCCAAAAAGTCAGAGTTTTTGGGTTTTTTTAACTTCAGGGCCTCCCCTGGTATTTAATGGTTACCAATGTTTATCGCTCGGATGTTTTATTTTATTATAATCATTTCATTTCATCGTGGTTCGGCTTTACACAGCTTTGCGCCATATGCTGCTTAGAGGCTGTTTTACCAATAAGGCAGCCTATAAAAATTGTGAGATTAACAATAATGATAATAATAATAAAAAAGCAGAAATCAAATTTTTATTTGCTTCCAACCTATTCGTTCTCTACCGAATCTTGAGCTGCTTGGCGGTTTCAGGTTTGCAATTCCAAGTATGGTGGTCTAAAAAAGCAGATACAATCCTTGGTTGTAGAAACAGAGGCACAGAATCAAAATCACGTGAAGTTTTAGTAGTACCGCTTTATAAAACCTTCAGGTAAGGTCACACTGCAGCCAGTTTTGGTCCCCATGTTACAAAAAAGATGTTGAGACTTTGGAAAAAGTGCAGAGAAGAGCAACTAAGATGATTAAAAGCTTGGGAGACTAAAACATATGAAGAACGGTCACAGGATTTGGGTTTAGGTAGTCTAGAGAAAAGAAGGACTAGGTGTGACATGATAGCAGTCTTCCAGTATTTGAGGGGCTGCCCCAAAGAAGAGGAGGGGTCAACCTATTTTCCAAAGTACCTGAAGGCAGGACAAGAAACAATGGATGGAAACTAATCAAGAAAAGGAGCAACCTAGAACTAAGGGGAAACTTCCTAACAGTGAGAACAATTAACCAGTGGAACAGCTTGCCACCAGAAGTTGTGAGTGCTCCATCACTGGAGGTTTTCAAGAATGGTGTAGGGTTTCCTGTTTGAACAGTGGGTTGGACTAGAAGACCTCCAAGATCCCTTCCAGCTCTATTAGACTTAGAACGTAGAATAACTTTATTGTCACTTTGAACATACACTGATCGGCATACATTAAAATGAAATTTCGTTGCATACAGCTCTCAAAGGATCTCCACTTCTAATATACATTACATAAACATGACAAGATAAATAAATGCAAAATTATGCATGTAGCCACATATATTATATTATATATTATATTCTGATTGAAATTGACTGGTCTGTTCAGGGGATTGTCCCCATTGTTCTTGAAATGAGGGTTGTTACGAAGACCACGATTTTACAACTGACAACCGGCTTCTCTGCCCAAAGAGCAAAGGCAGAAATGAAAAACAGCTCCCGAATGGAATCCGTTCGACGTTACAATTTAAGCTCCTGGGGCCTGCCATAACATCACTGGGTCAATGGAGCAGGTAGAAATCTGCTAGGGAAATCTGGAAGGGCTGCCTGCCCAGAACAGGCTTCCAGAGCTGACCTTGAGGATCAACGGGGAGTACTCTCATTATGGCTACATCTGTTTTTATGACCCAGGGAGTGAAGGAGAGAGAGAGAGAGAAACAGAGAGGGAGGGAGAGAGAAAGAGGGAGAGAAAAAAAATGAGAAAGAGAGAGAGAGAAAGAAAGAAACAGAGAAAGACAAACAGAAAGAGAGAGAGAAACAAAGAGAAAGAGAGGGGGGACAGGGAGAGAGAGAAAGAGAGAGGGAGGGAGGGAGAGAAAGAGAGAAAGGAAAGAAAAAGAAAGAAAGAGAGAAAGACAAACAGAAAGAGAGAAAAAGAAAGAAAAAGAGAGAGGGAGGGAGAGAGAGAGAAACAGAGAAAGAAAAAAGAAAGAGAGAAAGAAAGAAACAGAAAGACAAACAGAAAGAGAGAGTGAGAAACAGAGAGGGAGAGAGAGAGAAAGAGAAAAAGAGAAAGAGCAAGAGAAAAAGAACGAGAAAAAGAGAAAAAGAGAGAGAAAGGGAGATGGAGAGAGAGAAAGAGAGAGAAGGAAAGAGAAAAACAAAGAGAAAGAGAGAGGGAGAGAGAGAAGGAAAGAAAGAGAAAGAGAAAGAGAAGAGAGAGAGAGAGAAAGAAAGACAAACAGAAAGAGAGAGATAGAAAGAAAGAGAAAGAGAGAGGGAGAGGGAGAGAGAAAGAAAGAAAGAAAGAGAAAGAGAGAATCAGAGAAGGAAAGAGAAAGAGAGAAAGAGAAAGAGACAGAGAGACACACACACACACACAGAGAGAGAGAGAGAGAGAGAGAGAGAGAGAGAGAGAGAGAGAGAGAGAGTATCTGCTGAACACAAAAAAGATCCCTTTATTGTATTAACAACCAAACCTCACCTGGCCAGAAGTTATATTTCCTGTCCTGATTGAGGGAAAGCCTTCTAGACATGCTCAGAGGCCCTCTCTTGGCTGAGTTTCTATACAACGCAGTTAACCAAATCAATGAAAAGACCTCACCTCTGAACCTTAAGGGTTGGGTATGGGGAGACCCAGGTTCGAATCTCCCCTCAACCATACAAGCTTCCTGGGAGATATTTTGGATCAATTGCTCTCTCTCTCTCTCTCTCTTTCTCAGTTTAACCTTCCGCGCAGGACTGTTGTTCTAGCCTTGCCTTCTACCCTTTTGCGGTCTTCCCCCATGCCCCCTCTCGCCTCCGTTCTCAGGCTATACACACACACACACAGACACTGACGCATAGCAATAGCAATAGCAATAGCAATAGCAATAGCAATAGCAATAGAATAGAATAGAATAGAATAGAATAGAATAGAATAGAATAGAATAGAATAGAATAGAATAGAATAGAATAAAATAGAAATATGGAATGGAATGGAATGGAATGGAATGGAATGGAATAGAATAGAATAGAATAGAATAGAATAGAATAGAATAGAATAGAATAGAATAGAATAGAATAGAATAATGGAATGGAATGGAATGGAATGGAATGGAATAGAATAGAATAGAATAGAATAGAATAGAATAGAATAGAATAGAATAGAATAGAATAGAATAGAATAGAATAGAATAGAAATATGGAATGGAATGGAATGGAATGGAATGGAATGGAATAGAATAGAATAGAATAGAATAGAATAGAATAGAATAGAATAGAATAGAATAGAATAGAATAGAATAGAAATATGGAATGGAATGGAATGGAATGGAATAGAATAGAATAGAATAGAATAGAATAGAATAGAATAGAATAGAATAGAATAGAATAGAATAGAATAGAATAGAATAGAATAGAATAGAATAGCAAAATGGAATGGAATGGAATAGAATAGAATAGAATAGAATAGAATAGAATAGAATAGAAAAGAATAGAATAGAAAAGAAAAGAATAGAAAAGAAAAGAAAAGAAAAGAAAAGAATAGAATAGAATACCAATACCTGCAAAAGTCCTTTAACTTAAAAAGTTGAGCTCCCACCCCACCCTAAAATCACTAAGAAAGGCAAAAGTCCCTGAAACAATGGGGCATCATGGGGGTTCCCGTTTTTGAGCCGCAAAAACCCAGGAGCTGCAAAATTACAGGACACCGGCTCTCTCAGCCCTAGCCTGGTTCCTCGGAGAACCCAGAAATCTGAAGCTGCCGAGAAAGTTATTTCCCAAGGCTGTTTTATTTTTCATAAAGAAGGAGGCAGAAGAGAGAATCACAGAGTCGGAAGGGACCACGGAGGTCTTCTAATCCAGCCCCCTGCTCAAGCAGGAGACCCTGTACTACTCTGGACAAATGGCTGTCCAATCTCTTTTTGAAAGCCTCCAGTGATGGAGCACCCACAACTTCTGGTGGCAAGTCGTTCCATGGGTTAATTGTTCTCACCGAGAGGAAGTTTCTCCTTAATTCCAGGTTGCTTCTCTCCTTGGTTAGTTTCCATCCATTGCTTCTTGTCCTGCCTTCAGGGGCTTTTGGAGAATAAGCAGAGCCCTTCCTCTTTGTGACCACTGGAATGGAATGTCTGGTAGAGAGAAGTTCCCTGAGGCTGGGCTCCAGCACGAGTCCGAAAGTTCAGAAGACGAAACCTCTGGTTCCATTGACCGACCCAGATTGAATCTTGCTGTCAACTCGCAAAGCATCCCTGGCCTGCTCTCAAGTTGCCATAAGCAAGAGGGATGGGAAATCGATGAAACGGCACAGCAGCCAAAGACAGATGCACATTCCAGACTTATCCCTCTCAAGGCTGTATCCCAGGGTCACCCACAGCGGCCGGAGGGGAGTGATCTCTACAACCCGCGAAATTGTTCCATTGGCGAATGTGATTGATAACACACCCTGGGGGCAAGGGGGGAATCAGGGTCATGATTGGAGCGTAAATCACGTGGGGTCAGGGCTGGCTTCACTTGGGAAGATGCCGACATGAAGCTCCTAACAAATAACTGCATTTCTTTTGAAGCTTAGCTCAAGGCTCATGATTTAATTAGAGCATCCGTCTGGAACTCTGACACCTGCACCATTATCTTTGGACAAGTATATAGGTGGTCCTTGACTTACAACAGTTCATTTAGTAACCATTCAAAGTTACAACAGCACTGCAAAAAGTGACTTAGGACCGTTTTTCACACTGACGACTGTGGCAGCATTCCCCCCCGGTCACAAAATTCAGATGCTCGGGAACTGACTCATATTTATGACAGTGGCTGTGTCCCGGGGAGGGGCTCACGGGATCCCCATTTGCGATCTTAGGACAAGCCAAGTCCACTGGGAAGCCAGATTCACTTAACGACTAGGTGGCTAACTGAAAAGGGCTGTGATTCAGGTAACAACTGTGGCAGGAAAGGCCGTAAAACAGGACACCCAAATCCGCTTCATGGTCTCACTCAGCAGAATAAAGTTTGGGGTCGATTTTGGTCGTTAAGTCAAGGACGAGCTGTATTTGCCTGCCTTCGTTGAAAAGCTTCGTTTTTAGCAACCGCTGGGCACCGCGTGCCTGGAAGCGACTTTTCCTCTAAAGCCAACTAAGGGAAGCTTTCTGGACATGCTCCGTGGACCCTTTCTCCCTCTGACATCTGACATAGCCGACTATGGTTTCTAGGGGGGTGGAGGCAGAAGGTGGAAGGACTCCCGGCCAGAGAGACGGTTGAACCTTGGCTTCTTGTCACCTTTGCTCCGGGGGTTTCATGATCTACCACGATTAGCCCCTCTCTGCCCCCTACTCCTTCTGCCCCGGAGTTGCCCCAAACAAATTCTATTTTTTAACATTTTCCAAAGGCAAAGCTCAGCTGTCATGACACGCTTAACTGGGTCAATGAGAGGGCTAATGGATTGCGGGAACCCTTAAAAAGAGGTCAAATGACTCAGCCAATTAACCTCCTTTGAAGGTGGGGGGTGGGGGGGGGTTAGACGGAGCCCAAAGCAAAGCCAGCCATGCAAAGGAGAACTGCTTCCCCCTCACCATTCAGTGACATGGCGAGAACCCCTAAAGCCTACTGGATCCTCCAAGAAAAAGAGTTGGAGAGAAAGAGAAGCCCATTGACAGGGTTTTTTAGGAGGGGGCACAGAACTACCAAATGCTGATTGGCTGCCAAGAGCCAAGCCACGCCTCCCGTTGCTTGCCTGGACCAATGGCCAGAGGGGCTACTCATGCTGTGAAGCCTGAGCAGATCTTCTGGATCTCCCAAACTGTGATTTTTTTTTTTTAAACCAGTAATTGTGACTGTATAAGAAGGGCCAGTTTGGTCTAATGATGAAGGCACCGGGATAGAAAACGGGAGACAGTGAGTTCTAGTACCGCCTTAGGCATGAAAGGCAGCTGTGAGTTCTAGTCCTGCCTTAGGCATGAAGGCTGGCCCCTGGCCCCTGGCTCAAGCTGATGAAGGGAGGAGAACTTGTGGCTCAGTGGTTAATACAACTGCCTAACATACAGGCAGCCCAAGTTCGAATCCAAGTAAGGGTATGGCTGGCTGATGAGAGCTAAAAAGCTTGAAATAGATCTATACTGGTCTCCCTTTATTTCTTTATCAGCAAAATATATTTGGTATATACCCAACCTTGTTCCTATCAGAGACACCATAATGGGGACTAGAAAAGTTAACGTCAGAAATCCAGGTGAGGTGAAGATGTGTCTGAAACCAATCCAGCTTCTCTTGCCTTTGATGGTTATCTGCATTCTCATTTTATACTGAACATTTGCAACAAAAAATGAGAGGACCGGATAGGAATTCAGGAAATGGACAGATAAAAGGGAGATACCAGAGCCAACTTATATCCCATCTTTTTTTTTAAAAAAAAAAAAATCCACTGCTCTTTTGAGAGATCTTCCCTTAATCTTTTTATTTCCCCTTCCACCTTCCAAGGGGGCTACTGTGTTTCCCCCAAAATAAGACCTGGTCTTATATTAATTTTTGCTCCAAAAGACACATTATGGCTTATTTTCCAGTTAGGTCTTCTTTTGGGGGGAAATACAGTACTAAATGCCTCCGTCTGCTGACAATCTTAACTGGGGCTTATTTTGGGGGTAGGGCTTATATTACGAGCATCCTGAAAAAAAATTATGCTAGGGCTTATTTTCCGGTTGGGTCTTATTTTCGGGGAAACGAAACTTGGGCCCATGAAAATTAGAGCAACCCAGCTTGAGAGAAGAAAGAAGGGAGGCGTCCATCCCTGGCAGGCAGGGGACGTTTGAGCCCCGGTTTCTGCCATGGCTGACCCCCTCGGAAGGGGGAAAAAAAACCCATTTTTTTTCTCTGCCCCATAGCTCCTGCTACCGTCTCCTTGCAGGCAGCCCTCTTTTTCCCACCTCGAGAAAGAGGAGGAGAGATGGAGAGACGGAAATGGGGAGGGGGGCGGGAGGCTGTGTGCACGGCAGGTCTTAATGAGCCCCTCAGCTACCATCTCTGCAGTGCTCCTGAATTTCGGCTGTTTCCACGGCAACCGCAGACCTGAAGCTCTCCCCTCCTTCCCTAAACTGCCAGCATATTCAAGGGGGGCAGGAGATATTAACACCTTCAGCTCCAGACCCAGAGGCTGGGGAAGGAGGGAGGGAGGGAGGAAGGGGGGGTCCAGCCCTGCACAGAATGCCCAAGGGGGGGGACCCCAAATCTTGACATCCTGCGGTCCCCATATTTTGGACCACTGGCTTCTCCCCTCCCCGTGTTTCCTGCTTCTCCTCCACCCTCCTGACGCTGGCTGGCTAAAATATTCCCCGAGCATTATTATTCATTTTTGTTTTTAAAAGCTATAAATCATAAACCCCGAGAATTTTAAAAACGTGGGTGAGAGCTGTACAGTCTGGAATCTACTTTCCTGGGAGATGCTCGGAGCCCAACTGGTGGAGTCAGGCATCATCACCATGGAGGATGGGGGGGGGGGGGAATACTAATTAATGAAATAATTGAAAGGTGTGATGGATACTTCAAGGGGAGACACACCCATCTACAGGTTTTGTAAAAAGAGGCAGGGGCGAGGAGCTCCGGCGGACGTCCAGCTGTCGTCCAGCTGTTTTCCATCGCTCACCTTGTGAGGACTCGAAACGAAGGGCAAGAGGGCCACGGAGCATGTCAGGAGGGCATTTCTCCCCCTTCCCCCCCCCTCCTGATGTGCACTTTGTAAAGGCATCTGACTCTTTTGCCAAAGGCTGGGGGAAAAAAAGGCAGGAGGGCCTCCAGGTACACTCCATCACACTTCCAGCTTTGGGGCTACATAAACAAGCTGACTAGATGGCTTGGCGGCTAAGACGCTGAGCTTCTCGATCAGAAAGATTGGCAGTTCGGCGATTCGAATCCCCAGTAAAGGGGGTTGGACTAGATGACCTCCGAGGTCCCTTCCAACTCTGTTACTGTTACCAGTCAGGGTGGGATGGGGTGGCAGGATAGAAATGATCGCGGTCTTCCAGTATTTGAGGGGCTGCCACGAAGAAGAGGGGGGGGGTGTTTCAACTTATTTTCCAAAGCACCAGAAGGCACGACGAGAAGCAACGGATGGAAGCTAATCGAGGAGAGAAGCAACCTGGAATTAAGGAGAAATTTCCTAACAGTGAGAACAATTAATCAGTGGAACAGCTGGCCACCAGAAGTTATGAGTGCTCCATCACTGGAGTTTTTTCAAGAAGAGACTGGACAGCTATTTGTCTGGAATGGTAGAGGGGGTCTCATGTTCGAGCAGGGGGTCGGACTAAATGACCTTCAAACTCCCTTCCGACTATTTCTTTTGCTATTCCGTTCATTAAAGAAAGATCCAGCCTGAAACTAAGGAGATGCATTTGCGAAGAAGAAGAAGACGACGATGAAGAAAAAAAAAACCCACCGCCACTGGTTTTCCCCGACAGACAAAACTCCCTGTGGATGGATCACAAATAAAGCATGCACGAGTGCGTTCCACCCAGCTCTGCAGGTATGCCTTCCCCGGAGAGGAAGAGCGAGAGCGAGAAAGAGAGAGAGAGAGAGACAGAGAGATAAAAAGGAGGAGGATTTTTCGCAGCAAATGGCCCCTTTGCAACAAACCGTGTTTCCACTTCACAGGACTGGAGGCAGCTTTGCCATAAAATTCTCCCTGGTAGCTTCCAGGCGGCTTGCTCTCTCTCTCTCTCTCTCTCCAAACCTCCCCAGGAAAACGCTCCGCGGCTGCTTCGAACCCCAGGAAACCACACGCACAAGCTCGCCAGGTCTCGCGTTCCAAGGAATGCCCAAAGGAAGGACCATCTCTTCACGCAAGACCGTGACCTTGAGTGAGCCTGGTCTTCTCTCTCCAGCTCTTCCCCTCCAAGATGCTTGGAATTGTCGTTATCCGTGCTGGGATGGGTCGAAGTGGCAGAAGCCAACGTGAAGGCCGGCGTTTCTCCACTGTTTACGATCGCAACTTTAAGATGGGTGGACTACCACTCCCAGAATTCCCCTAAGGCGGCAATTTTAAGACGGGTGGTGGAGTACAACCCCCAGAATTCCCCAATTGTAGAAAATTTAAGATAGGTGAACTTCAACTCCCAGAATTCCCCAATTGTAGAAAATTTAAGATAGATGGACTTCAACTCCCAGAATTCCCCAATGGCAGAAAATTTAAGATAGGTGGACTTCAACTCCCAGAATTCCCCAATTGCAGAAAATTTAAGATAGGTGGACTTCAACTCCCAGAATTCCCCAGCCAGCACAGAATTCTGGAAATTGCGGTCCCCCTATTTTAAAAGTTTCCACAATTGTTTTAAATCCAGGTTTTGTTTTGTTTTGTTTTTGAGTGAGGCAATTCCAGATGTGTGGACTTCAACTCCCAGAAACCTTCACCCTGGCAAGGCTGGTTGGGGAATTCTGGGAGTTGAAGTCCACCTATCTTAAAATTGCCACGGTTGCCATGCTCACCCCAAATGTTGGCTCAGCACTTCCTAATACCATACATCCCTTCTATTCCTGGAAATTTTACCCACTTCTGTTGCAAGGGGATCAACTTCTCCCTCCTTCCCCATCTCTTTTCCTCCCAAGGACCCTGCAAGGTAGGCCCAGTGGAGCAACATTTTCTCCAAGTTACTGGATTGAGTTGAGCTTGGGACCCTCATTCCTTATCACTACACTTACTTTTTAATCACGCAGGGCAGCCACAGTCTCACCCTGGTGCTGGGCCGCGAAGGAAAATCCAGGTCACCTTCCTGCCAACCTAATCTTAATTCTCAAGGTCACTAAAAGGAAGCTGGGATAGAGAAATCATAATAATCATCATAAATGACGATAACAGATTGGTTCGAGGTGTTGCAAGAACTGCGCCATTCCACTGGGCTAGGAAACGAGCTACGTGTTGGGGCATCACGCATTCGACCAAAGCAAGATTTTTAATTTGTGTAACCTCTTTTAGCTGCATGGATGGATTTTTATCGTATCACACAATATGATAAAACGTCTTACTTTCAAGCTTAATTTTAACCCCGGTTAGTGCATTCAGGCAGGGCACGACTAGTCCCTGTCATTACGTTTGCGAGTCAACGGACGTGTTTATTTAGTATTTTATTTCATTTATATCCCACTTTTATTAATTTTTTTTTTATACATGACTCAAGGTGGCAAGGGTATCTAACGCCCCCTTTTTCCTCCTGTTTTCACCACAACCACCCTGTGAGGTGGGCTGGGCCCAAGGTCACCCATGCCTTTAGGCTTTCATGCCTAAAATGGGACTAGAACTCACCGTCTCCTGGTGATTCACCCAAAGTCACCCAGCTGTCTTTCATGGCTAAGGCGGGACTAGAACTCATCAACTTCTGCTGATTGGGCCAAAGTCACCCAGGTGCCTTTCCTGGCTAAGGCGGGACTAGAACTGTCACTGTCTCCTGGTGATTGGCCCAGGCCACCCAGGTGTCTTTCATGCCTAAGATGGGACTAGAACTCACCGTCTCCTGGTGATTCGCCCAAAGTCACCCAGCTGTCTTTCATGCCTAAAATGGGACTAGAACTCACCGTCTCCTGGTGATTCGCCCAAAGTCACCCAGCTGTCTTTCATAGCTAAGGTGGGACTAGAACTCACCGTTTCTGGGTTTCTAGCCTGGTGACTTCACCACTAAACCCAACTGGCTCAGCACACCTAAGCATGACAGTTGAGAATTCAGCAGAAGTATTTACACACAAAAGGCTAAGCTTGACTAATTTTAATATGGCAGTAGGATTGATTGGTTGATTGAGTGACTGGCCGATTTTGTAGCTTGGTGCATTATGTAGAATACAGAATAAAGAATATCAGAGGTGGAAGGGACCCTGGAGGTCTTCTAGTCCAGCCCCCTGCTCAGGCAGGAGACCCCTATGCCATTCCAGACAAATGGCTGTCCAATTTCTTCTTAAAAACTTCCAGTGATAGAACACCCATAACTTCTAGAGGCAAGTTGTTCCACTGGTTAATTCTTCTAACTATCAGAAAATCGCTCGCGATTTCTGAGTTGCTTCTCTCCTTGGTCAGTTTCCATCCGTTGCTTCTTGTCCTGCCTTCAGGTGCTTTGGAGAATAGCTCGATTCCCCCTCTTCTCTGGGGCAACCCCTCAGATATTGGAAGGGCTGTAATTCCAAACTACCATACATGATCGTTTATTATACGGCTCTTACTTCATTCACCTTACTGAATAAGCCAAGAAAATGGGTTTATGCAGAAACAAAATAATGTTTATTGTCTCAACCCAGCACAGCTGCGCTTTCGTAGCTCAGCCTTGGGAGGTGCATGGATGGTGTGATCACCACTGCAGCCCAAAATAGAAGCCAAAAAGGGACAAAGAATACACAGGTAGTCCTCGACTTACGACCACAAATTTCTGTTGTTAAAAGACATTTTTAAGGGAGTTTGGTCCCATTTTACGACCTTTCTTGCCACCGTCGTTAAGCAAATCGCTAACCGTTGATAAATTAGTCGCACGGTTGTTAAGTGAATCTGGCTTCCCCGTGGATTTTGCTCATCAAAAGGCTACAAAAAAAGGGGATCTCGTGAAGTTGGGACACAGCACCGGTCGTAACTATGAAACAGTTGCCAAAAGCATCTGAGTTTTGATCGCATGATCGGGGGGGGCGGCTACAAAGGTCGTAAGTATGAAAACAGTCACTAAATGAACTGTCATAAGTCGAAGACTACCTGTAGTATTTTCCAAAGGCTGGATAGGTGCCTTGGTGACCGAACCTGAGCTCAAGGTGATTTTCCTGCAGGACTGGCCCAAAAGATTCATTCTACAAGAAGCCGTCATTAATTTAATGAAATCACCCGCCCCCCCAAGATTTACAATTCCCAGGTCTGTGGGATTTTGAAGCAGGATTCACCATAAAAAACATAATGTGGGGCCAAAGGTGAAAATTGAGAGTTTAAACCTGCCTTAATTAGCTATTCTATCGCACCTTGGGGTAATAAAGAGCCAAGGAATGGAAGGGAAGGGAGAGAGGGGGCTTTTAACAAAGGGGAGGAGAGGAGAAGAACTCCGGGGACTAAAAGGTTTCCCTCTTAAGATTCCCGTCTTGCCAACTCCAAATTGCCAAGTTTTACTCATCTGGATTGCAATGGACGGCGGTGAAAGTTGGACCCTAAGGAAGGCTGAGAAGGCCAAAGAATGGAGGCCTTTGAACTCTGGTGCTGGAGAAGATCCTGCGAGTCCCTTGGACTGCAAGGCCATCCAACCGGTCAGTCCTAGAGGAGATCAACCCTGACTGCTCTCTAGAAGGCCAGATCCTGAAGAGGAAACTCAAATCCTTTGGCCACCTAAGGAGAAGGAAGGACTCCCTGGAGAAGAGCCCAGTGCTGGGAACGATGGAGGGCAAAAGGAGAAGAAGGGGACGGCAGAGAGCGAGGTGGCTGGATGGAGTCACTGAAGCAGTCGGCGTGAGCTTAAATGGACTCCGGAGGATGGTAGAGGACAGGAAGGCCTGGAGGAACGTGGTCCATTGGCCCACGATGGGTCGGACACGACTTCACAACTAACGACAAGAAGTCTAATGAAGAGAAGGAGTAGGGGTGACATGATAGCAGTCTTCCAATATTTGAGGGGCTGCCCCAAAGAAGAGGGGGGGTCAAATTATTCTCCAAAGCACCAGAAGCAACAGATGGAAATTAATGAAGGAGAGAAGCAACCTGGAATTGAGGAGAAACTTCCTAACAGTGAGAACAATTAACCAGTGGAACAGCTTGCCACCAGAAGTTGTGGGTGCTTCATTCCTGGAGGTTTCTAAGAAGAGATTGGACAACATTTGTCTGAAATGGTGTAGGGTCTCCCAGTTGGAAGATTCGGGGAATGAGCTCTGGTGCTCTTTTCTGTGAATGCTCCAACACGGGAAGTTTTTAAGAAGAGGTTGGACAACCATTTGTCTGAAGTGGAGTAGAGTTTCTTGCCTAAGCAGGGGGTTGGACTAGAAGACCTTCCAATTAAATTCTAATTCTATTCTGCAGTTGGAGGGTAAAAGAAGAAGAAGGGGACGGCAGAGAAGGAGGTGGCTGGATGGAGTCGGCGTGAGATTCAATGGACTCCAGAGGATGGTAGAGGACAGGAAGGCCTGCAGGAACGTCGTCCATGGGGTCGCGATGGGTCGGACACGACTTTGCAACTAACAACAACAACAACACTCATCTGGAACACATTTGCCTCTCTTTGAAAGTTTAAAAGAACGAGGCGGTAAGACACTCCAGGATGTAAGGAAGGATGTGAGAGTCTCTGTTGAGATTTAGCCCTTCACAACAGACATCTTGCTGGAAAGGGATACCCAGATATTTCCAATCTGGCTTGCAGGAGGGAGGGAAAAAAGGCCCTTACTAGAAGGAGAAGGACGGATGGAGACACCCCCAAAAAAGGACGGTGGGGGGGGGGATAGCAGCAGAAAGAAAAGAGTTAAAAAGGACCTTCGTGGATGGGACGAGAGAGAAGGCAAACCAAGAATCAGATACAGGAAAAATATGAAAAGAGCAAATAACAAAACAGTGGCTGGCCTGATTTCTCTGCCTCTCCTTCCCCCCCACCCCCACCCCCACCCCCAATAACTTGGGGGCAATTTGGCAGGTTCTGAATAAGCAGCAGCTCAGGATGAATCATCCTGTTCACGGGGCCAGGAAGGCAGAGGTGGGCGCGCACCCCCCCACACACACACACTCAGGCGAATGCACACTTTATATATTTATTCGGTTTACAAGTTCATGGTCTGCCCACTCACTTTTCTTTTCTTTTTTTTTAAGCAACTTTGGATATATTTATTTTTTTTGTAATGAGTTCAGGCGATGCGCAAAGCCAGGTCGGGTCAACATGAAGCAGCTGCATTGCTGCACATTCCATGGATTTGCATCAACTTATCTAGGGTCTCTCTCTCTCTCTCTCTCTCTCTCTCTCTCCTCTATTTCTCATCTCTATCTCTATCTCTCTACCATCTATCTATCTACTGTATCTATCTATCTATCTATCTAATCATCCATCCATCCATACGTCCATCCATCTATTTATTATCTATCTATCTATCCATCCATCCATCCATCTATTTATCTATTTATCTATCTATCTAATCATCCATCCATCCATCCCTCTATCTATCTATTTATCTATCTAATCATCCATCCATCCATACGTCCATCCATCTATTTATTATCTATCTATCCATCCATCCATCTATTTATCTATTTATCTATCTAATCATCCATACGTCCGCCCATCTACTTATTATCTATCTATCTATCTATCTATCTATCCATCCATCCATCCATCTATTTATCTATTTATCTCTCTATCTAATCATCCATACGTCCGTCCATCTACTTATTATCTATCTATCTATCTAATGTATCTATCTATCTAATCATCCATCCATCCATCCATCCCTCTATCTATCTATTTATCTATTTATCTATCTAATCATCCATCCATCCATACGTCCATCCATCTATTTATTATCTATCTATCTATCCATTCATCCATCTATTTATCTATTTATCTATCTAATCATCCATCCATCCATACGTCCATCCATCTATTTATTATCTATCTATCTATCCATCCATCCATCTACTTATCTATTTATCTATCTAATCATCCATACGTTCGTCCATCTACTTATTATCTATCTATCTATCTATCTATCTATCTATCTATCTATCTAATGTATCTATCTATCTAATCATCCATCCATCCATCTCTATCTATCTATTTATCTATTTATCTATCTAATCATCCATCCATCCATACGTCCGTCCATCTACTTATTATCTATCTATCTATCTGTATCTATCTATCTAATCATCCATCCATCCATCCATCCATCTCTATTTATCTATCTATCTATCTATCTATCTATCTATCTAATCATCCATCCATCCATACGTCCGTCCATATACTTACTATCTATCTACCTATCTATCTATCTATCTATCTATCTATCTATCTATCTATCTATCTATCTATCTTTTCCCAGTTGCAATGGATGGCTGTGAAAGTTGGACCATAAGGAAGGCTGAGCGCCAAAGAATGGAGGCCTTTGAACTCTGGTGCTGGAGAAGACACCTGCGAGTCCCTTGGACTGCGAGGCCATCCAACCGGTCAGTCCTAGAGGAGATCAACCCTGGCTGCTCTCTAGAAGGCCAGATCCTGAAGAGGAAACTCAAATCCTTTGGCCACCTAAGGAGAAGGAAGGACTCCCTGGAGAAGAGCCCAATGCTGGGAACGATGGAGGGCAAAAGGAGAAGAAGGGGACGGCAGAGAAGGAGGTGGCCGGATGGAGTCACTGAAGCAGTCAGCGAGTGAGCTTAAATGGACTCCAGAGGATGGTAGAGGACAGGTAGGCCTGAAGGAATGTGGTCCATGGAGTTGTGATGGGTCTGACACAACTTTGCAACTAACAACAACAAATTGGTGGGTTTTTTTAATCCTGGTTTCAGAGATTATAAATCTAAGCCTGCTTGGGTGTATGGTTCAAACAACCACCCCACCTAGAAAATGAGTGGATGCAATCCTCAAATCCAGCCTGATGTGTAAACCCAGCTTCTTTCTCACACCCACAGATACTCGGCAGGATAAAACGGACAGACGTAGAACATAGCGTTCCAGGGCAGGAAGGGACCTCAGAGGTCTTCTGGTTTAACCCCTGCCCAATGCAGGAGACCTTATATCATCCTGGCTCAAACGGTTGTCCAGTCTGGTTTTTTGAAAACTTCCAGTGATGGAGCAACGGACGACACCGGGAGGCAGGCAAGCTATTCCACTGATTAATTACTCTCACTGTCAGAAAATTTCTCTTTGTGGGATGGATCGGTCTTTAACAAGCTTTCACCCATTACTTCTTGTCCTGCCCTCGGGGGCTTTTGGGGCCCCCCTTCTCTGCCCCTCAAGTACTGGAAGACGCTTTCATGTCAGCCTTAATCCTTCTCTTCGTTAGGTTAGATATACCTTGTTCCTTCCATTGCTCCTCGCACGATTTAACCTCCATACCTTTTTGTCCTCTTTCTTGCTCTTCTCTGCAATCTTTCCAGAGGCTCTACATCTTTTTTCCATCGTGAACCAGAACCTGTGTTCCAATTGCGGTCTGGCCAGTGTGATATAAAGCGGTAGCGGCAACTGCGTTGGCCTGTTTTGTCAGCTGCAGCACTACTGCTGGATGAGACACGGGATTCCTCTCAGTTAACTCCTGCTGAGCCAAGTACCACCTATGCTGTACCTGTGCATCCAGTTTTGCCTTCCCCACCCTATTTTGCACCACTCAGGTGGCCCTGAGGACACAGACAAATCTCTACGTGGCCTCAATGACTCTCTAAAGGTAAAGGTAAAGGTGTTCCCCTCGCACATACGTGCTAGTTGTTCCCGACTCTAGGGGGCGGTGCTCATCTCCATTTCAAAGCCGAAGAGCCAGCGCTGTCCGAAGACGTCTCCGTGGTCATGTGGCTGGCATGACTCAATGCCAAAGGTGCATGGAACGCTGTTCCCTTCCCACCAAAGCGGGTCCCTGTTTTTCAACTTGCATTTTTTACCTGCTTTCGAACTGCTAGGTTGGCAGAAGCTGGGACAAGTCACGGGAGCTCACCCCATTAGGCAGCAGCACCAGGGATTCGAACCGCCGAACTGCCGACCTTTCGATTGACAAGCTCAGCCACTGAGCCACCGCATCCCTCAATGACTCTCTAAAAGGATGCAAATGACCAGCGGTCTGCCAGGAGTATAAATCCTTCCGTTCCCCACCATCCAGTCAGAGCGGAAGAAGCTTCTTGGATGAGAAGTGAAACGTTTTCAAAGAAAAACCAGAAAATCCAATTGCCTCTTGAAAAAAATAACCACCTTTGGGACTAAATACAGGATCTTACTTTTCTCACCAATGAACTTCATCTGGTTAAATAGGACCCAATGTTTAGAAGTCTATCTTCTAGAGTGTTAGCAACTCTGCATCCAGGTTTGGTCCCCACACTATAAAAAAGAGGTTGAGACTCTAGAAAGGGTGCAGAGAAGAGCAACCGAGAGGATTAGGGGACTGGAGGCTCAAACATACGATGAACGGTTGCAGGAACTGGGCCTGGCTAGTCTAGTGAAGAGAAGGACCAGGGGAGACAGGAGAGCATCTTCCAATATTTGAGGGGCTGCCACAGAGAGGAGGAAGGGGGCCAAGCTATTTTCCAAAGCACCAGACAAGGAAGAATGGATGGAAACTGACCAAGGAGAGATTCAACCTGGAAATGAGGAGGAATTGACAATGAGAACTATCAACCCATGGAACAGAAGTTGCCTTCGGAAGTTGTGGAAGCTTCATCACTGGAAGCTTTCAAGAGGAGATCTGTCAGAAATGGTGTAGGGTCTCCTGCTTGGGCGGGGGGTTGGACTAGATGACCTCCAAGATCCCTTCCAACTCTGTTAATCTGTAAGGCCCCAGCTTGGTGTCGTCTGCAAATTGGATAACCTCCCCTTCCATCCCCTCGTCTAGACGTTTTGCACAACCATGCAAGCATCAGTGACAAGGCTCTTCTCTAAAATCCGGCCATTTATTAGAACTGGGCCCCAAAGAGTATTTTATTTATTCTATTGGATTTATTAGAGTCTTTTCATCCAAGAAGGCTGCATTAAGTCCAGTACATATGTTACAAACACAACTAAAAAATCCATATGGCACCCCGGAGTCAAACAACACTCCCCGATTTGCAGGAAAAACTCAATGGGGGCTCCAAACACAACGCTAACCTCAGTTTTCCCCCTCTGCACAATGGGACTGCTGAGGACGTGTGCCCTAAGGTTGTTTTTAGGTTCAATGCTGTCAAGAAGCCCCATGATAGTTCCAGAAGTTACACAAAAAACTTTATACATTATAGGTCGGGGATGGCTAACCTTTTCGCCGTCGCGTGCCAAAAGCGGGGGGAGTGCAGGGGGGTCGCGCGCGTGCATGCCCACACCCATAATTCAATGCCCCCCGCCCCCCACGTATGCACATGCGACCCCGCCCCCCGTGCAATCCCCGTTTTTGGCACGCGATGGCACAATGGGCCTGGTAGGCCCATTTTTTGCCCTCCCCAGGCTCCAGAGGCTTTCTTGGAGCTTGAGGAGGGCAAAAACGGCCTTCCACACACACCCCGGAGGTCCCCCGGAGGCCGGAAATGGCGTGTTTCCCAAGTTCCATTGGGTTTGGAAGGCCCAAAAATCAGCTGGCAGGCACGCACATGCTCGCTGGAGCTGAGCTACAGAAACGCTCGCGTGCCCACAGATATGGCTCCACGTGCCACCTGTGGCACGCGTGCCATAGGTTTGCCATCACGAGTATAGGTAGTCCTTGACTTACAACAGTTCGTTTAGTGACCATTCAAAGCTACAACAGCACTGAAAAAAAAAAGTGACTTACGGATGTTATTCACACTTAAGACCAATGCAGCAGCAGCAGCTCCAGGGCCACGTGATCAAAATTCAAACGCTTGGCCAGCGACTCATATTTATGACGGCTGCAGTGTCGCGGGGGTGTGGGTGTGTCACGTGATCCCGTTTTGCGACCTTCTGACAGGCAAAGTCCGTGGGGAGGCCAGATTCACTCAACGACCGGGTTTAACTAATTTAACAACGGCAGTACTTCAGTTAACGAACGTGGCAAGAAAAGTCGTAAAACCGGGGCGAAGTAACCCATTTCTCACTTCGCAGCGTCAATTCTGGGCTTATTATTTGCGGTGGTGAAGTTGAGAACCAGCTGCCTTGCATTTCAGCACCATGGACAGCGGTTTCAGCACCACGGACAGCAGCCTCAGCTGCAATCTCTCTGGGCCAGCCTTGTGCCTGGACCCTTCTTCCTGAACAGGAAGCAATGTGTTGTGTGTGTGTATGTCTTTTGTGTGTGTGTGTGTGTGCCTGGCTCTTCGCTTTCTTCCAAGCTTGTTGCCAGCTGCCATGGAAACTGTGTTGCGGGGGACAAGCAATGGGTATTTGGTAGGAGAAGCTTGCGGGAGGTGGAAATGGGGTTTCTGAGAAGCAATGGGGAGGCCTGGGCTCCGATAGACTCCGTCCTGAGATCGGCATGCACAGAGGAGGAGCGAAGCTCCTGGACCAGAGACATTCCCAAAACATCTTCCTCTAGCCAATGTTCGAACTCTGGTTGCTTGGCTACTGGGGTTCATTTCAATTTGTCTCGGGGCGGGTTTTTGCTTCAGATCTTGCCTGACCTTTGCTGCATTCCGTTCTTCCCGAGTTGAAAATAGCTTTTCTCTGAATGTTATGGAGTCAAGGGTTTTTCTTTCCTGGGGATTGCTCGGAGGCAGTCCTGACAGTGGGCTTTGCAAAGATGAAGGCCCTGTCCGTCCTCGCTGCAACAGACCTCCAATTGTGTGCAAAACAAAATGCAGGGGAGGATCCACAGGAACACAAGGCTGTAAATTTAGGCCCAGCGTTTACAGAAGAAAATGCCCACGCGACCACCCAACTTTGGCACACAGCCTGGTGAGATATTTCTATCTGGCATATTACAGGCTTTGCCCGACTGTTCACTTTAGATACCGCCCCCACGCTCTCTACGCCCATCCAACTCTGCCAAACGGGCACGCAAAAATGCCACTGGGTAAACTGACATGCCCACAAGACTCGCAAGGAGCTGTCCGGATGGATCTTCGCGACCAATTTGGTACCTATTACAGGTAGTCCTCAACTTACGACCACAAGTGAGCCCCAAATTTCTGTGGCTCAATGAAACATGTGTTAAGCGAGCTTTGCCTCCTTTTATGAGGCAAACAAATCTTGCCACCGGTTGTTAAGTGAATCTGGCTTACCCCCCCCCCCCCCCCGACTTTGCTGGTCGGAAGGTCACAAAAGGGAATCACATGATCCCGGGACACTGTAACTGTCATAAATATGAGTCAGTTGCCAAGCGTCCTAATTTTGATCACCTGACCATGGTGAGGCTACAACGGTCGTAAGTGTGAAAAACGGTCCTAAGCCACTTTTTTTCAGGGCCATTGTAACTTCAAACCATCACTAAATGAACTGTTGTAAGTCGAGGACTACAACCATTTGTTCAGCAAACTGTTTGAAGTTATAAAGGGCCTGAAAAAAAAGGGCCTTATAACCAGTCCTCGCACTTACAACCGCTGCCACAGCCTCAGAGTCACAGGATCAAAAATCGCATCGATTTACCATAGTTGCAGCATCGTGTGAGAAGCAATCAATCGGGGAAGTCGGATCTGCTTCATGACGGCATGGCTCGCTTAACAACTGCAGTGATTTGCTTAACAACATTTGCAAAAAAGGTCAAAATATAGGGCAAGACTCACTTAACAACTACCTGATGCAGCAACAAGGATTCTGCTCCCAACTGCAGTCGTACGTCAAGGACTATCCGTGTAACCTTTGCCCTATTCACCGATGAATCTTTGTGTTAAATCTTGCATGGATTTTAGGGAGGGGAAAAACTTAAATTGAGGGGTGGGTTTTCTAGGCTGAGCCCCCAACTCCCAGCGGCACGAAGTTATGAATTCTGAATTACTAATCAGCCATATTCACACCCACAACACTCACATGCAGTATTACTCTTCACCTGGTGTGGTAACCCAGCTATCAAATAAATCCACTTTTAAGTTACTGGAATCAAACCAATGTGCCAAGCTGGCTTAAGGAGAAAAATCATACAAGGTCAGCCAATAAACCAGGTTGTATGAATGTTAAACGAACCCAGGCAGGGGATTAAAAAACCAAAAAAAAAAAAAAAAAAACCCAAAACACAGCTCAGTTAACCACGAGTAACAAAGTGGTGTGAAAAGATATAATTAGGCAAACACCAGTTAAATCAAAGCTCAAACAATGTGTTAAAAAGAAAAACCAACAACGGGAATGCCTGACGATAAAAAATTCAAAAACACGAGGCTGTAAACGGGTGCGTTAAAACCTACATTGGTTCGTTTTCTCAGTTTTGTTGACAAGAGTTCGCGCAACACACTATAAACCGCATTTAAAGGGGATTGAGATGGAAACCCAGGGATGATCCAGTGGTGAAATCCAATTTTGTTTTACTACCGGTTCTGTGGGCCTGGCTTGGCAGACGTGGCAGGGGAAGGATACTGCAAAATCCCCATTCCCACCCCACTCCAGGGGAAGGATACTGCAAAATCCACATTCCCTCCCCACTCCAGGGGAAGGATACTGCAAAATCCCCATTCCCACCCCACTCCAGGGGAAGGATACTGCAAAATCCACATTCCCACCCCACTCCAGGGGAAGGATACTGCAAAATCCCCATTCCCACCCCACTCCAGGGGAAGGATACTGCAAAATCCCCATTCCCTCCCCACTCCAGGGGAAGGATACTGCAAAATCCCCATTCCCACCCCACTCCAGGGGAAGGATACTGCAAAATCCCCATTCCCTCCCCACTCCAGGGGGAAGGATACTGCAAAATCCCCATTCCCTCCCCACTCCTGGGGCAAGGATACTGCAAAATCCCCATTCTCTCCCCACTCCAGGGGAAGGATACTGCAAAATCCCCATTCCCTCCCCACTCCAGGGGAAGGATACTGCAAAATCCCCATTCCCACCCCACTCCAGGGGAAGGATACTGCAAAATCCCCATTCCCTCCCCACTCCTGGGGGAAGGATATTGCAAAATCCCCATTCCCTCCCCACTCCAGGGGAAAGGATACTCCAAAATCCCCATTTCCTCCCCACTCCAGGTGGAAGGATACTGCAAAATCCCCATTCCCTCCCCACTCCTGGGGCAAGGATACTGCAAAATCTCCATTCCCACCCCACTCCTGGGGGAAGGATATTGCAAAATCCCCATTCCCTCCCCACTCCAGGGGGAAGGATACTGCAAAATCTCCATTTCCTCCCCACTCCAGGGGAAGGATACTGCAAAATCCCCATTTTCTCCCCACTCCAGGTGGAAGGATACTACAAAATCCCCATTTCCTACCCTCTCCAGGGGAAGGTTACTGCAAAATCTCCATTCCCACCCCACTCCAGGGGAAGGATACTGCAAAATCCCCATTCCCTCCCCAGTCCTGGGGCAAGGATACTGCAAAATCTTCATTCCCACCCCACTCCTGGGGGAAGGATACTGCAAAATCTCCATTCCCACACCACTCTGGGGCCAGCCAGAGGTGGTATTTGCCTGTTCTCCAAACTACTCAAAATTTCCGCTACCGGTTCTCCAGAACCTGTCAGCACCTGCTGGATTTCACCCCTGGTTTGATCTAAATGACAGTCTGAACCGAGATATTGGATGAAGATCATTGGATAGATCATGGTCTATTTTTTTTTAATTAACTGGCACGGGCAGTCCTCGATTTACAACGGCTGCATTTAGTGATGGCTCAAAGTTAACAATGGCACTGGAGAAAGGGACTTTTGACACATTTTTCACACTTAGGACCATGGCAGCATCCCCATGGTCATGTGGATCAAAATTCAAACGTTTGGCAACTGACTCGTATTTACGACGGGATGTAGTGTCCCGGGATCCCCTTTTGCAAATGAACTGTTGTTAAATCGAGGACTAACTGAGCACAGATGGAAACGGCAACCCTAAATAGGCTGGGTACTATGCACGCCATGCTAAGCTACAAAATCCTAGCTAAGGCTAAACGAACCAAGATTTAGTGGGTTCTGTAAATACGTGTGCCGGATTTTTATATTGGTCATTGAGGGTGTTTGCATTAATACACCCAATACAGTGGTGGGATGAAAATAATTTAACAACCGGTTCTCTGCCCTAATGACCAGCTGGGTAGGTGTGGCTCGGTGGTCATGTGACCATGTCACTCACGTCGATGGGCTCTTTGCCTTAGCTGTTACAATGTAATAAGGGTTAACCAGAGGCAGTTTCCGTAAGCAGGGCAATAAAGATTAGGCTAGAAACAACACCAGAATGTTGTAATTCCTTACAGAATTAGTTCTGTAAAGTGGGAAAAAATAAAATAAGATTTCTTCCAACAACCCGTTCTCCTGAATAGGTGTGAACCGGCTGAATCCTATCACTGACCCAGTATGCTTTATTTGTTGAGACCTGATTATTGCTTCCAGTGACAGCTAACAACTCAGCTAAGAAGGAATCTAGCTGGTGCAAAATGCAGCGGCCCGCACTGTTTCGTGTGCACATGTATCACCTCTCCTACGGGAGCTGCATCGGCTACCGATTTGCTTCCAGGTGCAATTCAAGATGCCAGTTGTCACCTTTAAAGCCCTTTATGGCTTGGGACCAGGTGATTTGAGGGACTGTCTCTTGCCGGTCACATCTACCCAATTTACCAGAGTGGGGAGGAAGGGAATGCCGTGGGTTCCATTCCTGAGGGAGATACACCTGGTGGGACCCAAAGAAGGGCCTTCTCCATGGTGGCTCCTTCTCACTGGAACATCATCATCAAGAGATTAGAATGGCCCCCACTCTTAACACTTTTCCGGAAGATACTGAAGACCTGGTTCTGGCCAGCGGACCTGGGGAACCCAGAGTGGGATGGAGCCCATTAAATGGCTCGTGTGATCTGCTGTCGATCACATGATCACACGAGGGTGGGGTGGGGGTGATTATTATTATATTATATTATATTATATTATATTATATTATATTATATTATATTATATTATATTATACTATACTATATTATATTATATTATATTATATTATATTATATTATTATATTATTATTATTATTTGATTAATTTTATTGTTTTAAAAGAGGTTTTATATTCTGTAAGCTGCTTTGAATCGCTATGGGCGAATAGGTGGTGATATAAATTCAAGGATGGATGGATGGATGGATGGAAGGAAGGAAGGAAGGAAAGAAAGAAAGAAAGGAAGGAAGGAAGGAAGAAATCCACCCAACTGAATAAGTTGCTATACAAGAAAGAAAGAAAGAAAGAAAGAAAGAAAGAAAGAAAGAAAGAAAGAAAGAAGGAAGGAAGGAAGGAAGGAAGAAATCCACCCAACTGTAAAAGTTGCTATACAAGAAAGAAAGGAGGGAAGGAAGGAAGGAAGGAAGGAAAGAAAGAAAAAAGAAAGGAAGAAAGAAAAGAAAGAAAAGAAAGAAATACACCCAACTGTACAAATTGCTATACAAGAAAAGAAGGAAGGAAGGAAGGAAGGAAGGAAAGACATTAACATTTAACATTAATGAATGCATGCAAAACAAAAGAGAGACTGAACTAATTTCTTTGCTTTCTCATCCTCGCAGTTGTGTTTGCAAAACACACTTAAGCAAATGAACGAAACACCTAAAGCTACACCTGCAGTATTTCTGAATCGGGGGTGGGGGTGTGTGGGAGCAAACACAGCTTGTTCGGTTAATTGATAATTCAGCGTAATGTGTGAACTCAGCAAAAAAGGGTGGAATTCATATTTTCACAGTGTGTGAACAAACCATAATGAGACAGCTTGACTCACAAGGATAGCTGCATTCCCACAATTTGTGTGCTCCGCTAAAAAAACGTGGCTGGGTCACTTGGGCTTCAGCCGGTTTGGACAAATCCAGAGAGGGAGGAAGTGGGTCTCCAAAGCTGCTTCCTACTTGGGATGTTTTTGACATCCTAAAATTGCTTTAAATAAAAGCAGATTTCAAGAAAAATCCATTGAGTGGCGAAAGTTCTTTACTGGGGAAATACAGGTAGTTCTTGACTTACAGCCATTCACTTAGCGACTGCTTTGAAGCTATAACGGCAGGTGGAAAAAGCGGCTTATGACCGTTTTTCACACTTACGACTGTTGCCGCATATCCCGTGGACACCTGATCAACATTCGGACGCTTGATGACTGACTCGTATTTATGACGGTCGCAGTGTCGCCCGGGGGGTTCCTGGGATCCCCCTTTTGCGACCTTTTGATAAGCCAAGTCAACACGGGACCCAGATTCATTTAACAACTATGTGACTCACTTAACAACTGTAGGGATTCACTTAACAACCGTGGCAAGAGAGGTCATAAAACGGGGCAAAATTCACTTAACAACTGCTCAGCCACAGATTACGAGAATGCTGTTAGCTGTCTCAGGAGGTGGTGGGCTCTTCTGGGCTGGAGGGGGATTAAACAGAGGTTGGATGGCCACCTGTCAGGGACACTGTGGTAGGGGATTCCTCCCCTGTGCAGGGGTTGGACTAGATGATCTCACAGCCCCCTTCCCAATCCTGACGTTTAAATGATCCCGATGGTAATTTTAGGGCCGAGTGCAGGATATCAGCTAATTTCTGCCTGCGAGCAGCAGCCTCTGCTTTTGGGGCTCAGTTGGAAGTGGGGGATCCCGTCATTTCCAGAGCCTAATCCGCAGTCAAAGGGAGGGAGGGCCACCTCACTTCAGGAACGTCGGATGGGGGTCCGGGTCTCACATGGGGCAGGGTCTGGCCAGACAAAAGGCTTGAAAAGCGATCCGAGCGAACTCTTCATTTTCCCTTAAAACTTAATTAAAGCTGCAATTACGTTAATTACATACGGGGAACGCAATTACTCCCTGGCTCAGTTCTCACAATATGCTTTTAACCTGGTGGCTGAATTAACCCACTTCCTGGGTTTTCCCACAGCCGAGAGAGCCGTAAGCGCCAAGCAAATGAATGGGTTCACACAACAGACTGAACCGCAGGGAGGGAGGGAGGGAGGAAGGAAGGAAGAAGGGAAGGAAGGAAAAAGGGAGAGGGAGGGAGGAAGAGAAGGAAGGGAGGGAGGGAGGAAGGAGGGAAGGAAAAAGGGGAGGGAGGAAGAGAAGGAAGGGAGGGAGGGAGGAAGGAAGGAGGGAAGGAAAAAGGGGAGGGAGGAAGAGAAGGAAGGGAGGGAGGGAGGAAAAAGGGAGAGGGAGGAAGAGAAGGAAGGAAGGGAGGAAAAAAGGGGAGGAAGGAAGAGAAGGAAGGAGAATTGGAGAGGAAGGGGGAGGGAGGGAGGAGGAAGGAAAAAAGAAAAGAAAAGAGGAAGGGCAGGAAAAGAGGGAGGGAGGAAGGAGAATTGGGGAGGGAGGGAGAAAGGAAGGAAGGAAGGAAAAAAGGAGAGGGAGGGAGGAAGAGAAGGAAGGGAGGGAGGGAGGAAGAAAGGAAGGAAGGAAAAAGGGAAAGGGAGGAAGGAAGGAAGGAAGGAAAAAGGGGAGGAAGAAAGGGAGGGAGGAAAAAGGGGAGGGAGGAAGAGAAGGAAGGAAGGAAAAAGGGAAAGGGAGGGAGGAGGAGAAGGGAGAGAGGAAGGAAGAGAAGGAAGGAAGGAAGGAAGGAAAAAGGGAGAGGGAGGGAGAAGGAGAAGGGAGGGAGGAAAGATTTCAGCTTTCCTGGGCTTAATCCTCTGCAAAAGCAGCCTGGGTTGGCGGAGTCATTTACCGTTGCCAGAGGGAACCTCATTTGCATTTGAGAATTAAGTTACAGGTAGTCTTTGACTTACAACGGTTCACTTAGTGACCGTGCAAAGTTACAACGGCACTGAAAAAAGGGATTTGTGACCGTTTTTTTCCACCCTTACGACCATGCGGCATCCCTGTGGTCACGCAATCAAAATCCAGACGCTTGGCAACTAACATGTACTTAGGACGGTGGCAGTGTCCCCGGGGTCACTGTGGGAAACCAGGTTCGTTTAACAACCCTGTGACTCACTTAACAACTGTGGCAAGAGAGGACGTTAAACTGGGCAAAACTCACTCAACACATGTCTTGCTTAGAGACAGACATTTTGGCCTTAGTTATGGTCATTAAGTTGAGAACTACTATATTTTCTGGAGTATAACATGCACCTTTTTCCCCTCCTAAAAGGGGGTGAAAATTTAGGTGGGTCTTATACACCGAATGTAGCCACACCCACCCACAGGCCCCTACCCTTTGGCCTCTGCCTCCCAGCAATTTATTCCCTTGCGGCAAGCAGCAAGAAAAAACAGCTCCTTTCAGCTTCAGCACAGCCTGATTAGCACAAGTTCATTGGATCGGCCTCCTGACTCTCAGCTGATTTGCTTTTAGCTGTTTGCAGGGCCTCTGCTGCTTGCTGCAAAGAAGTAAATTGCTGGAGCAGATTTTTTTTTCCTTGTGCTAATCAAGCTCTGCTGAAAACGAAACTGAAAGTAAAGCAGGCTGTTTGTTGTAAGGAGGCAAAATTGCTCAGAGGCAGAGGGAGATTTCTTTTTCTTCTTTTTCCTCACCAAAAAAGGTAGATGCGTCTTATATTCTGGTGCGTCTTATACTCCGAAAAATATGGTACCTATACACCATCATCATCATGGTTAAACTAAAGCTAGAAATCGGATTAATTAAGACCATTTCCCCAAGCTGGTACCATCCCCACATGCAGGAGACCTTTTCCTGTTATTCCCCCCCCCCCCCCCAATTTAGTTATTTCGTTTACTTCATTGTCATTGCACATCGTACAACGAAATGCCGTCTTCAGTGTACATTATAACTATAAAAACACAAACACAAAGACACGTCCTTCACATTCTATATAACTGAAATTGAAAACCTGATATTGCATTAATATTGCACTATACCAGGGATGGCTAACCTTTTTGCCATCGCGTGCCAAAAGCAGGGAAAGCATGGGGGGGAGGTCATGCGCGTGCGTGCCCACACCCATAATTCTATGCGCCCTGCCCCCAGCGCATGCGCACCACGACTGCCCTCCCGCTTTTGGCACGCGATGGCACGGTGGGCCCGGTAGGCCTGTTTTTCACCCTCCCCAGGCTCCAGAGCCTTTCTAGCAGCCTGTGGAGGGTGAAAACGCCCCCCGCCCCCGAGAGGCCCTCCAGAAGCTGGAAATGGCCCATTTGCCGACTTCCGGTGGGACCAGAAGGCCCATTTTTTGCTCTCCCCAGGTCCCACCAGAAGTCAGCAAACAGGCAGTTTCCGGTCTCCAGAAGGCCTCCAGGGGGATAGGGAAGGCCATTTTCGCCCTTCTCAAGCTCCTCCTTTCTGGCCTCCGGAGGGACTCCGGGGTGGGGTGGGGAAGGCCGTTTTCTCCCTCCCCAAGCTCCTAGAAAGGCTCTGGAGCCTGGGGAGAGCAAAAAAACAGGCCTTCCTCACACACACCCCAGGCCCTCCGGAGGCAGGAAACTGTTTCCCTACTTCCAGTGGGCCCAAAAGGCCTGAATATCAGCTGGAGCTGAGCTCGCGTGCCCATCGGTATGGCTCCACGTTCCACCTGTGGCACGCGTGCCATAGGTTTGCCATCACGGCACCATACCATAGAATTCTATATAGTTGCTGCCTTAGGATCATAGAAGCTGTTTTTCAGCCTTGTTTTGATTGCCCTGTACCGTCTGCCAGATGGTAATAGTTCAAAAAAAAAAAAAAGATGCCGAGGATGAGATGGATCTTTAAGAATGTTTTGAACTTTCTTAAGGCAACGGGAGCTATAAAGCTCTTCCAAAGAGGGGAGGGGGCAACCAATGACCCTCTGGGCAATGATGTTGACCATCTGGAGGGCTGTCCTATCTGCCACTGTGCAGTTGGCAAACCAGACACAGGTGTAGTAAGTTCAAATACTCCCTGTGGTACAGCGGTAGAAGGTCACCAGCAGTTTCTCATTCAGTTATTGTTTCCTGAGAAGTCTTGTATAATCTCTGCTGGGACCTTTTGATCAGTGCTGCAATGTGAGCCCCACCCCCAGGTCAAGTCAAAACAGTTCACTCAAGGCAGAAGTTCCTTTGAAGCTCTCACCTACAGAGGTAGTCCTCGAGTTACGACCCTACGGAAGCCTGCCCATCATCGCTGTAATTTATGACGGTTGTAATTCGGATCACCAAGGCCGCAAAAACCTGATTTTGCGATCTTTTCTTGCCGCGACGGTTAAGCGAGTGCTGCAACAATTACCATGACGGTTTAAATGATTTAATGACGGTTTAAATACCAATGGTTTGCTATGAGCTGCTTTTTGCTGAAAACAGGAAGTTAATGATGGGCTTTTGGCAAAACCGTCGTAAAATGGTGACCATGGGATGCTGCAAACAGCTGTAAACGCCCAAAGGATGGTAATGTGACTGTATTTGTGTGTGGCTGTTAGAATTGCAGGTTGTAAGTACATGCAGAGAGGTTCTGGCGTAATGCTGAATGGTCGCTAAGTGAGGGATTCATAAGTGGAGGCTCATTCTGTAATGACTTCCTAAAGGCGAATGAATCCTCCAGCCACAGAATGACAGAATGTCTGTGTAGGACAGAACTTTGGAGACCATTTCAGTGAATCTCAACCGTGGCTATTATAAGATATTGTGGACTTCAACTCCCAAAATTCCCCAGCCAGCATGTTGAAGCTGCTGTTGAGAAATGGATGTAGCCCAACTCTAGGCAGGAATCTTTACTCCATTTCTCCGAGAAAGTGAGAATGTTCACAGCACAGATTTAAGTCCATTTTCTGGCCTCTGCAATATATTGAACCACAGGCTGCTCCACCCCAAAAGAGTGAGCTACCTCCCCTCCAAAATTCACCAAGTCCAATGGAACTGGTCATCGCTAGTCTAGTGAAGATGATTGCAGGAATTGGACATGGCTAGTCTAGGGAAGAGAAGGACCAGGGGAGACAGGAGAGCAAGTCTTCCAATATTTGAGGGGCTGCCCCAGAGAGGAGGAAGGGGGCCAAGCTATTCTCTAAAGGCCAGACAAGGAATAATGGATGGAAACTGACCAAGGAGAGATTCAACCTAGAAATGAGGAGACATTTCCTGATGGTGAGAACAATCAACCCATGGAATGGAAGTTGCCTTCAGAAGTTGTGGGAGCTTCATCCCTGGAAGCTTTCAAAAAGAGACTGGACTGCCATTTGTGAGAAATGGTGTAAGGTCTCCTGCTTGAGTGGGGGGTTGGACTAGATGACCTACAAGGTCCCTTCCAGCTCTGTCAATCTGTAAAATCTGTAAAACATTTTATTATCAACCCAAGTCACGAGATCCAAGTTTGGACAACCCAAAGCCTTCGGTTCAAAGGGTGAATGCCCCCACACGGTGTGTTTTTCTGTACCTGGGTAAGAAATCCCAATAGCTCAGGACTTCACTGTCTTTGTCAAGTCGTAAACCCTGATTTGCACACCAGGCCAAGGCAGGGTTCTCCTAAGTGCAAAGCGGACAGCCAATCGAATCTTTCTTGTCTTGTGTGAAGCCAACCAGCCCAGACACTTCTCCAGGAATTCATAACAACTCATTAGCTGCTTCCTCACCCCAATAAACTACAATAAGCTGTGTGTTGCCTTGCTGTGTCCCAAGTCACCCGGCAGCCGTGCACACACCTCAGCAGGTAAAGGAGACAATAGATGTATGCCACCTGGAACTATCATGGCTGCACAAACGACACAAAACCCATCCCAGGGGAGGCAGAAAAGCAGTGGAAATTCTGCCTTTCCCAACTGGAGGATTTCCAGCTCAATGTTTCCATGCCGAAGGATTCCATGTTAGCGAAACATCCCTCGCCCGGCTGATAAGCCGGGGACTTGGCACCGAAAGCCGAGAGCCACCCCTACCAGATTTTTCACGCTCCAGCCAAGGAAATGGCTTCAAAGAAATCTTCAGGGGTAAATATTTTTCCCTGCCAATCTTTGAAAAAGCTCAGACTGGATTGGATTGACCCAAGGGATTGTAAAAAAAAAAAAAAATGAGTGGGGGGGAATCTGCGTTTAGGAAAATAATCAACACACAATCGTGTCAAATCCAGAGGACCACAATTTTCCCCGGAAAATTAACAAAAACAACATCAACGATGATGATGAAAGACTTTGCCGGGCTTTAAAAACTGGCCCATAAATTATATAGGTTTTATTTATTTTAATTTTTATTTTTTGGTTCTTGCTGTGGAAGGACGGTGCCAACACAGGCCTGACGGTTCCGGAGAGAAAGGCCTGGAATCGGTCCAAAACATTGGGGGAAATAAGTCAACTTCCCAATCCTTGAAGCCGGACAAAATTCCAACAGGAAAACCATTTCTGCCACTTCTCTGTCCCTCTGACGCTGGCGCCTAGGTAGAACCGAGGATTCAAGTAGTAAGGAGGAGGGGGAAGTCCTGCATGAATCCAGGATCGCCCGCTTCCCTTCAAAGGAGAGGCCAGCCTCAGCCTCATCAGGGCTGTGTCAGGTGGAGGGGAGGCGCCATTTCACGACTTCCCTGCAACCTGTCGGGGGTCCGTTTGAACTGCAGTCTCCCTCATGCCTAGCCTGTGCCAGGGATTCATCATCACCACCCTGGAGAAGAGGACGCCAGTGAACAAAGAGCCGGGCGCTCGTCCCTCCTTCCAGGACCACGGGGGGGGGGGGGGGGGGGGGGGGGGAGGGAGAGGGTGGCATCCCAGCTGCTCCCCTCTGGGCAAAGGAGCAGCTCCGAACGAAAGATTTGCTGTTCTGCTCAGCCCTGTCAAAGACATGGGGCAGGGGAGGGTGCTCCCAACAGGGCCCTTCCCAAGAGCCAACGCACATGGAATCTCATTTTCTCGGCCCATTTTCACACCTGGCCGACGTGCGTGCGAGGGAGGCACACCCCGGCTCCTCAAGCAATGCAGAGGCCATTACAGCTAATTGAATGTCCTTTGATATATTGGACTTTGCTAAGGCAGCACGCTCCAAAACAGCCAGAAGGACAGACAGGCTGGTTTATGTCTTCCCTTTGTGTACACACACACACACACACACACACACACACACACACAATGCCACCATCCTTACTCAAACACAAAACAGAGTCAAATCCGGATTTCCACCCCGGCGCCTTCCAGGTAGGTCCGAAGACCCTAGACAGGGAGACAAACACCCCTCCTCCATTCTTACACTGCCCGTCATTCCTGCCCCTCCCCAGGGGTGGGGGGGTGGGGCAGCTGTGTGTGTGTGTGGAGATGCAGCTGCCTTTTGTGCACCTAGACAAGATGGGATCCCAGCCCGGGCGTAATTCGATTACCCGATTACCCTCTTCTTCCCTGAGCTCACAATACCCTGTCTCATAAACATCAGGCTGAGTGCAACGGAAATGCTCCCAAGAAACAAGCCAGCATTTAAAAAAAAAACCTAGCTGAACAGCTAAGGCTGTTGGATGAAGCTATCAACACCGTTCTCCTCCCTCCCTCCCGTTCCTTCAAGACAGGAAAGGAAATTAGGTCCGTGGGCCACATCCAGCCAGCCAATCAGACGGGAGCACCCGGTGGAGGCCCGATCCTGCCATGGCTTAAGCAAAAGGAGCCCAAGCAGCAATTAGATAGAGGCAGGTGGAAAGACAGAAGACCAGAAATCAAACGAACAGAGACAGGCCCAAGTCATGCATTGACGATTGGGGGGGGTGGAGAAAACAAGGTGGAATGAGAGCGCCAACCAGTCCCCCCACCCCCCACCCCCCAACAAACATGGGCTAAAAAAAAAAAGGAGCAAATGGGCCCTCCCCTCCAGGGTTACATAAGACCAGGGAAAAAAGGCAAGGGAACAGCAAAAAAGCGACCAACTTTAGCTCAGTCTGGGGGAAGGGAAAGCATGGTGGGCATTTCTGATTCTGGGTTGACTCTGAACCCCACGGCAAAAAGCGAGGCCGGGGGACAGGGGGACAGGAAGCTGGGCCATGCCGAGGGGAAGCCCAAGGGGCCTTGTCAACGTGGATACCCACACACACACACACAAAAAAAAAACCAGGATGATAATGGAAAGAGCTAAAATCGGGAACACAGTCGTAAAAAGCGTTTGCTTTGAAAACAGGGTCCCGGGTTCAAATAAAAAATCTAATTTGCAACTGAGTGTTCTTGTCCTTTTCCTTTCCTCCCTTCTTCCCCCCCCTCCTCCCCCCCGGGAAGCCGAGTCTCTATTTTTACCCTGCTGGGGAAGAGGGAAGCCCAATACAAACCTACACAAGGGATACCTGCCACCTCCCTCTATGTCCCTTTCCACTGTCCACTCACTGGCTTGCTCCCCCCCCCTTTTATTTTGCCCAAAGGGGCCTTCCAGATTTGGAGAGGAGGAAGAGGAAGGAAAGGCTGGCATTGCAAAGACAAAAAAGGCTTCTGAGGCTCCAGATTTGAAGAAACCGCCCCCCCCTTCACAACTGAATCTGGGGCAGGAGATGGAAAGTGCTGCCGGGCCTGGTACCCCCACCACCACCCCGCTCCCGAGATGAGCTGGACTACAACTCCTATCGTCCACCAGGACTCAGGGCAGCAGCCCTGGCTCCTTCCCAGCCAGCTGTCTTGCTGCTTCTTTGGAGCTGTCCAAGGTCCTGGGGATGTCCGTGCGCATCACCGGTGCGGGGGATGCATGCAAGGCGAGCTCCCCGCGCGCAAAAGAGCCTCCAGCGGGGCAGGGGAGGCAAAAGGCAGCTGTGCAAAGCGGAGGAGAGCCCACGGCCCCACGGACGTCCCCGCGGAAGCCCAAGCCTTGCGGGGCACGAGCCGGCGCGTCCATCCTTCCCCCCCCCCCAGCCCTGCCCGGCTTACCGTGCCCGCCGCGGGTGAGGAAGGGCGTGCGGTTGATGGCGATGGGCACCGTCCCGTGCTTGCTGTGGAAGTGGTGCACGTGGTGCGTGGTGCTGAGGCTCGACGAGACGCGCGCCGCCCCCGCCGCCGCCGCCAGCATCAGCAGCCACGGCAGCAGCCCCCACGGCCGGGGAAGCCGCCGCCGCCGGGGCCCGGGAAGCGCCATGGTGCCGGCCGGCGGAGGGCGCGTCGGGGAGGGGGCTGCTGCTGCTGTTGCTGCCGCCGCTGCGCCCCTCACTTGCTCGGCGCGGCGGCGGCGGCATCGGCGGCCGCGTCCATGGCCCACCGACGGCCCCGATCGCCGCCCCCCCCTCGCCGGATCGGGGGGCAGGGAGGGGCCCGGGCGGGGAAGGGAGGCAAGAGGGAGAAGACCCCCCTCCCCAAAAGAAGCGGGGGGATGGGTGGGCTGGGTGGGACGACGGGGCGGGCAGCCCCCCTCCCGGCTCACGGCCGCCCCCCCGCCTTCAGGAGCATCCCGGGGGCGGCGGGCAAGAGCCGGCCCCCCCCGCGGGTGGCGGCGCCGGGCCAAGCGGCTGCAGCCAGGCTCGGCGGTTTTCCCGGCGGGGGAGGGAAGGAAGGGAGGATGGAGGGGTCGGAGGCAGCGGAGGAGGAAGAGGAGGAGGAGGAGAGGCCGGCGGGGGCCGGCGCTGCTAGCGATCGGGCATGGTGGGTGCGGGGCGGGGGGAGGGGGGGGGAAGGGGGGAGAAGAGAGGAGGAAAATTGGAGAGGGGGGGGTCCCGAAGCACCAAATCCGGAGAGAGCTGTAATCCGAGGGAGGGAGGGAGGAAGAGGAAGGTGGGGGGGGGCGGCCCGGCCCCGTCCAGTCCAGTCCAGTCCAGTCCAGTCCAGTCCAGTCGGTCCGGGTCCTCCCGGTCGATCCGTCCCTTGCCCGGCGCGGGAGAGGCGGGGGAGGGCAGGTGGAGAGGGTGCGCTGAGCTCCGCGGCGCGTCTCTGCTGCAGAGCGGAGGGAAGGCAGGGGCTGGAGCGGACGGCTGGGGGGGGGGGGGAGGGAGGGAGGGAGCGGCGGGGGGGGGAGGAGTGGGGGCGTGGCGCCAGCTAGTGGCCAATCGGCGGACGGGGAGCCTCCGCCCCTGCCGGAGAAACAAAGGCGCGCCCGCTCGCCGCCTCCCCCCCCCGTATCTCCCCTCCCCGCCACCCGCGCGCAACGATCTGCCCGGCGCATCCCCGGCAAGGCGAGATCCAAGCGAAAGGCGGAGAGGGAGAGGGAGGGGGAGAGAGCAGCTCCTGCCCTTGGCTTGGCTTGCACGCGTTGCATTCCCACCACCCGGGTTGCAAAAGGAGCTTGCCGGGGAAGCTGCTCCCGTCGGTCCGGGTGGCTCCGCGTCTCGGAGCCGGGCAAGGAGTGGAAGTCGCCCTGCCTTCCTCTTGGCGCGGCCCGTGGGGGAGGTTTTTTTGGGGGGGGGGTCTTCCCCCCATTCTCCGCCGCGTCTGCCTGGAATCCCATCGTCCATGGCCGAGCCCGATGGATAAACCAGGCTTTGGCAGCAATGCCAACCTCTCAGTCCCCGAGAGCGACTGTTTTGGGAATCGAAGCCTACTGGGAGAGAAAGGCAGCTCCCTGCCAGGATTTAGAATGAACAAGAGATGGAAGGGACCTTGGAGGTCATCGAGTCCAACCCCACCTGCTCACGCAGGGGAGACCTGTCGTAGGGAGTCGAACCACCGTGGGGGAGTTTTTTTCGGGGGGGCGGTCTTGCTGCCTGGCCGAAGCTCGGCCCTGGGTCCTTCTTTACCCCCGCTCTCCGCCGCGTCTGCCTGGGGTCCCATGGTCCATGGCCGAGCCCGCCGGATAGGCCAGGCTGGGGCGGCAGTGCCAACCTCTCAGTCCCCGAGAGTGACTCTTTGGGGAATCGAAGCCTATTCAAGAGAAAGGCAGCTCCCTGCCAGGCTGTCGAATGAAGAGTAACAAGAGTGGAAGGGACCTTGGAAGTCATCTAGTCCAACCCCTCACGCGGGGGAGACGTGTCCTAGGGAGTCGAACTGCCGAACTGCCGACCTTTCTGATCGACAAGCTCAGCCATCTTAGCCACGGAGCTCTCTGGGTACGCAGGTTTGATCTTGGAAGAAAAAAAACCCTCCCTGCTCCGGAGCTGCGAATAGAGGGGAAGACACCCCACCCAGAGATGATAGATTCGATCGAGCCACAGAAAAGTCAGGATGGGCTTCCTCACAGTGGCCCTGAAGTGAAGAAAAGACGCTCTGTGTATGCTCAGACAGCAGGTAGTCCTCGATTTAACAACCATTCACTTTAGCGAGCGTTTGAAATCTCAACGGCACAGAAACAGTGGTTTGCCGCCGTCCTCGTCCTTACGACCGTCGCAGCACCCCCACACATGGTCACGGGATCAAAATTTGGCTCTTTGGCCTGTATTACAAAGGGTTGTGGCAATTGTGGGTTCATGCTTTCAATAAGCACGGTCGCTAAGGGAAGCCAACTTCCCTCCAGATGTTGTAGCTGCTCCATCGCATGGGGGGCCGGGGCGTGTTGAATTATGGGTGTGGCCACGCACGTGTGCGCAACCCCCCTGCACTCCCTCCACTTTTGGCACGTGATGGCAAAAAGGTTAGCCATCCCTGGTATAGGATCTCCTGCTTGAGCAAGGGGTTGAGCTAGAAGACCTCTAAGGTCCCTTCCGGCTCTGTTATCGTTCTATTAAGTCAATTACACTACAGGTAATTGGAGCGCGAGTTCCCGAACTGCAAATAGGAAGATCAACAAGGAAATCAATGCCAGGACACGTCTCACAGCTAACAGAGCTTAATTAACAGAACTGGAAGGGATCTTACAGGTCATCTAGTCCAACCCGCTGCTCAAGCAGGAAACCCTAAACCCGGGATGGCGAACATATGGCACGCGTGCCACAGGTGGCACGTGGAGCTATATCGGTGGGCATGCGAGCGTTGCCCTAGCTCAGCTCCGGTAGGACTGGAAGTTGGGAAACTGGCTGTTTCCGGCCTCTAGAGGGCCTCCGGGGGAGGTGGGGAAGGCTGTTTTCACCCTCCCCAGGCTCCTAGAAAGGCTCTGGAGCCTGGGGAGGGCGAAAAACAGGCCTACGAGGCCCACCATGCTATCATGTGGGGGGAAGGGTCACACACACACACACGCACAGGGGGTGGGGCATATTGAATTATGGGTATGGGCACATGCACACACGACCCTCCCCGCTCCCCCCACTTTTGGCACGTGACGGCAAAAAGGTTAGCCATTACTGCCCTAGACCATTTCAGACAAGTGGCTGTCCAATCTCTTCTTGAAAGTCCCAAAGGTGCTTTTTTTTCTGGAGGCAACTGGAATTTCTTGGTTTTTATTTTTCTTTTGAAGACATTTCGCTTCTCGTCCCAGAAGCTTCTTCAGCTTCTGACTGCATGGTGGGGAACGGAAGGATTGATCCTCCTTGCAGACAGCTGGTCATTTGTCCTCCGGGAATAGATTTTCGGAGAAAAATTGCAGACTACAGGAATTGTTTGCGCTACTCGAGTGACCCTGAGGACACAGACAAACCTCCAAGCGGCCTCAAGGACCCTCTAAAAGGATGCAAATGACCAGCTGTCTGCAAGGAGGATCAATCCTTCCGTTCCCCACCATGCAGTCAGAGTTGAAGAAGCTTCTGGGATGAGAAGTAAAACGTCTTCAAAAAGAAAAAACAAGAAATTCCAGTTGCCTTCTGAAAACAGCACCTTTGGGACAACCAGGACCTGGAGACTCTTCTTCAAAGCCTCCAGTGATGAAATTCCAGATGTGCCACATGCCTGCAAATCTTCCAATGCTGGGCAAACAACTGCCCCTCCCTCCCTACAAAATAGGGGCTGAGTAAAAACTCATTTGAACCAATTTGGACAATTTTGTGCTTATATCCAAATAGCATATCTGACAAAGACTGAGGTTTTTTTTTTTAAGAAATATGAAATGTAGATAAATAAATACAGGTAGTCCTCAATTTATAACCGCTTCATTAATGACGCCTCAATGTTATAACGCCAAAGAGAAAAGTGACTTATGACGGGTTTTCACAATTATGACCGTTGCAGCATCCCCATGGGCCCACAGTCAAAACTCAAAGACGCTTGGCAACTGCCTCAGATTTATGACGGTTGCAATGTCCTGGGGCCACATTCTGACCTTCAGCGGGGAAGCCGAATTCGCTTAACAACTGGGTGACTAACTTAACCGCAGGGATTCACTTAACGACGGGGTGCGAGAAAGGTGGTAAAATGGAGCAAAGCTCACTGAACTGTCTCGCTTAGCGACAGAGGTTTTGGGCTCATCTGTGGTCATTAGGTTGAGGACTTCCTGTCATCTCAAACTGTTTTTGGCAACGGAAAAGATTTACTATTTTTTTAAAAAAATAAAATAAATACCAGTCTTTTGGACTTGCCAGTCTTAAATGAAGAGCCGGGTTTGCTTTTTTTTTTTTTTTTAGGCAGGCAATCAGGAATAACCCAAGGGGGTCAAAAAAGTCAAGATGGCAGCCACATGTGTCCTTCAAAGCAGGGGTGAAATGAAAAAAGTTTGGACCAGATTGCCCGATCCGGTAGCGATGACGGCGGGTGGTTCGGAGAACCGGTAGCAAAAATCCCTGTCCCCCCCCCCCCATTGCCCAGCTGAGCCACACAATCATCAGAGGCTTCTTTTTTTTTTTTACCTTTAAAAGCATTTTTTCTACAACCTTTTTGGCTGAAAAAATGCTTTTAAAAGTAAAAAAAAAAGCCTCTGATGATCACGCGGTTCAAAAAATGCTTTTAAAAGCCACTGACGATCCCAGCTGAGTTGCCTGATCGGCAGAGGCATTTAAAAGAAAAAAAGCCTCTGCCTATCAGGCAACTCAGCTGGGATCGTCAGAGCCTTTTGAAAGCATTTTTTTACAACCTCTTCGCCAAAGAGGTTGTAGAAAAAATGGTTTTAAAAGTTTTTTAAAAAATTGGCCACGCCCACCCAGTCACATTACCCGCACCCCCACCACCAAGCCACGCCCACAGAACCGGTAGTAACAAATTTTAGATTTCACCACTGCTCCAAAGCCTGGGGGGTCTTTGGAGTTTGCTGTGTCACGGGGGTTTTGATGGCATAGTGTGCAAGCCGCGGTGTAATAAAAGGCACCTATTTTTAAAAAATTAAAGTCTGGAGACGACTTTGCTTTAGATTCAGCCTAATCAACCCTCAGGACAGGAAATAAAAACAGCCATGTTTTGATCTGGCGATTCATAAGTTAAATAAATGAATATAAACAGAAACCAGGAAAATTAAGAGCTGGCGTTCCCTTTCAAATTAAGAAAATAAAAATGTAAAGACTCATTTTGTTCTTGAATTCTCCTTTTGCCCATCACAAACCCCTACTTGGCCGATATGCTATCTTCCTTTTTTTTTTTTTTTTTGTAAAAAAAAAAAAAAAGTACTGTTTCCAATAGAAAACTTATTATTTTTATTAACATGGAAAGGCAGAGCTATTTTTCTGAATGGCCGGGAACACCGAGCAAAATCACTTTTGTTTTCCTCCCTGATCTTCCTTAGAAAACTTTCTCGCTTAAAACAAAACAAAAAAAAGAAAGAAAAGAAATTGGTAAGCAGTTTTATAGTATGTATAAAACCCAGGAAACGGCGGCACGCTTAATGTGGCTGGTGAATTAAACCATTTTCCGCTTTGTACGCTATCTTGAACTGTAAAGCAGTCAAACGAGCAGTTAAACCACGCAAAACACCCACAAAAAAATAATTACCTTTAACACTAGCTAAACCTAGAAAATTGCGGGAATTTGCACCTTTCTTTTTTAACTGCCTGGATTAAAGTTATTTGCCGGAGCGTAACCGCTAAATAGCTTGCTCTTCGGGTTAAGATGGAAAAGAAAAGCAGGATCATCCAAGAGTTGGGATGGAAATCCCTTCCAGCCTCTCTCTCTCTATATATATTCAATATATATATTCAATATATATATTGAATGTTAGGAGATAAAGCTCCAAATTTTGTGGTTAGCCTACAATCCTGAATAGCTCTCTCTATATAAAATGTTTGTTTGTTTGTTTTTTCCTCTGCCCTCCCCAGCCTGATTTCCTCTTATGCCACATCTCTTTTGCTTGCGAGTCTGTTGATGGAAGGTAATTTCTTTTCATTGATTTTTTTAGGCTGTTCCCCTCCCGACTAAAAGAAAGAGACACAAATGCCTTTTAAGTGGTTGTATAAGCAGGCAGAAGCTACTTAACCAGACCAGGGCAAGATGCAGGGAGAGGTTGTGGGTGTGACTGCCTGCCTTCACACAACACACACCGGAGAAAAGCAACGAAGATGATCAAAAGGCCTGGAGAATAAAACACACAAGGAACGCTTGCTGGAATTGGGTATGGCCAAATCTAGTGAAAGGGATGCGGTGGCTCAGTGGCTAAGATACTGAGCTTTGTCGATCAAAAGGTCGTCAGTTCAGCGGTTCGAATCCCTAGTGTGCCGCACAACGGGGTGAGCTCCCGTGACTTGTCCCAGCTTCTGCCAACCTAGCAGTTCGAAAGCAGGTAAAAAGAAATGCAAGTAGAAAAATAGGGACCCCCTTTGGTGGGAAGGGAACAGCGTTTTCCGTGCGCCTTTGGCGTTGAGTCATGCCGGCCACATGACCACGGAGACGTCTTCGGACAGCGCTGGCTCTTCGGCTTTGAAACGGAGATGAGCACCGCCCCCTAGAGTCAGGAACGACTAGCACATATGTGCAAAGGGAACCTTTACCTTTAATCTAGTGAAAAGAAGGACTAAGGGGGACATGATAGCAGTATTCCAGTATTTGAGGGGCTGCCCCAAAGAAGAGGGGGGGGGTCAAGCTAGTCTCCAAAGCACCTGAAGGCAGGACAAGAAACAATGGATGGAAACTAATCAAGGAGAAAACCAACCTGGAATTAAGGAGAAACGTCCTAACAGTGAGAACAATGAACCAGCGGAACAGCTTGCCACCAGAAGTTGTGGGGGCTCCATCACTGGAGATTTTTAAGAAGAAACTGGACAACCGTTTGTCTAAGAAATGGTATACAATTTCCTGCCTGAGCAAGGGGTTGGACTAGAAGACCTCCAAGGTCCCTTCCAACTCTGTTATTCGGTTGCCCACTGCAAACGTGAGCCTAAACTCGAGAGCGTGTTGCCTGCAAAATTGGGGTGACCGTCCCTCTGTCCTCCTGTCCCGTTTGTGGTCAGCCTCTGCGCCTCGTTTTAAGACCAGCACTCCTGTCCCCTATCCCCGCACTTATCGGAGCCCTGCTTCATACACGGGTTGTGTAAACCGAGCCAAGGGCTGCTAATCAAGATTGGAAGAGGCACATCTAAGGTTGCAAGAAATGGGAGGAGGGGGCGAAAAAAAAAAAACCCCATCCTGGGGAACAGGAATCCAAGCCACTCTGCTTGTGAGATCACTTTTTCCGCTGGCCATAAATCTCCTGCCCTGAGCTGACAGACTATGATGTCAGCCCGGTAAGTGCATATTCGGGAGCGAGGAAGGGGAGGGAGGGAGTCGGGGAGGGGGGGGACCGAAGGCATCGTATGAAGCATTTTAGCCTTGGCAAGTCCTAGAATTCTAGTTTTGTTTTGTTTTTTTAATTTCCCCTCCTTTTTTAGACTTCGCACAAGCTGTCGGGAAGGCCAGCCGGTGCGGATTTTGGATAACCATTAGGAGAAATTAGGCCACAAATGGTATGAATTGAGTTTTAATGTTTTTAATTTTTAAATGTTTTTTTATTCGGATTTTAAATGTATTGTGAGCCGCCCTGAGTCTTCGGAGAGGGGCGGCATATAAATTGAATTAAATTGAAAATTGAAAAGGGTTTGACCGGGAAACCCTGCCGAAAGAAACGAGCAGGCAGTGATTTCAATACAGGTAAGTCCTCGAGTTACGATCACAAGACACCCTGGGATTCAGCCCCTACTGAATCCGTTTTCTGCTTAGCCGGTTGAGTGAAACAGGGCATCCCCTGCAACCATCATATCTGTTAAAAGTGCCCGGAATATCTTCAGGCGCCGGCTGGGGGATTCTGGGAGTTTATTTATTTATTTATTTATTATTTCAATTTGTATACTGCCCTTCTCCTAGTGGACTCAGGGCGGTGAACAGCCAGAGCTAAAACACATGCAGATACAAAATTTAAAATTATTAAAAGAATTATATAACTGGCCCAATTTAAAACAATTCAATTTAAAACCCCATGACAATTTAAAACTAAACAACTAAAAAGACTAAAAAAGGGGGAGGGGGTTCACGCCAGCCCTGCTTGATGAAAAAGAAAAGTTTTCAGGGCGCAGCGAAAGACCCGGAGATCCGATATCCTTCGTATCTCCGGGGGCAAATCGTTCCAGAGGGCAGGAGCTGCCACAGAGAAGGCCCTCTCCCTGGGGGTTCGCCAGCCGACATTGCCTGGCTGATGGCACCCTGAGGAGTCCCTCTCTGTGGGCACGTACTGGCCGGTGGGAGGCTATCGGCGGCAGAAGGCGGTCCTGCAAATACCCAGGTCCTATGCCATGGAGCGTTTTAAAGGTGGTAACCAACACCTTGAAGCACACCCGGAAGACCGCTGGAAGCCAATGCAGCTCACGCAGGAGAGGTGTCACATGGGAGCGCCCCATCTTCAAGCTTCCAAGGTTGAGAAACACTGGCCTAAGGCAACTAATTGGGGAGTGAAATCATCTAACAAGATAGTTTCAATGATTTAAAGCCATCCAATATTATACGGAGAGAGTTCTGTGCTTGGTTGACTCGGGTTTAGAGGTCGGCCGGTTGTGTGAATTTAGGCCAAGCTGCGGGGGAATTCTCCTTCCCACCCACCCCCCCACCGTTTCCCTCGGCCGTTTTGCTTTCCTTTGTACAGTCAGGCTTCACACAACAGGCTAAATGTTTGCAGAACCGGCTTGGAGAGTCTTTGAGCTGCAGGGGAGAGGGGGGGTTGGACTAGATGACCTACCAGGTCCCTTTCAACTCTTGTTATTTTCTGTTAGCTGTGAGACGTGTCCTGGCATTGATTTCGTCGCTGATCTTTCCGTCTGCAGTTTGGGAACTTGCGCTCCCAATTACCTGCAGTGTAATTGACTTAATAGAAGGATAACAGAGCCGGAAGGGACCTTAGAGGTCTTCTAGCCCAACCCCTTGCTCAAGCAGGAGATCCTATACCAGGGATGGCTAAGCTTTTTGCCATCACGTGCCAAAAGCGGAGGGAGCGCAGGGGGGTTGCGCACACGCGTGTGGCCACATCCATAATTCAACACGCCCCGCCCCCCCATGCATGTGTATGCGAACCCCTCCCCCACGCTCCTCCCGCTATTGGCACACGATGGCATGGTGAAACCGGAAGGCCTGTTTTTTTGCCCTCCCCAGGCTCCAGAGCCTTTCTAGGAGCCTGGGGAGGATGAAAACGGCCTTCCCCAGCCCCCCCCACCCCCCACCCCCACGGGAGACTCTCCTGAGGCTGGAAATGGCCCATTTCCCAACTTCCAGTGGACCGGAAGGCCCGTTTTTCACTCTCCCCAGGCTCCAGAGCCTTTCTAGGAGCCTGGGGAGGGCAAAAATGGCCTTCCCCTCCCCTACTTCCAGAGGCCAGGAACAGCCCGTTTCCCAATGTCTGGTGGGCCCGGAAGGCCGGAAAATCAGGTGGCTGGCATACACATGCACGCTGGAGCTGAGCTAGGGCAACAGCTCGCGTGCCCGAAGATATGGCTTCACGTGGCACCTGTGGTATGCGTGCCACAGGTTCGCCATCACGGCCCTAGACCATTTCTGCTGTATTTCTCCTCCAGCCTTTCTTTTTGTTTTGTTTTTTCTTCATTATTCTTTCTTTAGAATTAAAAAAAAAATAAAAATCCAACTTCCCAAGCTGGCAAAGAGCCAAGATTCTTTAAAAAAAAAAAAGCACATCTTTTCTCTCCCTCTCCCCCCATTCCTCCCCGACGCTCTCAGCTCCAGCCTATCCCCCCCACACACACACACACCTTGTGGGTGCACACAAGCACAACACACATACACACTCGCGCCCAAGCCTTGCCATCTCGGGGAAGATGCCGCCCGAAAGGCAAAGGCTGGCTGGCAGCCTCTTTGCGAGCTATAAATACAAGCGGGTGGGAGACGGATGGAAAGACAGACGAAGGGGGGGGGTCTTCGCGGGGGCGAGAAAGGAGCTGAAGTGGAAACAGGCTAAAAGGGGAAAGCAGGAGGCGCTGAGCGGCCTTGGCAAAAGGCGGAGGGGGTGGGGAGACACACAATGCTAACACAAGCAGCTTTTGGCTCGGGGGGGGGAAGGGTGGGAGAAGAGCCCTGGATCTACCCCCCCCTTCAATGATGGGTGGGACACATGGGGAGGGGGGGTTTAATTCTAGAGGTGCTTCCGATGCTCTCCTAAGGCCACTCTGGGAATTGGGAGGTTCCCCTGTCCCTTGCCAGCCACACCGCAAAACGAGACCGGGGTTTCCGAATTATGATGCGTGCAAACCCAGAGGAACGTGGTTAGGGAAGGGCTGGGATCCGACACTTCGCACGGCTGCCCACCTGGAACAGGTGAGTGAGGGCGAACCCCTGAAGAATTTCAGGATTCGTGCCACTTGGAGCAGGAACAGCCTAACAGGGCTAAACGGACAGAGATGTAATGTATGGTTTCACACTTTAGGAACAAGTCCTGGTTGGATGCTTAACCATGGTTTGTGGAATAAGCCATATATCGCATGCTGCCGTTGGCCCCCAAGCCGCCTTTTGAGTTTCACCCTCTTGCCTGGAAACCTAGGAGCCGCTGACAGCCGGATGCAAAGGCAGCATTTTGGGGCTCCTGCTTAAAGCCACAGTGTTCAGACAGTAGTTTTAAACCTGGTTAGCGAAGGGACTCATGCAGAGGTGGGCTGATGGGGGTTCGCACGGGTTCAGGAGAACCTGTAGCTAAGATTCTGTGTAGAGTTGCCAGGTGTCCACTATTTGAGCGGACAGTCCGCTTTTTTCACATTATGTTCACTATTTTTTTTCACAAAAGAGTGGACATTTTTTTTATTCAAAAGCTTTATGATGAAATGGTACGTAATCTAAAGCTGTACAGTCTAAGAGAATAAGGATAGGAGAATCGCGTTTTGTCTTTTTTTTCATAAGTTAGAAGGAGACAAAATCGAATATCCATTGAACTCGATTCTCCAAAAAAATTAATGATGAGATTAAAATAAAAATGTATTATAAAATTATGTACAGTTCACATTTTTTAAAATGTATTGTAGCTTGTGTCGACTGACCTAAAATGCCGTCGAGTGATGAGAGTGACAGCGGCGAGATTTCGAATTCTTTAAAACGAAAGAGAGGAGTGTGCAAATACACCAAAGACTGGGAAGCTACTTTTGCATGGATTACCAACAACGAAACCGACAGAACAAATACTGTAAATTGCCTACTGTAAATTGTTTGTAAGAAAATATATAATTTAATTGTAAAAATTTTTTTTACTACTTAACACCCCCCCCCCCCCCGCTTGTCCGCTATTTTTTGGAAGCAGACCTGGCAACCCTAATTCTGTGCAGTTTGGAGAACCCCCAAATCCCACTCCTGGATGGCCCTGCCCATCCCACCCTACCCCTCCCAGGAGTCCCCATGCAGCCTGTTTTGCATGCAGGTACGTGCAGGATGCGCATGGAGGCTCATGCAAAAAACGGGCCTACTGGAAGTTCAGGAAGGGCGGAAACGGGCCCGTTTCTGGCCTCCAGAGCCTGGGGAGGCTGGTTTCACCCTCCTGGAGGCTCGGGAAAGCCTCCGGAGCCTGGGGAGGGCAAAAAACATTCCACCCCACCCCCGCTGTGGTGCAGTAGGCCGACTAGGCCACGCCCACCCAGCAACTTGGCAGAGAACCCTTTGCTAAATTTTTGAAGCCAACCCCTGGACTTGTGAAATGGTTAATTAAACAGCCTGGGTTCCATGCGAATTATTCTCCCCATTCACACACCCATTGAAAGTAATTTACAGATCTGGGTGCAGATATATTACGATGGGGAAAATCTAGGTCCCTTTTTGTCTTCGGGTTTGTAAAATGGACATATAAGGCAACCACCGAGGAGGAAGCCATACAGCGTGGCAAAGGCAATTCCACATTTGGAAAGTGAAGCCAGAACGGAGGGCGCCAGCCTGCACATCACAGATGCCCAAATGCTCTGCAACGCACACACACCCAATGTTTGTTGGCCATGCAGGGGGTTAAAAAAAAATCTGGGAAAATCAGCATGGAGGGAAGAAAGGTGCCTGGGAGAGAAATCTGCGAGACTGAAACTTGTGGGGTTCAAGCTATGTTTTGGTTACCTAGCCAGGGGTGCCGAATAATAATAATAATAATAATAATAATAATAATAATAATAATAATAATAATAATAATAATAATATTGATGATCTGTGCAAAGATCATTCACTGGAAATTGTGCCAGAAGTTTGGATTTGAGTACAGCAAAAACCACTGGGAACATCAGGTTGAGAAAGTTTTAGAGAATGAGAAACTCAAGATCTTGTGGGACTTTAGGATTCAGACTGACAGGCACTTGGTCCACAACACACCTGACATAACAATAGTTGAAAAGAAAAAAGTATGGTTCATTGACATTGCAATACCTGGTGATGCACGGATTGAAGATAAGCAGCAAGAAAAAATCACAAAGTACCGGGACTTGCAAATTGAAGTTGAGCGACTGTGGAAAAAGAAATCGTGTGTTGTCCCGATTGTAATTGGAGCCCTTGGAGCAATACCCAAAGGGCTACCCCGCTATTTAGAAATTCTAAATTTGCCGGACTTGAACATTTTGACTCTACAAAAAACCACGTTACTCGGAACAGCTTACATCCACCGACGATACCTTAACAGTTCCTAGGTCCTTGGTTAGGACTCGAGCTGCTGAGCTATTAACCAGCCTCAAAGGCTGTGAATCTCACTAAAGATTAAATTATTATTATTATTATTATTATTATTATTATTATTATTATTATTATTATTATTATTTATTAAACTTGTATATCACCCGGCTCGCGACAGCCTCCAGCTGGCTCACGACAATCCATCAAAGAAATTACAATCAAATCAATAAAACGGGAAGGATTAAGATAAATGGTGGCAAGCGTGACGATGTGAGGGACCCCTCTCTTTTCCCCCAAAAGCCGGGGTGAAGATCTTCACGGCAGTTCGGAACAACAGCAGAAATGGGGGACATTCGGATCTGGAGGGGGAATCTCGTTTCAGAGGGCAGGTAAACGACTGAGAAGGCACATGTCCGGGGTCCCAAGTGGTGACACTGTTTAGGGAGGTACGAATACCACTCTATAAAGCCTTAGTAAGGCCACACATAGAATCCTGCATCCAGTTTTGGTCACCACAGTATAAAAAAAGAGGTTGAGACTAGAAAAAGTGCAGAGAAGAGCAACCAGGATGATGAGGGGACCAGAGGCTCAAACATATGATGAACGGTTGCAGGAACTGAGTTATGTCTAGTCTAGTGAAGAGAAGGACCAGGGGAGACAGGAGAGCATCTTCCAATATTTGAGGGGCTGCTACAGAGAAAAGGAAGGGGGTCCAGCTATTTTTTAAAGCACCTGAAGGCCTGACAAGGAAGAATGGGTGGAAACGGATCAAGGAGAGATTCAACCTGGAAATAAGGAGAAATTTCCTGACAGTGAGAACAATCAACCCATGGAAGAAAAGTTGCCTTTGGAGGTTGTGGGAGCTTCATTCCTGGAGGCTTCCAAGAAGAGACTGGACAGCCACTTGTCAGAAATGGTATAGGGTCTGCCTGGGTGGGGGAATGGACTAGATGACCTACAAGGTCCCTTCCAACTTCGTTAATCTGTACATAATCGAAGGAACCCCGATCATGCCAATCCTGTAGGAGTCAATCAGCCAGACAGATGTTTCTCAGAGATAGAATGGAATAGCAGAGTTGGAAGGGACCTTGGAGGTCATCTAGTCCAACCCCCTTCTTAGGCAGGAAAGCATATACCATTTATATTGGTATTGCTTCCTGATTGCTTATTTGTAACCTATGACTATCATTAAGTGTTGTACTTTATGATTCTTCTCGAACTTATCTTTTACGTACATAAGAGCATATGCACCAAGACAAATTCCGTGTGTGTCTAATCACACTTGGCCAATAAAAATTCTGTTCTGTTCTGTTCTGTTCTGTTCTGTTCTGTTCTGTTCTGTTCTATTCTATTCTATTCTATTCTATTCTATTCTATTCCATATTTTCTATTCTATTCTATTCTATTCTATTCTATTCTATTCTATTCTATTCTATTATTCTATTCTATTCCATTCCATTCCATTCCATTCCATTCCATTCCATTCCATTCCATATTTTCTATTCTATTCTATTCTATTCTATTCTATTCTATTCTATTCTATTCTATTCTATTCTATTCTATTCTCTTCTATTCTATTCTTTCAACCCAGTCTTGGGTTATCTTTCAAACCTAATCTTGCGTAGCTTCTTCTCCAGTAATATTGTACTGCTAACTAGGGCATACAAAATCTTTGCTAGACCAATTCTTGAATACAGTTCATCTCCTGGAATCCACACTGCATATCTGACATTAATACGATTGAGCAAGTCCAGAGGTATTTCACAAGAAGAGTCCTCCACTCCTCTGCTCACAACCTTGTGCCACCAGTCTTGAAATGTTGGCCTTAGACAACTTAGAATTATGCCGCCTTCGGTCTGACCTAAGCGTAGTACATAAAATTATCTGCTACAACGTCCTACCTGTCAATGACTACTTCAGCTTCAACCGCAATAATACACGAGCACGCAATAGATACAGACTTATGGTAAACCCCTCCAAAGTAGACTGCAGAAAATATGACTTCAGCAACAGAGTGGTCAATGCCTGGAATGCACTACCTGACTCTGTGGTCTCTTCCCCAAAACCCCAAAAACTTTAACCTTGGACTGTCTACTGTTGACCTCACCCCATTCCTAAGAGGTCTTGTAAGGGGCGTGCATAATCGTACCAGCATGCCTTCCGTCCCTGTCCTACTGTCCCCATTTATCCGTATCCATTTCCTGTATTCATAACCGTGTTTATACTTACATCGGTTATCTTATACATGTTTGACAAATAAATAAACAAACAAACAAACAAACAAAAACTAGCTAAAAGGCACACCTTCCGTCTTCACCAAACAACGCTTCGCCCCACGGTATGAATGATTGGCTGCTTGAACAGGAAAGCTGCTTCTCAGGAGAGGCTAAAATTAGATCTGTTTAATCCCACCTTGATTACTTTTATATATAACTTGAGGTGGCAAAGGAAAGCGTCACCCTGCTCCGATTTTCCCACGACAGCCACCCCTGCGAGGCGGCTGGCAGCGGGAGAGTCCGGGAGACGAGGCATTTCATTCCCAGGCGGACGTTTTCTGTGTCTGGGTTAGTAGTAAAAGGAGCCCCCCAGATTCCTCCTCCTGGTTTTTTCATCAGCGTTACCCATAACCTCTTCCTACGAAATACAGGTAGCCTTGCAAAATTTCATTTAGGGACCCGTTCAAAGTTACGACACCACTGGGGGAAAAAAAGACAATTTTTCACACCTTAGCACCTTTGCAGCATCTCCATGGGCCACGTGATTTAACTTTGGATGATTATTTATTTATTTATTTATTTATTGGTTCAATTTATATGCCACGCTTTTCCAGAGACTCAGAGCGACTTACAAAGCGTTAAGCAATAGCCTTCATACTTTTGTATATACCTGCTTAGTAGGGCTTTCGCCCCCCCCACCCCAAAACGGTGTTCTTTTTTATACAAAGTCAGTTTATTGCCCCCACAATCCGGGTCCTCATTTTACCTACCTCGGAAGGATGGAAAGCTGAGTCAACCTTGAGCCTGGTGAGATTTGAACTCGCAGTCATTGCAGGCAGCTGGCAGCTAAGTGCTACTTTAACAGCACTTTAGTCCGCTGCTCCACCAAGGCTCTTGGATTGACAGCCGACTCACATTTATGATGGTTGCAGCGGTCCCGGAGTCGTGTGATTCCCCCCCACTGCTCTTTTGTGACCTCCTGACCGGCAAAGTCAATGGGGAGGGCGGATTCATTTAATGATCGTGTGACTTAATGTAAGAACTGCCAGTAATTCGCTTAACCAACGAGACGAGAAACCTTGTAAAATGAAGCAAACTTGCTTGACAAATTTCTCACTGAACGACATGCATGTTGGGCTCCATGGTGGTCGTAGGTTGAGGACTGTAAGGCCAGAGGATACCATACCCCAATTTGGTCCATGGCACAGTTAAAAAAAGAATGGGTCCCATCTCCCCTTCAAGGCAATTTGACACAGGGCAGAGGAAGGAAGATTCCTCCGTATGTTCCTCTAAAACATACGATGGACGGTTGCAGGAACTGGGCCTGGTTAGTCTAGTGAAGAGAAGGACCAGGGGAGACAGGAGAGCATCTTCCAATATTTGAGGGGCTGCCACAGAGAGGAGGAAGGGGGCCAAGCTATTTTCCAAAGCACCTGAAGGCCAGACAATTTGCTGACTTCCAGTGGGACCGGAAGGCCCATTTTTCGCTCTCCCCAGGCTCCAGAGCCTTTCTAAGATCCTGGGGAGAGCGAAAAAATGGGCCTTCCCCACCCTCACAGGCCCTCCGGATGCCGGAAACAGCCTGTTTCCCTACTTTCGGTGGGCCCAGAAGGCCTGAAAATGGAGCTGAGCTCGTGTGCCCACCTATATGGCTCCATGTGCCCCCTGTGGCACGCGTGCCATAGGTTCACCATCACGGGTTTAGGGTCTCCTGCTTAGGGGTTGGACTAGAAGACCTCCAGGATTCCTTCCAACTCTGTTAATTCTGTTCTTTTATGGAAGTCCAACCCCTCTGGAAGGCCATGCATGCGGCATTGATGGAAAACCTGCTTCAGATTGGGCTTAAGAGGGTAAGTCTCCCAGGACTTTGGGACCTTAGCTGGCTGGGGAACTCTGGGAATTGAAGTCCACCCATCTTAAAAGTCGCTAAGGTTCGGAAACTCTAGTGTAGCCAAACCAAGCAGGGCTAAAAAATTTGGCTGATGAGCTCGGGAGAAAGTTATCATCATCCACCCTGCAGGAAGGTCAGGTTTGAATATTGCCTGCCATACATTACCTCTCTCCCCCTCCCCATCCTGCCCAAGCCCTCTCCTTCCTTGCTGCCTTTCAACGCACGCCCCCCTCCCCACACCCAATCTCATGCCCAAGCAGGCAGAGAGGCCTTAATAACAGCCTCCCGACACATTAATTTGCGGCTTTGAAACGCCGTGTCATTTCTCCTTTCATTTTAGCACCAGGGGTTGCCAAATCAAGGGCCCCTCTGCTGCCTGCCTCACACCCACGGCTCCTACACACACTCACACGCGTGTGCATGCACGCCTCCTACTTGTGCAAAGAGGGCTGTGCAAAGAAGGCCCCTCTGTCCTCTCTCTCCCCCCGCCCTTTTCAGCTCCCTTCACAGGACTGCTGCAGCCCCCTTCACTGCTGCTCCTGCATGCAAGATTACATGCTATGACCAGTGGTGGGATTCAGCCGGTTCGCACCTATTCGGGAGAACCGGTTGTTAACTTTCTAATCAGTTCGGAGAACCGGATGTTGGAAGAAATCCTTATTTTGTTTTATTCCACTTTTCAGGGCTAATCCTGTAAGGAAGGCAGGAAGGAAACATTCTGGTGGTGTTTCTAGCCTAATCTTTATTGCCCTGTTTACAGAAACTGCCTCTCTGGTTAACCCGTATTACATTGTAACAGTGAGTGATGCTGAGTTGGCCACATCAACATGGTCACCTGACCACCAAGCCATGCCTACCCAGCTAGTCATTAGGGCAGAGAACAGGTTGTCAAATTATTTGAATCCCACCACTGGCTATGTCCCCCCACCCCCGCCACCCCAATGAAAATCATTCTCAAAATGAACCTAGAAAAGGAGGGGGACTTTTCTAACCAACGTGCAAAGGGCAGCCCAGTCAGGAATGTCTTTGAATCTTCCGGTTTGCTAGTCAGGGATGATGGGAGCTGTAATCCTTTCTTAATCAGCCAAGGGGTCTTGGGGAGCAAAGGCTACGTCTCAGAGGCAGATGGGTTTTGGGGGTGTCCGCAGGAAGAGTCATAGGAAGTCAAGATGGAGGCCAATGCAATCCTAAATTGCATTAACAGAGGGATACAATCAAGATCAAGGGAGGTGCTAATACCACTCTATAAAGCCTTAGTAAGCCACACCTAGAGTACTGCTTCCAGTTTAAAAAAGAGGTTGAGACTCTAGAAAAAGTGCAGAGAAGAGCAACCAGGATGATTCGGGGACTGGAAGCTAAAACATATGATGAATGGTTGCAGGAAATGAGTTATGTCTAGTCTAGTGAAGAGAAGGACCAGGGGAGACAGGAGAGCAGTCTTCCAGTATTTGAGGGGCTGCCCCAGAGAGGAGGAAGGGGTTAAGCTGTTTTCCAAAGCATCTTTGAAGGCCAGACAAGGAATAATGGATGAAAACTGACCAAGGAGAGATTCAACCTAGAAATAAGGAGGAATCTTCTGACAGTGAGAACAATCAATCCATGGAACAGAAGTTGCCTTCGGAAGTTGTGGGAGCTTCATCCCTGGAAGCTTTGAAAAAGAGACTGGACTGCCCTCTGTCAGAAATGGTATAGGGTCTCCTGCCTGGGCGGGGGGTTGGACTAGATGATCTCCAAGGTCCCTTCCAACTCTGTTAATCTAATCTAATCAAACCCTCTATGGAGATGACGCCTTCTTTGGCCTGCAGTGATGCTCTGGAGGGGCCTGACTGGGAATTGCCGGGCTGGCTGGATTCAGATGAAAGGCTTTTTTTCCCCAGATGTGTGTGAAAATCACAGCAGCTGCAGCGACGGCTGTGACGCCTCCGGTCCACAGAGAGCTGGCTCGTCTCAATGCAGGTCTTTGCTTTTCTGGGGGTTTTTGCCTGCGGTGGGACTCTCCAGCTGTTGGGCCGAGTCCAGCGTTCCAGCATTCTGCAAACCCAGATAAATCAGCAGCAGCGATCCGATGCCAAGGTTTGGGAGGGGTGTGTGTTTGCTTTTCATGTTTTAATCAGTGGAGTTTTGTCGTTTTAAAAACGGATTGTCTACGTCTTTGATTGGGGGAGAGCCCAGAGTTGACAGCTAGATGGGTGGCTTCATAAATGCTATCAACAAAAACAAACAAATGAACAAACAAAAGGCTTCTATTGAAGAGGTGGGCCAAGGCGGGAGGGAGAGTGGGCTGCCCATCAGCCACGGCTGAAGAAATGTCAGGATGACACACACCCTGCAAGTCAGAGGTTGGAGGTTGCCTGCTGGCTCAAACTATTGTGAGGCAACTGCCCTGGACTAAAAGACCTCTAAGGTCCCTTCCTTAGAGAGAGGGAAGAGAGAGGGGTGGAAGAGAGGGGAGGAAGGAAGAGGGGGGAAATTAGAGGAGGAGAGAGGCTTAGACAAGGAGGAAGAAAGGAGGAGAAGGAGAAAGGAAGGGGAAGTAGAGAGGAGTAGGAGAGGAGGGAAAAAGAAAGTAAGAAGAAAAGAAGAGAGGGAGATGGCAGGATTGAGAAGAAAGATTGCTGTACGGCAAAAAAGATGAAATGAAGAAAGGCAACCCCAAACATATATAACTATATATTAAGATGAAGAATGAATGGTTAAAAAATAAAAGAGAATAAATACGAAGAAACAGGAAAATTAGAATTTGAGGGCTGGGGGGAGGGGTTTGACTAGAAGACCTCCGAGGTCCCTTCCAATCTCAGTTATTCTGTTCTCCCTTTTATGGCACATCGGAATAACAACCCGAGCAGCCAATTCAGGATTCTGTCCAAATTGCCCTAGGATTGATATTCTTGGCCAGAAAGTCCATGTTCACGAGACAAAGCCGCATTCCCACCCACCCACCCCCCTTTGGCTCCCGGCCCATTCTCTCGCGTGGCCCTCCCTCTTGAATGCTACCCTGTTTTCCCCAAAATAAGATTATTTCAAGGTTCAGAAAAAATGTAAGACAGGGTCTTATTTTGGGGGGAACATGATAGATAGATAGATAGATAGATAGATAGATAGATAGATAATGATAGATAGATAATGATAGATAGATAATGATAGATAGATAGATAGATAATGATAAGATAGATAATGATAGATAGATAATGATAGATAGATAATGATAGATAGATAGATAATGATAAGATAGATAGATAATGATAAGATAGATAATGATAATGATAGATAGATAGATAGATAGATAGATAGTGATAGATAAATAATGATAGATAATGATAGATAAATAATGATAGATAGACAGATAGATAACGATTGATTGATAGATAAGATAGATAGATAGACAGATAGATATGACATAGGCAGAAAAGAAGGAAGGAAGGAAGGAAACAAAGATAGATAGATAGATGGATGGATGGATGGATAGATGGATAATGATTGATTGATAGATAAGATCAGATAGACAGACAGACAGACTGATAGATATTACATAGGCAGAAAAGAAGGAAGGAAGAAAACAAAGATAGATAGATAGATAGAGATAGATAACTAGAGACAGATAAGAGACAGAGACAAATAGATATAAATAAATAAAAATAGATGATAGATAGATAGATGATAGATAGATAGATAGATAGATAGATAGATAGATAGATAGATAGATAGATAGATAAATGGATACCCTGTTTCCCCCAAAATAAGACATTCCCTGATAATAAGCCCAATCGGACTTTCGAGCGCATGGCATGCTTATTTCAGGGTCCAAAAAATAGAAGACAGGGTCTGGTTTTTGGGGAAACGTGGTAGTAGTAAACTGGGAGGCAGAAGCGCTCCAAGAAAGAGGAGAGATGGTGGCACATGGATGCACACACACATACTGCCTTCTGCAAAAGGAACAGAGGCCTGCAATGAGACACACCACAGCGAAAGGACTGAGCACTCATGCACAAACACACACCAGCCAACCTCTGCCTAGATACCCCTCTGTGCCCACCCAGCTGCCCCCAGGGCACCTTCCTTCTGCTCCGGCCAAAGTTAATGGGCTGTATAACTGCCAACCAGGCGCATGGGAAACTACGGTGTGGCACACTTCAGATGCTCTCTCTCTCTCTCTATCTTTTCCTCCGGAGGGCAAGTCCTCTTTTGCGGCCTCCCTAATCAGCCATTAACAGTGACTAATGGGAGGTTCTTTCCCGCTGGAAGATACTGGGGGGGGGGAGAGAAGAGATTCAACATGGGGCCCTAGGCGCTGGGGCATCCGCTTATTGACTTTCATCAACTCTTTTCAAGCCAGTGGGGGGGGGGGACTCCGGCCCTCTAACCTAGGGGTCTCCCACCTTGGCAACTTTAAGACTTGTGGACTTCAACTCCCAGAGAATAACAGAGTTGGAAGGGACCTTGGAGGTCTTCTAGTCCAACCACCCGCTTAGGCAGGAAACCCTACACCACTTCAGACAAATGGTTGTCCAACCTCTTCTTAAAAACTTCCAGTGTTGGAGCATTCACAACTTCTGGTGACAAGTTGTTCCACTGGTTAATTGTTCTGTCAGGAAATTCCTCCTTAGTTCTAGGTTGCTTCTCTCCTTGATGAGTTTCCATCCGTTGCTTCTTGTCCTGCCTTCAGGTGCTTTGGAGAATAGCTTGACTCCCTCTTCTTTGGGGCAACCCCTGAGATATTGGAAGACTGCTATCACGTCTCCCCTGGTCCTTCTTTTCATTAAACTAGACATACCCAGTTCCTGCAACCGTTCTTCCTATGTTTTAGCCTTCAGCCCCCTAATCGTCTTTGTTGCTCTTCTCTGCAATTGCTCCTTCCTCCTCCTTTTTTCCACGTTAACAACAATCTTGTGAGGTGGGTTGGACTGAGAAAGCATGGTTGACCCTAAAGCACCCAGCCACTTTCATGCCTAAGGCAGGACTACAACTCACTGCCTCCTGGTGATTGGCCCAGAGTCACCCAGCTTAAGAGTTCCCAATTCTTTAATGATTAGATGGAAACAGCCGTGTTTTGTCGTGTCAACCATCCCATCCCCGGGAACTCTTGGTGGTCTCCCATTCATAATATTAGCCGGGCCTCACCCTTAGCATCTCAGCCTGGAAATTCATCAGCCGGGTGCTGCCCCTTGCTGAAATATATATATATATTGTTTTATAAAAGTTTTTTTTATTTTTTAACAAACATACACAAAAAACACACAATACATTTTTTCTGAACAGGGTATTGGCCAAGTCACAAATTTGTGCAGTTTTTAGTTATCTCCCAACACAATTCATGTATGTCACTTTTTGCCATAATATTCTTTCTCTCTAATTTTTCTTTTCTTTTCCTTGTTTCTTTTGATATATAGCCAATATTACCATTCATTCTAATTTCTAATCTTAGTCAATTTTTCTTTTTTTCTTTTCCTCCTCTAATTGCTCTTCATGTTAAAAAATCCCTTTGATTTAAAATCAATTCTTTTTCTAATACTTAACCCTAAACTCTAAATCATCCCATTCAAATATTTTCCCATTACTCCTTTTTCACAACATAATATAAATTTCAAGGGTTTTCCCTAAATTCCGTTGTTCCAATCACAGCTATTAATGTTCACAGTCCATTTCCTTCCCTCTTTTCCATTTCTTCCTTGATCAACTTATCCACCTGCTGAAATATTTCTGATCGTATCTCAGTTTAGAGTTCGCCACCAAGAAGAGGGGAGGGTCAATTTATTTTCCAAAGCACAGGAAGGTAAGACAAGAAACAATGGGTGGAAACTCATCGAGGAGAGAAGCAACCTGGAATTAAGGAGAAATTTCCTGACAGTGAGGACAATTAACCAGTGGAACAGCTTGCCACTAGAAATCGTGGGCATGTGCCAAGGCTTAAAATTGTCACTGAAAAGCGACGTCATGACATCTGCGCGGATGGGCTGAGCCTCCTGCAGCTGCCGCTACCATTTGCCCGAGCCGGATAAAACCAGCGGAATTTCACCCCTGGCATAGGGTCTTATGCTTGAATAGGAAGGTTGAGCTAGAAGACCTCCAAGATCCCTTCCAGCTCTGTTCCGATTCCGACTCAGTGAAAATTGTTAGCAGCTCAATATTTGTGCTCTGCTTTTTTTTTTTTTCCAAAAGCTTGCTTCCTTTAGCCTAACTGCATATAGCCGGAGGCGTTTCATTTCCAAAGGCCTCTTGAATTAAACGAGGTCTCCTCAAGCTTTGGTTGGGCCTCTCCGGGGAGCCGCTTCCAAAACATCACCAAATGGCACCTACGAGGAAACATCATATTTAATACATAAAGAGCTCAAGGCCATCAAATCAAATCAGCTTCAGGGTTTTATTTTGTTTTGTTTTTTTGCCTCCGCCTGCTCTGGGTTTCTGGAGTGCCGTCCCAACTGCCATTCTAAACTTTGGCCAGCAAGAAGAGATTAGATTAACAGCGTTGGAAGCAGGGGTGAAATGCTGCAGGTTTGGACCGGATCGCCCGATCCGGTAGCGATGGAGGCGGGTGGTTCGGAGAACTGCCCCCCTCCCCATGCCCAGCTGAACCGCGCAGTCATCAGAGGCTCTTTCTTTTTTTGTTTTTAAAAGCATTTTTTCTACCACCTCTTCGGCTGAAAAAATGCTTTTAAAAGTAAAAAAAAAGGTGTGGCTCAGCTGGGATCGTCAAAGGCTTTTAAAAGCATTTTTTCTACAACCTCTTCAGAAGTTGTAGAAAAACTGCTTTTAAAAGCCTCTGACGATCCAAGCTGAGTTGCCTAATCGGCAGTGCCTTTTTTTCTTTTAAATGCCTCTGAATATCCAAGCTGATCTTTAAAAGAAAAAAAGCCTCTGCCGATCAGGCAACTCAGCTGGGATCGTCAGAGCCTTTTGAAAGCATTTTTTTTACAACCTCTTCGCCGAACAGAACTGGTAGTAACAGATTTTAGATTTCACCACTGGTTGGAAGGGACCTTGTAATACTATTTGAGTAGTTAAAGTTGCAGACCCCTGCCCTAAATAAACCAGTTGAACAATCGGGCAACCAGAAAATCCGGGCTGGAGATGTGAGTATTTCTTATTTGCAACCATCTCGCAACCTTGCTAGAAAGTTATCTGGGAGAAGTCAAGCACCTTCGGGCTGGAAAGGAAGAATTCCTGCATGAGAGGCATAATTCTTCTCCCTCCCCGTAAGTCTCCAGGAGCCTTGCCTATTTATGTCTTCCTCTCAGATTTACAGTCCAACAGACCTTCAAGATAGGCGGACAGCTGAGAGCGCCCAGAGGATGCCACAGCCAGGAAAGACATGTGTGTGAATCAAAGAGAAGATGACAACGTCAGGATCCCGCTGCGAGGTGGGTGGGATGGTGGGGGAACAGGTGAGGCTAATCTAAGATGCCAAGATTGTTTTGTTGCCTAATGCAAGGAGGGCTCTGCCCCAAGGCGAAGAGAGCGCAACCTCCCCGGGCATCACGCCAAGTCTTTTCGATCCAGCCCTGGCAGTTTATTCAGGCTGATCAGATTTGTGAAACCTGGCCCGGGAGGTTTTTTTTTTCGTTTGCAGAATTGAAGGGGAGATCATCTCGGGCAGAGCCGAATAAGCTCCTTGGATGAGAAGCGAAACGTCTTCAAAGAAAAAAAGCAGAAAATCCAGTTGCCTCTTGAGAGAGAGAAAAAAAACGCACCTTTGGGACAAGCAGGACCTGGAGGACGGAGAATCTCCACAGACTTTTAGCCATGCCCTTTGGGATGAACACCTTCAGATTAAAATTAACATATTGTTAATCTGTTAATTAACAAGTTGGAGTTGGAAGGAACCTTGTAGATCATGTAGTTCAACCCCCCGCCCAAGCAGGAGACCCTACAGCATTTCTGAGAGACGGCAGTCCAGTCCCTTCTTGAAAGCTTCCAGTGATGAAGCTCCCACAATTTCCGAAGGCAACTTCTGTTCCATCGGTTGATGGTTCTCACTGTCAGAAAATTCCTCCTTATTTCCAGGTTGAATCTCTCCTTGATCAGTTTCCATCCATTCTTCCTTGTCTGGCCTTCGGGTGCTTTGGAAAATAGCTTGATCCCCTTCCTCCTCTCTGGGGCAGCCCCTCAAATACTGGAAGATGCTCTCCTGCCTCCCCTGGTCCTTCTCTTCCCTAGACTCGCCATACCCCAACTCCTGCAATCATTCATTGTATGTTTGAGCTTCCAGTCCCCTCATCATCCCTTCCAACACCATTTTCAGTTCAAAATGAACTGATGAAAGGGACCTTGGAGGTCATCTAGTCCAACCTCCTGCCCAAGCAGGAGATCCTACACCATTTCTCACAAATGGCAGTCCAGTCTCTTCTGAAAAGCTTCCAGAGATGAAGCTCCCACAACTTCTGTTCCTTTGGTTGATTGTTCTTACTATTAGGAAATTTCTCCTTATTTCCAGGTTGAATCTCTCCTTGATCGGTTTCCATCCATTCTTCCTTGTCTGGCCTTCAGGTGCCTTGGAAAATAGCTTGACCCTCTTCCTCCTCTCTGGGACAGCCCCTCAAATCTTGGAAGATGCTCTCCTGTCTCCCCTGGTCCTCCTCTTCACTAGACCAGCCAGGCCCAGTTCCTGCAACCGTTCTTCATGTTTTAGTCACCAGTCCTTTGATCATTTTAGATAGATTCAGATAGATTGATCAGTTTCCATCCATTATTCCTTGTCTGGCCTTAAGGTGCTTTGGACCTTCGAATGGTGCAGGAGTAGGAACGGATTTCCAGAAAAAAAATGCAGATTACAGGAACCATTTGTGCTTCAGTTGAGATGCAGGGAACACAAATGCATCCCTAACAGCTTTTTGTCTGTGTTCAACAGGGAAGGAAGGGACACAGGGCAAAAAACATACGGCAGAAAACACAGCTCCAACTTCTCAATGAAAGAATAAGACTCCAGAGCTGAAGAAGCTTCTTGGATGAGAGGTGAAACGTCTTTGAAGAGAAACGAGAAAGTCCAGTTGCCTCTTGGAAAAAAAGCACTTTTGGAGCAGCCCTGGTTAAGCTTTTCCAAGAGCTGCATTCACATAATACATTTAACCTGGTAATCGAAGTAACCCATATTTTCGGTTTACGCATCACTGCTGTCAACTCACAAAGCATCCCAGGCCTGCTCTCTAGTTGCCATAGGCAAGGGGGATGGGAAAAAGGCGAAGCAGCCAAAAACAAAAGCACATTCCAGACATATTTCTCTCAAGGCTGTCTCCTGGGGTTACCCACAGCAGCGAAGGGGAGTGATCCAGGGGTGAAATTCATCTTCGCTACCGTTTCTCAAATGGGAGCGTTCACGCGTGACACCTCTGCACATGCGCAGGACCTTCTGTGCACACGCAGAGAGTCAAAGATGGGACGTGATGATGTCTGAGCAAGTGGCCGGAGCCTCTTGTCACTGGCGCTACAGGTTCGCCCGAGCCAGATAGAACCGCCTGCATTTCAACACTGGAGTGATCTCTACAACCTGCGAAATTACTCCGTTGGTGAATGTGATTGATGACACACCCTAGGGGGATAGGGGAAACAGGATCAAGTCTGGCTCATAAATTACGTGGGGTCAGAGCTGGCTTCACTTGGAAGTGCCGACATGAAGTTCCTAATAAATAACTGGATTTCTTTTGAAGCTTGGCTGGAGACCGATGATTTAATTAGGGCATCCTGACAACTGCAAGCCTGAATACAAGGGCCGTATAGATTAATGTTATGTTCATTATACTCAACTTACGACCACAATGGAGCCCCAAAATCCTGCTGCTAAACAGGACAGTCGTTAAGAGAACTTTGTCCCATTTTATCACCTTTCCTGTCACAGTTACTAAGAGAATGACTGCAGTTGTTAAGTTAGTGACACGGTTCTTAAATGAATCTGTCAGAAGGTCGCCAGAGATCATAAGTCTCTTTTTTTCAGTGCCTTTGGAATTTCGAACAGTCACTAAACGAACTGATGTTAAGTCGAGAACTACCTGTATACTATAATGATCATAAATATGAATCAGTTCCCAAATGGCTGGATTTCGATCACATGACCATGGGGATGCTGCAACAGACACAAGGGTGGAAACGGTGATAAGTGACTTCGTTTAGTGCTCGTTGCAACTTGGAAATGGTCACTAAATGAGCTGTTGTAAGTTGAGGACTACCTGTAGTCCGAGGACAAGAGAACAAACATCTTTCAACTTCTCAGTAATTTCATCCGTTCAAAACGCTCCCGTCAGAATACAGAATATTTAAAACCATCCAAACAACCTTCCATTATTTTGTTCCAAGCTCTGACATACAATGAAATGACTGGCTATACAGCCAGTCACTTAAAGGCTCCCCGTTAGGACTTCAACTACCCTGTTTCCCCCAAAATAAGACATCCCCTGATAATAAGCACGGCAATAAGGCCAAGTGTTTATTTCAGGGTTCAAAAAAATATAAGACAGGGTCTTATTTTCGGGGGAACACTATAGATAGATAGATAGATAGATAGATAGATAGATAGATAGATAATAGATAGACAGACAGACAGACAGACAGAGATACATAACTAGAAAAAGATAAGAGACAGGGACAAATATATATAAATAAATAAATATAGATGATAGAGATAGGTAGATAGATAGATAGATAGATAGATAGATAGATAGATACCCCCAAAATAAGACATCCCCTGATAATAAGCATGGCAATAAGGCCAAGTTCTTATTTCAGGGTTCAAAAAAATATAAGACAGGGTCTTATTTTCGGGGGAACACTATAGATAGATAGATAGATAGATAGATAGATAGATAGATAGATAGATAGATAATGATAGATAGATAAGATAAGATAAGAAGATAAGATAAGATAGAATGGATGGATGGATGGATAGATGGATAGACAGACAGAGATAGATAACTAGAGACAGGTAAGAGACAAATAGATATAAATAAATAAATATAGATGATACGTAGATAGATAGATAGATAGATAGATAGATAGATAGATAGATAGACAGACAGACAGACAGACAGACAGATAAAGATACATAACGAGACAAAGATAAGAGACAGGGACAAATAGATATAAATAAATAAATATAGATGATAGAGATAGGTAGATAGATAGATAGATAGATAGATAGATAGATAGATAGATAGGATAAGAGAGAGAGAGAGAGAGAGAGAACTAGAGACAGAGAAGAGACAGAGACAAATAGATATAAATAAAAAAATATAGATGAGAGAGAGAGAGAGAGAGAGATACCCTGTTTCCCCCAAAATAAGACATCCCCTGATAATAAGTCCAATCGGGCTTTGAGTGCACAGCAATATGGCCAAGCGCTTATTTCAGGGTTCAAAAAAAATATTAGATAGGGTCTTATTTTCAGGGGAACATGGTAGATAGGTAGGTAGATAGACAGACAGACAGATGGATTAGAGGGAGAGAAGATAGATAGATAGATAGATAGATAGATAGATAGATAGATAGATAGATAGATAGATAGATAGGATGAGAGAGAAAGAGAGAGATAACTAGAGACAGATAAGAGACAGAGACAAATAGATATAAATAAATAAATATAGATGATAGATAGATAGATAGATAGATAGATAGATAGATAGATAGATAGATAGATAGATACCCTGTTTCCCCCAAAATAAGACCTCCCCTGATAATAAGCCCAATCGGGCTTTTGAGCGCATGGCAATAAGGCCAAGCGCTTATTTCAGGATTCAAAAAAATATAAGACAGGGTCTTATTTTCAGGAAAACACGGTAACAAAATTCCATTCTGTGCCACCATACGCCAATTCAGGTAGTCCTTAATTTACAACAGTTAATTTAGCGACCGTTGGATGTTACAACGGCACTGGGGAGGGGGGGTAGAAAGAGACTTTACGACCATTTTTTCACAGTTACAACCTTTCCAACATCCCCATGACCAAAATTCAGAGGCTTGGCAACTGGTTCGTGCTTATGACCGTTGCAATGTCCCGAGGTCCTGTCATCCTCTTTTGCGACCTTTCGACAGGCCGAGTCAAGGGGGAAGGCCGGATTTACTTAACCATTGGGTTACTAACTTTATCAACGGCCAGTGATTCAACGGACATTCCGCGGCAAGGAAAGTCGTAACACTGGGGAGGACCAAACTCACTTAAGAAAGGTCTCGCTTAAACCAGAGACAATTTGGGCTCCATTGGTGGTTGTAAATCGAGGACTACCTGTATATTCTGCACTCCAGCAGGTTTAAGGGACTCTTGCAATCTCTCTAATACGATGTAGTCAGCAATAATATTCCCACAACCTCCCCCCCTGTCAGCGACTGTGCCCTCTCTAAGAGGAAACTGCCAAAGGGAGAGGCCAACCCAGTCTCTTTTAATAGATGGCAATCGTGGGGGTATCTGGGGGGAGGGGGGGGAGGTGGTCCGCATGCCCCTTCTTTCCTGGGTGCTTCAGGGCCTCAGTATAATAGGGCTCATTAAAGACTTCTTCAGTCTTCCCCGCCAGCCCCTTGTCTCATTAAAATGGATTGGACTGTCAGCCCCAATATGCAATTGGCTTCATCAGTAGTGCAGGAGCTGGGGACGAGGAGGGGGGGGACAAACAAGGGGAGGGGCTGTGGAGGAGAAGCAGAAAGAGGAGGGGTCCCGGAATTGGGTTTCTCTGCTGTAAGACTCTCCCTTGGGGGCGTGGGGAGGAGGGGGGGGTGCTACAACAGGGGAAGTATGCAGGCCTCCACAGAAAAAAACCAGTAATAGAATTGGAAGGGACTCTGGAGGTCATCTAGTCCAACCTCCTGCTCTGGCAAGGAAATCTATATCATTTCAGACAAGTGGCTGTCCGGTCTCTTCTTAAAAGCCTCCAGTGATGGAGGCTCTGGTGGTAAACTGTTCCACTGGTTAATTGCCCTCACTGTCAGGAAATTTCTCCTTCATTCCATGTTGCTTCTCTCCTTGATGAGTTTCCATCCGTTGCTTCTTCTCCTGCTTTCTGGTGCTTTGGAAATAAGATGGCCCCCTTCTTCTTTGGGGCAGCCCCTCAAATTCTATTCTATTCTATTCTATTCTATTCTATTCTATTCTATTCTATTCTATTCTATTCTATATTCCTTTCCATTCCATATTTTCTATTCTATTCTATTCTATTCTATTCTATTCTATTCTATTCTATTCTATTCTATATTCCTTTCCATTCCATATTTTCTATTCTATTCTATTCTATTCTATTCTATTCTATTCTATTCTATTCTATTCTATATTCCTTTCCATTCCATATTTTCTATTCTATTCTATTCTATTCTATTCTATTCTATTCTATTCTATTCTATTCTATTCTATTCTATTCCATTCCATTCCATTCCATTCCATTCCATTCCATTTGCTTGCCAGAAGGTCCCAAAAGGGGATTGTATGACCGCAACGGTCATAAATAAGAAGCAGTTGCCAAGCGTCTGAAGTTTGATCACATGACCAGGGGGATGCTGCAACGGTCCTAAGTCTGAAAAACGGTCCTAAGTCACTTTTTTTCCCAGTGCCGCTGTAACTTGGAACGGTCCCTAAATGAACGGGCCATAAGTCGAAGCCTACCTGTATGCACACTTTAACCGAGGCGAAATCTCTCCAGGTTTAGCATATTTCACAAATCCAGCTGCCCAGGCTCTAACTGACATGGCTAAGCACAAACCCCGATTGCTGGTTTTAATGATCATGGAAGGATGCTTGGAATAGTTGTCATTCCTGTTGGGGTGGGTTGGGGGGCGAAGGGGGGGGAAAGAATGGGTCCCTTCCCATGAATTAAAAGTTTCCACCTTTCATTTGCCATCCTCCATTTCACTTCACTGCGTACCTTCTCAGCAGATTAAGCTGAATCATGTTGTAATTAAAAATGAAACCTCCAGGCCCCATTAAAAGATACCTGTGAATACCTGGTGACTGACAGGGACGGCCTCCAAAGTATGCAGGGAATGTTCTGTCCTCTCTCTGCACACTCAGCAAAAGGCTGAGCCATTTTTTATCTTCCTAAAGAAGGAAAAGTTCCCTAAAAGTGGTTTAAACAGGAGGCCTAGTCCTGCCTTGAAAGACAGCTGGGTGACTTTGGGCAATCACCAGGAGACGGTGAGTTCTAGTCCCACCTTAGCCATGAAAGGCAGCTGGGTGACTTTCGGCCAATCACCAGGAGACAGTGAGTTCTAGTCCCACCTTGAAAGGCAGCTGGGTGACTTTGGGCCAATCACCAGGAGACGGTGAGTTCTAGTCCCACCTTAGCCATGAAAGGCAGCTGGGTGACTTTCGGCCAATCACCAGGAGACAGTGAGTTCTAGTCCCACCTTGAAAGGCAGCTGGGTGACTTTGGGCCAATCACCAGGAGACGGTGAGTTCTAGTCCCACCTTAGCCATGAAAGGCAGCTGGGTGACTTTCGGCCAATCACCAGGAGACAGTGAGTTCTAGTCCCGCCTTAGCCATGAAAGCCTTCCCTTGCTGGCTGCCGTTAAAATCCACTTTACAACAGGCAGGTAATTATGACGAATGTTGTTCAGAGGTGGTAGTCAGCCAGTTCTCACCAGTTCAGGCGAACCGGTAGCAGAGATCATGGGTGGGCCTGCCCACCTGCCCCAGTTCTATGCTGTCCTATTTAGGGACTGTTGTGGCCCACCAGCAGAGCTGGTGGAAGACTCAGACAGTGAGGAGGTTGGGGAGGAACATGGGCCGGTCCTGGAGTCTGGGGAAGCCTCGATGAGGGCTCTGCGTTGGAGACAGAGAGGGGGCCAGGGCCGTCTGACAGTTATCAGTTGCCTTCGGAGTCGGATATCAGTGGGGCAGAAGAACAACTGGAGCCTGTTCCCAGTGTGTGCACGCACAGAGTTACCAGATGAAGGGAACAGCTAAAGAACAAGGGTCGACTCAGGAGTAAGGCCACAGGTGGACGATGAATGGCCCCTCCCAGAGGGAATAAAAGAGGAGCGAAAGGGGAGTGGAGTTTGCAGGAGACAATTAGGTCGCTTAATTGGTTCATGACTTCTTGCCAAGTTTTGAAGATATCGGCCTAGCAGTTCTCCAAGGTCTCTGACTGTAAATTCACCCTTGAAAGACTTTGCTGGATGTGAATAAAAGAAATTCAGAGTAATTCAATAAAAAGGGGGTTTTGTCGGGACAAGGAGTCTGCTTTGTGCTCTTGGGAAGCCGAGGTCAGAACAAGGACGATTTTGAGGCCGGGCACATTCACAGGAAGCGCACACGGAAAACGAGCCCGCGCACAGCGAACTGGTGGTAACTATATTGGAAACCCCTGCTGATGTTGTTTCTACTTTAACCTTTAGATGTCAAGATTTTCTGGCAAACCACCCCCTCCCCCTCTAATCTCGTTGCTTCCCCGACTGGCAATTTGCACGATGCCACGCCCTTGGGGTAGAGCGGCAAAAAGATTTCCTCACAACTCGCTCCCTAAAGCGTTGCTTCAGGTTTGCCATCAAAAAGGGTGAGGGGGTTTAATCAACAGACCCCTTCCCTCCCCCCCCCCCCCCAATACAGAAGCGGTTTTAGTTTTCATGAGCTCCAACAAAAACTACGGTAATCTGATTCAGACTAATGAACAGAGTGCCTGTAATTATCTTTCAGGCTTCTTGCTTCTCCAAAATCTCCGATGCGTTTCTTTGCTTGGAGAGAGCAGCAAAAAAAAAAAAAAAAAAAAACCCACAAGTTTTTGAAAACGGGCGAAAGGGAGGCATTTTAAGCTAAATTTTGTTTAGACATGAGTAGAGGCCCCGCATGTTTACCACAATGCTTTCAAGGAGAAAATATATTCATAATTGAGGTGTAAATACTGTGTTTTCCCCAAAAATAAGACCGGGTCTTATCTTAATTTTTGCTCCAAAAGACGCATTAGGGCTTATTTTCCAGTTAGGTCTTATTTTCAGGGGGGAATATGGTACTAAATGCATCCATCCGACTATCAATATTAACTGGGGTTTATTTTGGGGGTAGGGCTTATATTACGAGCATCCTGGGGAAAAAATCATGCTAGGGCTTATTTTCCAGTTGGGTCTTATTTTCGGGGAAACAGGGTAATATTTGTTCAAATCACAGAAAGCGCAGAATGGAATAGAAACCCAAATCTACCCACCCTCTGCTGTTTTACGAATCCTTTATTCCCGCTCTGCTTATTTTGATCCGTGATCGTAAATAAACAAACTTTGAAAGGTTCTCCTTGGTTCACAACAATCTTGCTGTCTCATTGCTGGCAGCCACTTCACCCTGAGATCACTGGCTCCCCAAGGATTTATTTATCCCGGTAATTTCCAAGCGATTCCCTCCAGAGAATATCTGCAACCAGATGCCATGGGGTTTAACCCTGCTGCTGATTCACACACAGATTCTTTCTCTTTTTAAGCGGCATTTAAAGCCCAACCTTCTGTTTCTCATTAGCTCTGAATGCTTGCACAACAAGAAAAAAAGAAAGGAAAAAAAAAAGCCCAAATCCAAACATTCATTCAGGAGCGAGCAAGTGAGAAATAAAAGGTCCCAAAACGCAACTAAGCAAACAAGTAAATAAATAACACTCTGAAGGAAGGATGCTTAAAAGACATGTTGGGGCAAATGTATAAACATTTTAAATTGTTATTGCTGTTAGGAAAGCAGTAAGGGTGGTAATGATGCAAACACATCCAGAATGCAAACCCGCATTGGGTGGCTGAGACTGCACAGATCTTGTGTCTCTCACCACTGTCTACCCCGTTTTTCTCAACCTTAGCAACTTTAAGAGGGGTGGACTTCAATTCCCAGAATTCCCCAGTCAATATGCTTTAAGATGGGCAGACTTCAACTCCCAGAATTCCCCAGTCAATATGCTTTAAGATGGGTGGACTTCAACTCCCAGAATTCCCCAGCCAGCCTGAATTCTGGGAGTTGCAGTCCACATTTCTTAAAGTTGCTGTGAGGTTGAGAAAAAAACCCAGCCGACTCCCCACATGGTCTCTTCCTTGCATTTCTGCCTTCCAAAGTTTTTATCCCACCTTCCTTCTCTCTTTTCTTTTAATACATTCACCGCTTCGACATCAGCCTCCCCCTTTGACAAACCTGTTGGTCTTCAGGCACTGTGTAGCACAATACACCCGAGACTTCCAGCGGGCCGACTCCCCACCATGGGGGAAGAACGAGTGTAAGACGGAGGGGAAACTGGGTGGAACTCCACGGATGGTGCCCAGTTCCTGGCTTTTTCCTTCAAGGCTTGGCCCTCAAGTGCATCCAAAGATGATTTGTGGCATGAGTGGGTAGCTGTTTTTTTTTTTTTTTTTACAAGCGTGTCTTTTGGAGTGAAAGCGTGGGGAGGGGGGCTGTCCCTAACCCATGTATCTTTTCTACCCTCCCCTCTCCTCCCCCTGGAGATCTGCCATCTCGGCACGCAGAACAAGCCAGATCAAAGAGACGCCCCCGAGAACCTGCCTTTCGTAGAATTCGAGTCCCGCGGCTGTGTTTTAATGAGGATCCATTTGCAGGGGTCTGGTTCGGAATTGTCCCCGGGTTTTGTTGAGCTCCGATTAAAGGCTGAGCAGAAAAACCCCTTTATCCCAAAGGGGTAGGGGGCTCACCCACCCATCCACCCATCCGGAAATCCCTTGGCAGGACTCTGTTCCTCCGCTCCCTCCCCCCAACGTCCACTCTCCCTCCCTCCCAACTCTCCAGCTACTCACGGTCATTGCACACCGGGCCGCCGTAGGAGGTCATGGTACAGTCACACGTGTAGCCGTCCCATTGCTGAAGGCAGACGCCCTGGTTGGCGCAGGAGTCCTCCGTACAGGTGGTGCTGGGGCCTAGGGAGGAAGGGGAGGGGGAGGGAGGAGAAAGCAGAGTCAATGGACAGTGTTGTGTCCCGTCAGCGGAGCTGGTGGCAGATTCGGACAGTGAGGAGGTTGGGGAGGAACATGGGCCAGTCCTGGAGTCTGAGGAAGGCTCTGATCAGGGCTCTGCGTCGGAGGCAGAGAGGGGGCCAGGGCCGTCTGACAGTTATCAGCTGCCTTCGGAGTCGGATATCAGTGGGGCAGAAGAACACCTGGAGCCTGTTCCCGATGTGTGCAGGCACAGAGTTACCAGACGAAGGGAACAGCTAAAGAACAAGGGTTGACTCAGGAGTAAGGCCACAGGTGGACGGTGAATGGCCCCTCCCAGAGGGAATAAAAGAGGAGCGAAAGGGGAGTGGAGTTTGCAGGAGACAATTAGTTCGCTTAATTGGTTCATGACTCTGTGACTCCTTGCCAAGTTTTGAAGATATCGGCCTGACGGCTCTCCAAAACAGATAAAGTCTTTGACTGTAAATTCACCCTTCGAAAACTTTGCTGGATGTGAATGACAGGAATTCACAGTAACTTAATATAAAAGGGGTTTTTGTTGGGACAAGGAGTCTGCTTCGTGCTTTTGGGAAGCCTAGGTCAGAACCGACAGTTCCAAGCCAGACCACTACTATCAGGGCTGAGCAGCAATCCAAGGAAGGGCATCGGAAGCGTCCCTGAGAATTACAGATTAAATTTCCAGGAGATGCCAACTTGCTTTGGAAAATCTGGGCCCCACTGAGCTGTATTGGGAGGGGGACAAAGGCAGGTGTGTTCACACAACGTTAAACACCAAAGCGGAGTTCTCAATCTTGGCCGCTTGAAGAGGTGTGAACTTCGACTCCCAGAATTCCCCAACCAGCAACCTAAAAGATGGGCGGGCTTCAGCTCTCAAAATTCCTCAGCTATCATGGTTTAAAGTGGGTGGGCTTCAAATCCCAAATTTCCCCAGCCAGCAACCTATAAGGTGGGCGGGCATCAGCTCCCAGAATCCCCCAGCCAGCATGGTTTAAGAGGTGTGGACTTCAAGTCCCAGAATTCCCTAGCCGGCATCCTGTAATATGGGCAGGCTTCAGCTCCCAGAATCCCCCAGTCAGTATGCTTTACGATGGGTGGACTTCAAGTCTCAAATTTCTCCAGCCAGCATGCTTTAAGCAGGGGTGGGATTCTACCGGTTTAGACCGGTTCGAGAAAACCGGTAGCTCCGGCGATCAGTTGGGAGCGAACTGGTTCACTCCGACAATCAGCCGCCCACTCGGCCCTGCACTTTACTGACCTATATCTTCTCAGCTGATTTGCGCGGCAGAGCGGATTGCTGCAGGGGTGGGTTCTACTTACCTTTATTACCAGTTCGCAACGGAATCATGCGCGCGCTCGCTTCGCTCGGGCGCATGCGCAGATCGCTGATGACATCCAGGGCAGTGGGTGGGGCCTCCCGCCAGTTTTACTACCGGTTCTTGCGAACAGGTCTGAACTGGGGGCAACCCACCACTGGATTGCCGCGCCTCAGCTGTGTTACCTCCCAGCAGTAACATAGAAGGTAAGTTTTCATAAAACTACACATGCGCAGCGCACGCACAAAGCACGCGATCGCCAAGCCTGTTGTTAAACCGGTAGGATCCCACCACTGGCTTTAAGACGTGTGGATTTCAACTACCAGTATGGTGGCTGGGGAATTCTGGGAGTTGAAGTCCACACGTCTTTTTTTTTAAGAGGTTGAGAAACAATGGCTCTAAAGCCAGGTGAACGAAATTAAATTCCTGTCTGGATACAATCATCTGGATGTGTGCACGAATCTGTTTTCGCACCTCGCACACAGCTGATGGGCTGCATTCGCACAAAAAACTAAGTTAACACAACCAAGGCGTGTTTGGTGAACGAGCCATTCAGGTTTTTGCTCGATCTGATAAAGTCTGGTGTTACGCAAACTCCATCGCTGCATTCCCATAATGTTGGGATAAGGGGACCTTAATGTCCTCACCTGCATTTGCGACGTGGACAGATGTTTACCTAGCCTAGTACTCAAGCCGGCTCTCCTTTGCTTAATCATAGCTTACTGATTGAACGAATTGGCTGAAATGGCACAGAAGGCTGCAATATAGTCGGAAGTTGTTCATTCAAATTAGCCAACCCCCAGATCAGTGGCAGACAAGGCCAGCTCTGTCCCACTTAGCGTGTGTTGCCTAAGCCGAGGTGCGGTCACAGAAGCAAACGCCAGAAAGGGAAGACAAAGGATGATGACAAGCACCCACCCAATTTAGAGGTCTCTTCACCAAAGACGCAGACGGCCAAGAGGCCTCATTCACAGAACATGGAAGGCCCAAAGGGTTGGTCATTGGCTGAGTTTGGGTCACAGGTTAATTCGTGGATGGATGGATGGATGGATGGATGGATGGATGGATGGATGGAAGGAAGGAAGGAAGGAGAAAGAGGAAAGGGAAAGAGGGAGGGAGGGAGGAAGCAAGACAGGGAGGGAGGGAGAGACGGAGAAAGGAAGGAAGGGAGGAAGGAAGGAAGGGAAAAGAGGAAAGGGAAAGGGAAAAAGGAAGAAGGAAGGAAGGAAGGAAGAAGAGGAAAGGGAAAGAGGGAGAGAGGAAGCAAGAGAGGGAGGGAGGATGGAAAGAAGGGAAGAAGGAAGGAAGGAAAAAGAGGAAAGGGAAAGGGAAAGAGGGAGGAAGCAAGGAAGGAAGGAAGGAAAAGAGGAAGGGGAAAGAGAGACGGAGGAAGGGAGAGATGGAGGGACGGAAGGAGGGAGGGAAGGAAGGAAAGAAATAGAGGACGGAAAGGAAGGGAGGAAATGGAGGCAGGGAGGAAGGAGAAAGAGGGAAGGAGGGAAGGAAGGAAATAGAGGCTGTTCCTGCTCCCTTCTCAAGGACAACCTGCCCTGCCACAAAACGGCCACTTTCCATTTCTGAACGGGGAGGGGGCCTGGGGAAAAACGGGCGTTGGGTTCCCCCTTCTTTTACTCTGCCCAAATCCAGCTTCCATTGTTCTTCCAGCGCTTCCAAAGGCAACCGGCTCTTTTATCTGCTCGGGGTTCCTGCCTTTTTGGCCCTTTCTCCTTCCCGCCTCCCCTTTTCTCCACTGTCCCCCCCTCTGCCTCTATCTTGACCGCTGGGCGTGAACCCAACCAACCAACGCAACACACACGGCTGAGCCCCCCCCCCTCTGCCTGCGCCCCTCCGCCCTCTCACCGTCACAGCCCCTCTCGACGTGCCCGATCCGGTGCAGGGCGTCAGCGATGAGGTCTGGGAGTCGGCCGTTGAGGTCCACGGAGGCCAGGCAGCCCTGGAAACCGTCTCGAGAGGCCACCAGTTTGGGCAGGTTGTTGAACATGTTCTTGCTCAAGCCTCCGATGTACAGCTCCCCTGTGAAGCCCAAGAGAGGGGCGTTAGCAGCCCTGGTGCCCTTCCCGGGGGTGAGGGGGGGGCAAGGCGGGGGCTCCCCTTCTTTCGGACACAGAAGGGGGTCTTGGAGAACTATTTGTCAATCTATGCTGTCTGCTTGTCCTCTACCTTCTAGGTGCTGTCCATCTATCTCAATTTCTATATCTCTATTTCTTTTATCTGTCTGTCTCTCTGTCTATCTCGGTATCCATCTATCTCTGTCTATTTCTCTCTCTCTCTCTCATCTATCACTTATCTCTATCTGTCTGTCTATCTATCTATCATATGTATCTACCTATCTATCTATCTATCTATCTATCTATCTATCTATCATTTATCTCTATCTATCGTCTGTCTGTCTATCACTGTAGAAAAAACGAGATTTGCAAAAATTATCCCCATGTCGGTTAATCCTTCGTTGGGTAGCCTTTAATGAATTATGGCCTTACAACGTCTTCCCATGGAGTGAATCAAGTCTTTTAGTTCTGTAGCTGTTTTAATGTGAAACCAAATTGAATGATGGCTTCTATTAACTGGGTTTTATTGCTGGGTTGCTTCTGATTAACAAGTTTCTTTAGTCGGCTCCATAGATTTTCAATTAGGTGAAGGCTATTGGGCTATTCCCAGGCCATTCCAGCAGTGGAATAGGATTGTCTTGAAACGCCAAAAAAAAGGAAAAGAAAAAGTGGTGTTATTAGCCATCAAATCTCAAAAATACACTTTTCCCAAAGTGTATTTTTTCCACAATTTTGGCCACTACTGTATGCTTTGAGGAAACTCTAGGCCAAGACTCAAGAGTTTTGATTGTTTTGGGGTTATTCCTTGGAACCCCGATATTGGCTTCCCCGTGGATTTTGCTGGTCAGGAGGTCGCAAAAGGGAAGAATAATCTACGCTCAGAATTGAAAAAATGATAATATACCATCCGAAGATAATCTGATCAGAAAAGTTTTGGAATATGCGGAGACGGACAAACTAACAAAGGAGATACAAGAAAAAGAGGAAACAGAATACTACTTAGTGTGGGAGAAATGGTATGAATGGTTGGAGGAGAGAGATAAAAGGAAGGGAAAAATTAAATAATGGTTGAAATAGGAGTTGAAGTATAATTGTTAATATGAGGAAACAAAAATTGTAAAAATAAAAGTGGGTACACGAGTATTGTTATGCCTATATGTAAATAAATAAATATATGTTAGAAGTATATGTATAAAAGATATAGTAGAAATAAGGGAGGAAAAAACATATAAGTATGAAATTTTTGACTGATGAGAAACTGTTGAAACAGAAAAAATGTTAAAGCTTTCTTCTTGTTTTTAAAAAAAATGTTTAATAATTTTTCTTTTTTAAAGGCAATTACGTGACCCCGGGATACAGCAATCGTCATAAGAACATGCCAATTGCCAAGCTTTTAAATTCTGATCATGTGACCGTGGGGAGGGGTGCTGCAACTGTCGTAAGTGTGAAAAACGCACGTCATATAAGTCACTTTATTCAGTGCCGTGGTAACTTCGAACGAATGAATGGTTGTAAGTCGAGGATGACCAGCATTAGACAAACCCCAGTTAGATACCCTTGTAAAGTTAGGCACTTCCAACACACAACAGCTTCTATCAACCCCGGCAGACACCCCCCCCCAAGGGGGAAAAAGTCAACCCACAGATCAGTGGTGGGTTTCAAAAATTTTTGCTACCGATTTGATGGGCGTGGCTAGGTGGGGGGAGGGCATGTGACTGAGTGGGCGTGGCCAACTTGACATCACTCACGCCCACGCCCACTCAGTCTATTCTACATAACGAAGATCTACCCTCCTTCGGGTAGAGCCATAATAGGAATTGTCCCTTTCATGACATCATCACCCAGCAAGGCTCAACCAAGCTTGGGACTCAAAAACACAACCTACAAAGTGACCCTTGCATGACCCCGTGGGAGTCTGTCAACCAGTGGCAGGTTTCAAAATTTTTCACTATCAGTTTGGTGAGTGGGTGGGGGTGCACATGTGTCTGAGTGGGCATGGCCAACTTGACGTCACTCATGCCCACGCCCACTCAGTCACATGACCCGCCCCCCAGCTAGCCACGCCTACAGGAAAAGGTAGGAAAATTTTTGGAATTTCCACCTATCTACCCCCGCCCTCCCTTCGCCAGTCGCCCCCATTTCCCCTTCTTTAGCAGCCCTGGCCCTAGCCCCGCTTTCTCCCCCACCACCACCTCTTTGTTTAGGCTGCTTACCTTCCGCAGCGGTTAGTCCACGGTCCGGAAGAGAAGCTGACCACAGTTTTCGGCATTTCTGCTTTCCCCCAGCTGGAAAGCAGCTGGCAAAGAAACCTCCCCTCTCTGAGAGCTGCTTTGCAGCTGCGGCAGCTAGTCGCAGGCCGCCGAAAAGTACCGGCGGAAAAAGCTGCTGCTGTCGCCGCCATGTTCTTGATACATGCGCATCCCAAGGCAATGGGATGCGCGTGCGTAAAGAACCTGGCGGCGACGAACATGGCGGCCGGGGCGAGCGAGAGGTGACCAGGGGACCAGTTCAGGGGTCATCGCTACCGGTTCGGCGACCTTGGCCAAATTTCCACCAACCGGTGCAAACCGGCTGAATACCACCTGTGCCACAGATCCGGAAGATGTCACCTTCTCCCCACCTCCAGCCCAAAATGCAGCTTTTTTGCTTAAACCCAAAGTGCTTTTTTTTTCCTTCTTTTTAAATTATTTCTTCCTTCCTTAAGGTTTTGAGAGGCGCTCAGCAGTTTTGTTAAATGTCACAGCCCACATTAGATTAATTATGATGTCTCCAGCTCTCTCTCTCTCTCTCTCTCCCTCTGTTATGCTCTGGATTCCTTTCCTTTAGCTTATTGAATTAGGGTTTTTTTTTTTCTAAAAAAAACACAAAAAACAACAAACCAAAAAAACCCAGAAGACCGTATCCAAACTGTCACACTTAAAAGCTAATTTAAACACACACACACACACCCAAGTATCCCTTCCCTCCAAGCAAAACATTTGCCCGTTTCAGTTGATATTTCACTCGGTTAAAGCTATGCACCGAACACGCTCGCTCGTCGTTCCTAATAAATTGGCAGCAAGTTCAGCATCTCCGTGACAGATTACGAGCCACTGAGACCTTAACCGCAAACGTCCCTCTTCTCTCCATTGTATGGCTTCCCTTTAGCAATTGTAGAAGCAATTATTATTATTATTTTTTAACCTCTGGATCAGGGATGGCTAACCTTTTTTTGCCGTCGCGTGCCAAAAGCGGGAGGAGGGCAGGAGGGTCGCCCACGCACGTGCCCACACCCATAATTCAATGCCCCCCTGAGCATGCACGCGTGACCCCCTCGCACTCCCACCGCTTTTGGCACATGATGGCACGGTGGGCCCAGTACGCCTGTTTTTCGCCCTCCCCAGGCTCCAGAGCCTTTCTAGGAGCCTGGGGAGGGCAAAAACAGCCTTCCCCACACCCCAGAGACCCTCCGGAGGCTGGAAACTGCCCGATTGCCAACTTCCAGTGGGACCAGAAGGCTTGTTTTCCTCTCTCCCCAGGCTCCAGAGCCTTTTTAGAAGCCTGGGGAGGGTGAAAATGGCCTTCCCATCACCCAGGGGCCCTCCGGAGGCAGGAAACGGACCATTTGCGGACTTCTGGTGAGCCCAGAAGGCCTGAATGCATGCCAGAGCTGAGCTAAGGTAATGCTCGCGTGCCCACTGATATGGCTCCGTGTGCCACCTGTGGCACATGTGCCATAGGTTTGCCATCACGGCCCTATATCATGTCAAAACAAACGGCTGTCCAATCTCTTCTTGAAAACCTCCAGTGTTGGAGCATTCACAACTTCTGGAGGCAAGTTGTTCCAGTGGTTAATTGTTCTCACTGTCGGGAAGTTTCTCCTTTGTTCTAGGTTGCTTCTCTCCTTGATAGGTTTCCATCAGACTAGAGCTGGAAGGGACCTTAGAGGTCATCCAGTCCAACCCCTTGTTTAAGCAGGAGTTCCTGTGCCAGCGGTGTCAAACTCAAGGCCCGAGGGCCAGGGCCAGCTCATGGGGTGCTTAGATCTGGCCCACAGGGCCACCCTGGAAACAGCGAAGGATCGGCCCACGTCGGCCATGCTCCCCCTCCCAGCCCCCGAGGTCAAACACAACGCTGATGTGGCCCTCAATGAAATCGAGTTTGACACCCCTGCACTATGCCATTCCAGCAAAATGGCTGTCCTGTCTCTTCTTAAAGACCTCCAGTGTTAGAGCATCCACAACGTCTGGTGGCAAGCTGTTCCACTGGTTAAGAGCCTTGGTAGTACAGTGGTCTAAAGCACCCTGTTATTAAAAGCAGCTGCCTGCAATTACTGCAGGTTCGAATCTCGCCAGGCTCAAGGTTGACTCAGCCTTCCATCCTTTCTAAGGTAGGTAAATTGAGGACCCAGTTTGTGGGGGCAATAAGCTGACTTTGTATAAATATACAAAAGGATGAAGGCTATTGCTTAACGCATTGTAAGCCACCCTGAGTCTCCGGAGAAGGGCGGCATATAAATAATTTTTTTTTAAAAAAAAAAAATTGTCCTCACTGTTAGGAATTTTCTCCTGAATTCCAGGTTGCTTCCCTCCTTGGTTAGTTTCCAGCCATTGCTTCTTGTCCTGCCTTTGGGTGTTTGGAGAATAATTGGACCCCCTCTTCTTTGCGGCAGCCCCTCAAATATTGAAATACTATTATCATGTCACCCTTAATCAGGGGCTGGACTAAACTAGAAATGCTTAAAGTTTTGTGTGCCAGAGGAAACCCACAGATTCCTTCTCAGCGAAATGTATTTAAATGCAATCAGATAAAATAATTCTTTGGATAGGCAGGCCAACGTAGAAGCTGGATCAACCCATCCATCCATCAATAGGAAGCTATTTATTTTCAAATACGGTTATCCAAATATAACAACAACGAACAAATATATAATCTAGTAATATCCATGCTTCTTAATTACCCCATTAAATCAATAACATCCTTTTTTTTATATACTAATTCTGGATAACAAATTTAATTGAGGTGAGCAAACATTTAGAGAGTCCAGGGGCCATTAATGATTTTGCTGCCTACACAGATTATTGAATGAAAAAGTTAAATCTCATTAGACGTCAGTAAAAAGTAATGTTGTAAATGTTTTTCCAATCCAAGGCCACTGACTTCCTAAAATCTAGCCATGGATTTTCAAAGAGGTCCTGAACCCCTAATTAAAAACCGCTAGACTTGATTGGCCTTCTTTTCCGATTCTTGTTCGGCTTTTCATATTTCTCAGTCAGATATACAAACCTATGAATTATTCCATTTGGAGGCGAATGTGTCATGAAAACTGCAGAAAAAGAATCCAATAATAATAAAAAGGTATTAATGAGATGAATGATATTAATCCATTATTAATGAGATTAATATTAATCCATTATTATTAACATTAATCATTATTAATGAGATTAATATTAATTCAGTATTTGAGGGGCTGCCAGAAAGAAGAGAGGGGGGGGTCAATTTATTTTCCAAAGGCAGGACAAGCAACAATGGATGGAAACTAAACAAGGAGAGAAGCAACCTGGAATTAAGGAGAAACTTCCTGACAGTGAGAACAATTAACCGGTGGAACAGCTTGCCACCAGAAATTGTGAGTACTCCGACACTGGAGGCTTTTAAGAAGAGACTGGGCAGCCATTTGGTCTCCTGTTTGAGCAGGGGGTTGGACTGGAAGACCTCCAAGATCCCTTCCAACTCTGTTATTCTGTTATCTCAAATGTTTCCACCATTCTTCTAATTTCTTAAGATCTCCCCGAATTCCCTTAAAGTGTTTACTATCCCCTGAATTTGAGTCATCTGCAAATTGGCTAAGCCTAATTTTCCAACCCTTCCCTGAGCCACAAATTAACACGTTGTACAGAATGGAGCTCTACGAAAGTATTACTTGTTATCCCTTTCCGGCTCAATGCACAATTTTTCTTCCTTTGGGTTGACTTGAGAACTGGGTAAAAAAAAAAAAAAGGAACAGGCTAGTTTTGGGGCAGGGCAGGATCAGACCCGCCAGGGCAGATCTGGCCAAATCATCAACTGCGTTACAAGCAGCTCCGTTTTGGGGACCGCAAACCTGGTCATCAAACTGGGTGGCGTTTTCCAGAAATAAAACATTGTAAGGAAAACTATTTGTTTAAATAGGTTCTTGTGCCCAGCAAGTTTTTGCCAGAATAGTCCTCGACTTACAACCAACCATATAGTGACCGTTCAAAGTTACAATGCTGAAAAGAAGTGACTTATGAGCGTTTTTCACACTTACGACCATTGCAGCATCCCCGTGATCAATATTCAGATGCTTGGTTCATATTTACAATGGTTGCAGTGTCCTGGTTCATATTTACGACGGCTGCGGTGATTTTGCGACCTTCTGAGAAGCAAAGTTAATGCGGAAGCCAGATTTCACTTAACAACCGGGTTACTCCCTTTAACTGCAGTGACTCACTTAATAACGGTGGCAAGGAAGGTCGTACAGTGGGGCAAAATTCATTTAACGAATGTCTGGTTTAACAACATAGATTTGGGGCTCAATTGCGGTTGTAATATATTTCTGCCTATAATATATTTCTTCCTTCCTAAACTTTGTATTTAAGAGCCATCATTGATTTTGGCCTGCAATTTCTTCCCTTTGAAGGTGTAAATGTCGCCCCCTGGTGTCTTAAACCAGGAACTGCTGCTTTGATGACTTTTGATGGCTTTCCAGAGTTTGGCACTCTCCATTATCCCCTGGTTATGGGTTCTGTAGTTCTGACCACAGGGCTAGGAGCAGGGGTGAAATGCTCCCAGTTCGGACTGGATCGCCCAATCCGGTAGCGATGGAGGCAGGTGGTTCGGAGAACCGGTAGCAAAAATCCCTGCCCTGCCCCCCATGTCTAGCTGAGCCGCACGATCATCAGAGGCTTTTTTTAAAAAAAAATTAAAAGTATTTTTTTCTACTACCTTTTCGGCCGAAAAAATGCTTTTAAAAGCCTCTGACGATCCCAGCTGAGTTGCCGGATCGTCAGAGGCATTTAAAAGAAAAAAAGCCTCTGCCGATCAGGCAACTCAGCTGGGATCGTCAGAGGCATTTAAAAGAAAAAAAGCCTCTGCCGATCAGGCAACTCAGCTGGGATCGTCAGAGGCTTTTAAAAGAAAAAAAGCCTCTGCCGATCAGGCAACTCGGCTTGGATCGTCAGAGGCTTTTAAAAGAAAAAAAGCCTCTGCCGATCAGGCAACTCAGCTGGGATCGTCAGAGCCTTTTGAAAGCATTTTTTTACAACCTCTTCGCCAAAAATTGGCCACGCCTACCCAGTCACATTACCCCACCCACCAAGCCATGCCCACAGAACCAGTAGTAACAAATTTTAGATTTCACCACTGGCTAGGAGTTACCCTTTCAGCACCCTGGAGGACCCCCCACGTTGTGGGAATTTCGTGGCTCACCTTTGAGATCCAGGTTGCGGGCTCCGTTGGAGTGCTGTGTGACGGTGCGCGAGTCGATCTTCAGCGTGTGGACGTTGTTAGTGTCGCGGGACACAATGACATTGTGCCACTGGTTGTCGTTCACTGGCTTGTCTGAATTCCCCTTCATCAGCGACGGCCCATTGCCCAGGTCGAAAACGTAGTGGATGTACCTACCGGGTGGCCAGAGCAGGAGGAATCAGGGGTGGAAAAAAAAGAGAGAGAGATTTAATTCAATTCAATCGATTCTACCGTTCAAGCCCACATGAGAACATGGGAAGTAGGTGACTTGCATCAGCCAGCCAAGCCACACCCTCCAGACAAAAACAGCTGGACCAAGGTAGAGAATTCCTGTCCAATTCCTTCACCGGGCATAAATATTTTATATTTTTATTTTGGCCTCCAAGGGCCTCATCTTACAAGGCTGTTCCCCCGACAGGAGGGTGAAAAGGCCAACCCAAAGCAGGCATCTTCCCAGGGCACTGAGGAAGCCATTTGACTCCAAAAGGGCAGGTGGAGGAGATTAAACTCTGATGCCTGGACCTCCGTAAAGACAGGGGCCTCTCTTGCACGGCCATCTCTATCCTCCGCCTGCAATAGGAGACCCCAGGGCTGGGCTGGGGACTGAGTGCCTGGAGAGCCCAGAGGGTGAAGATTGGCGGGTGCAGGGAGGGGAGGAAAAATCTGAGATGGTCATTTGGCTTGGCTGGGATTCCTTAAAAGAGTGGGGGGGGGGAGGGAGAAGAAAAGAGGGAGGGAGGGAGGAAAGAAAAGAGGAAGGGCAAGAAAAGAGGGAGGGAGGAAAGAAGGAAGGAAAGACAGAAAAGAGGAAGAGCAAGCAAAGAGGGAGGGAAGGAGGGAGGAAGGAAAGAAAGAAAAGAGGAAGGGCAGGAAAAGAGAGTGAGGAAGGAGAATTGGAGAGGAAGGGGGAGGGAGGGAGGAAGAAAGGAAAGAAAAGCAGAAGGGCAATAAGAGGGAGGGAGGAAGGAAGGAAGGAAGGAAAAGAGGAAGGGCAGGAAAAGGGAGGGAGGGAGGGAGGGAGGGAGGGAGGAAGGAAGAAAGGAAGGAAGGAAGAAAGGAAAGAAAAGCAGAAGGGCAAGAAGAGGGAGGGAGGGAGGGAGGAAGGAAGGAAGGCAGGCAGGCAGGAAAGAAAAGAGGAAGCGCAGGAAAAGAGGGAGGGAGGGAGGAGAATTGGAGAGGGAGGGGGAGGGAGGAAGGAAGGAAGGAAAAGAGGAAGCGCAGGAAAAGAGGGAGGGAGGAAGGAGAATTGGAGAGGGAGGGGGAGGGAGGGAGGGAGAGAGGAAGGAAGGAAGGAAGGAAGGAGCCCTTGATTCAGTGAAAGCTAACAATGAGGCCTGATCATTGCCAGAAAGAAAGAAAGAAAGAAAGAAAGAAAGAAAGAAAGAAAGAAAGAAAGAAAGAAAGAAAGAAAGAAAGAGAAGGAGGGAAGGAAGGAAGGAGAAAGAAGGAAGAAGGGAGAAGGAAGGAAAGAAGGAAGGAAGGAAGGAAGAAAGGAAGAAAGAAAGAAAGAAAAAAGAAAGAAAAAGAGAAGGAAGGAAGGAAGGAAGGAAGGAAGGAAGGAAGGAAGGAAGGAAGGAAGTTTCTTTAAAGCAGAATTTGTCAAGGACCAACAGATGCTCGGGGAGGGGTGGCACCATGTGTGGGCAGCAAGGATGGAACAAGATCTTCTCCCAGTGGGCAAATGCCTGTTCTGGGTGGGAGTGGGGAGGGCATATTCTGTCCTGGAGGTGGGATTAAACCCCCCTCCCCCCCAACACGACAGAGGACGCAGAGTGACCATTGACATTGCCAGTGACATGTGCTTGGCTGGCGGCAGCAAAGCCAGCCTAGCCGGGCCCCACCAGAGCCCGAGGGCCGATGCCGTCCATCCGTCCCTCCGTGGCGCCTCACCCTTTGACCAGCTCCACCACGATGAAGTCGTTGCCGTTGCCGCTGTTGAAGAGGATGAGCCCGTCGGTGGCCGTGGTCTTGAACTGGAAGAAGAGGTGCATGGAAGCGTAGGCCTGCAGCGTGGCCAGTGCCAGGTAGCTGGCTTTGCTTTTGAAAGTGACCGGGTCGGCGATGATGCTGCGCAGGCCGAAGCGGGCGTTGAGCTCGCAGTAGCTGATGTCGCCGTTCTTGCAGAGGTCCATGTAGGGCATCCCGTTGAAAACCAGGCTGCTCAGGTGGCCGATGAAGTTGGAAGGCACCATGGAGATGAACCGCCGTTCCGTCATGATGCCCGTCTCGATGTTGTGGAACTCCAGGCGGGTGTGGGCGCCCGCCATCTGCCCTGCTTGGGCCGAGCAAAGGGCGAGAGGGCAAAATATTAGCATGCCAAAGGCCTCGGGAGGGAGGAAATTGTGCCCAGGAAACGCCGGAAAAGAGGCTTAAGTAGGGAAGCGGGTGGCATGGAGCCGAGGCTTCCAGGAGCCTGGCAAAGCCTCCTCGGCACCAATCAATCAATCAGGATAGAGTTGGCAGGGACCTCAGAGGTCTGCTAGTCCAACCCCCTGCTCAAGCAGGAGATCCTATACCAGTGATGGCTAACCTTTTTGTCATTGCGTGCCAAAAGCGGGGGGGGGGGGGGAGCGCTATTGGCACACGATGGCATGGAGGGACTGGAAGGCCTGTTTTTTTCGCCCTCCCCAGGCTCCAGAGCCTTTCTAGGAGCCTGGGGAGGATGAAAACGGCCTTCCCCAGCCATCCCCGGAGACCCTCCTGAGGCTGGAAATAGCCCATTTCCCAACTTCCGGTGGGACCAGAAGGCCTGTTTTTCAGTCTCCCCAGGCTCCAGAGGCTTCCTAGGAGCCTGGGGAGGGCAAAAAATGGCCTTCCCCACCCCCACCCCCACCCCCAGAGGCCAGAAACAGCCCGTTTCCCAACATCCGGTGGGCCCGGAAGGCCTGTTTTTCAGTCTCCCCAGGCTCCAGAGGCTTCCTAGGAGCCTGGGGAGGGCAAAAAATGGCCTTCCCCACCCCCACCCCCCACCCCCAGAGGCCAGAAACAGCCCGTTTCCCAACATCCGGTGGGCCCGGAAGGCCTGTTTTTCAGTCTCCCCAGGCTCCAGAGGCTTCCTAGGAGCCTGGGGAGGGCAAAAATGGCCTTCCCCACCCCCACCCCCACCCCCAGAGGCCAGAAACAGCCCGTTTCCCAACATCCGGTGGGCCCGGAAGGCCGGAAAATCAGGTGGCTGGCACACTCATGTGCGAAGGAGCTGAGCTAGGGCAACGGCTCACGTGCCCGAAGATATGGCTTCGCGTGCCACCTGTGGCATGCGTGCCATAGGTTCACCATCACGGTCCTATACCATGTCAATCAATCAATCAATCAATCAATCAATCAGAATAAAGCTGGAAGGGACCTTGGAGGTCTTCTAGTCCAACCTCTTGCTCAAGCAGGAGACCTTGTTTCATTTCAGACAGGTGGATGTTCCCTTGTCCACTTCTGTTTCCAGCTTCCCTTCTCCGTCCCCGCCTGCCCCTCTGAATCCAGGCAGTAACCATCATCATTGTAATTACAGCTAGTCCTCCACTTACGACCACCATTGAGCCCAACATTTATGTCGTTAAGTGAGAAATTTGTTAAGGGAGTTTTGCCTCATTTTACGACTTTTCTCACCACATTTGTTAAGCGGATCACTGCAGTTCTTAAATGAGCCACACGGTTGTTAAGTGAATCCGACTTCCCCCCATGGACTTTGCTTGTCAGAAGGTCACAAAAAGGGATCCCGTAACCCAGGGAGTTGCAATATGAGTAAACTGTCAAGCGTCTAAATGTAAATCACGCGTCGTAAGTGGGAAAAATTGTCACTTTCTTTTCAGTGCCGTTGTTAACTCTGAACGGTCACTAAATGAGCTGTTGTAAATCGAGGACTACCTGTAATTGCTATCAATCCTCCTCATTGCTATTTAATCCCGGTCTAATTTTTGTGGGCTGGATTTGCACGCATCACTTGATGACTGAATTAAATCTGCTTTTCTGGCTCTGTACGATCCGATAATTCATGCATGAGCCCATGAAATCGAATTGAATTGAATACTAATCACACCAGCCGAGTCCACAATTACACCTGTTTGTGTACACAGCCACAAACAGGTGGATATGTCCAGCATGCAAAAAGCCACAACACGGCAAACCAGGTTTTTTGTTTTTTTAAATGTTGCAGAATAGCAGCTGGACCAAACTCCAGCTGTTTTATTTCCACTCCTGGATTGATTGCTTGATCTGAATCTCCCCCTAGTGGCCAAAGCAGGTGATTGTTTTAAGATTCTGGAGTCCGGAAAAGAAAAGGGACCGTGGTCTGAGGATGTTTGCTGCCCTCTTGTGGCCAAAAGGAAGAACGGCAATAGTTCATTTTCCACTCCCAGGTGAACGCAAGTTAAGAGAGAATTGTGTTAAGT